>JAHHUM010002612.1:903677-957545 GCA_036173005.1 Crenichthys baileyi | reverse complement strand
CCGGAAACGAACCCGCCCTTCTTGCTGCAAGGCAACAGTGCTACCCAGTGCGCCACACGTTTTTAATTGATTTATTAAAGCTGCTCTTTTCTTAGAGTGGAATTATGTAACATAGAAATGCAATGAGTTTTAACAATAAGATATTGGGTGCACAGCTTTGAATAATATGAGTTTCTTTCCAATGAACACATGTTCAAAATAATTCCCACAAGCTCAAATACATACATATTAACAGCCCTAATAATATATGGTTTAATGTCTCTAAAAAGATACACATTTTTTTAGGGCCAGCAGCAAACTTCTGGCATAAGTCTGGGTAAACATTTGACCAATTTTCTTTACTCAGTTAGTAGAGCTCCCTTAAATTGGTTGCTTTTCGGTCATACAATGGGCATTTAGGGATAGTCCGCTAATGTTTACTTCATAGAGTTAAGGTTTGGGTTTGGGGAAGCCAATTCCAGATGCTCTAATGATATCAGACTTCATCCATCCTAAAGCCACTTCTGATGTGTGTTTGGGATTAATGTCAAGTTGGATAACACACAACATGACGCTGCCATTGCCATGCTTGGCAGCTACCACCGTGTTAGTGAGTTTAGAAGCCTTACCTTAGACAAACAACAATCTGCTGTAAAACAAAAAGTTTTTATTCTGGGAAAGAAAAACCACCAGCTGAAGTCAATCATGATTCCCATCAAAAAATAAACAGGTCAGGGTTTTCTTAAGTTAAAATGTTTAACCATCAGCAGGACCTGGAGCCTGTATGTACAATTCTGACACTTTATGGCTTAGAGTCAATCCACAATAAATTCACAAGTGTCCCCCCTTATTTTGGTGTTAAAAACTAAATTCATAAAATAGAAAATAGAATACAAAAACGTCTGGTTAACACAATTAAATATTGTTCGGTAGCTCACAAAGACCAGCAACAATAAAACGACAAAAGGAATCAGAATAAAAAAACAACTTAAGCTTCGTGTTGTGCAGTCATTCCTTCTTAGAAAAAGAAAGCAATAATTTATTTTTTTCCTAAACTAACATGATAATTACGCCTATGACGTATACACGAAAACTTCTGTCCACATCTGTTGATCAGAGAGGAACATTTTTATACCGGCTCTGGGTTTCTTTTTGCTGCCTCCTTGTTGTCGCTGCTGGATGCCCCTTGGCTGTGTGTCAGCATGGAAATGTCACGTATCGGCAGATTCATTTGGGAGCACAAATGTCACGGGAACCGATCAATATGGTTATTATTGGCCGAGCCCACAGGGGGACGGTTATCCCTGGAGCTTCAGGTGCCAAGAGTTGCCAAAGCAACAGCTGGATTTTTATTTAATCTCATTCTAATGCTAGAATGTAATCTGATCATACAGAGCCTTGCAAAAGTATTCATACTTCTTCAACTTTTCACCATTTGTTCATGTTACAGCCACAAACTAAAGTGCTTTGGGCACATGGTTTTCAACATCTTTTACAAATGAAATTCTAAAGAGTGTGGCATGCTTTAGTATTCAGCCTGCCTGAGTTAATACATTGTAGAACCACCTTTAGACGTAGTCCAGCTGAAGGTCTTTTGGTGTATGTCTCTACCAGCTTTGCACATTTAGAGACCAAAAATGTAGCTTGTTCTTCTTTGCTCCGTTTTATTAGCATCCAGACAGATTGGATGAACATAAATTGTGAAGTCTTGCCCCAGGGCTTCAGTTGAATTTAGGTCTGTCCTTTGACTAGGCCATTCTAGGACATGAATCTATTTTGATCTAAGGGATACCATTGCAGCTCTGGCTGTATGTTTAGAATTGTTGTCGTGTTGGAATGTGTACCTCCACCTCAGATTCAGGTTTTCTGTAGCCTCTAGCAGATTTTCCTCTAGGTTTTTGCTTTTTTCCGTACCTCATATCTCTCACAATGCTCCACTTGACTGGGCTGTCAGTTTAGGTGAGCGTATAGGTTTCAGTAGGTCTGCTGGATTTAATGGCTCTATGAGATGTTCAAAGTTGGAATATTGTTTTATAAGCAACCTCTACAACCTTCTCTGACCTGTCTACAATGTTCCTTGCTCTGTTCTTTAACAGTCTGTAACAAGCCTCTCTGGCCTTCGCAGAACAGATGTATTTTTAATAGATTAAGTTACATACACGTGAATTACCTTCACTTCATAATTATTCGCTGCTTCCTGTTGGCCCGTCGCATGAAATCCCAATAAAACACATTAAAATCCATGGTTGTTACTTTGTAAAATGTGAAAAAGTTAAAGGGGTATGAGTACTTTTGCAAGCTAAGTAGTTTATTTCAGGTTAAGGTTGTTTTACACATCTTTCGTGTCAACATTTCTGCAAAAAAGACAGATAAAGTCAGGCAACCTTCATGTAAAACAGTGAACATTCACACACACAGACACAAGCATCCCAGGTCGCTCTGTGTAATAATAAACCCTTGTTGAGATCGGCGCTGCTAACGCAACACTTTCGTCGTCTGCAGATTTCTTCTAAGTGCCACAAATCATCCGCTCCGCTAATTTCATTAAAGCAAATGTGCATCCTGTGTTTCCCCACATTAGACCAACATGAGAGTGAATGAGAACAAATGTGCTCCTCATGACCAGAGGACTCGTAAAGCTTAATTGAGTTGGGGTTCATAAAGGCTGTCGTTTTTTTTATGTTGCTTCTTAGTTGATCTATTTGTTATCATTATGATGATGAAATGTGGCAGCCATAAAGGAGAGTTGTGGAGTATAACAGGGAGGTTTTTCCTGTCGTCCGCAACAGCCCATCATCTCTATAGTTATAGCACGCTAAGTGTTAATTCCATTTAGTAAATCGCTTGATATATGTTGCCATTGTTTTTTTTTTCCATGTCGTCTAATATTGATTTCTGCTAAAAGCTGGAATTGATCTCTTTCAAAGAAAAAAATGTAAAATTTTTGTCTTTCAGACAAGAAAATTAGATTTTTTTGTGTTTACAGCAATTTCAGATTTTTTCCTCTCTCCCCTTCAAGAATTACATGATCCCGTTGAAGCAAGTTCTGAGTTCACAAGAAATGGAGGCTATTTTTGTCAACCTGGAGGTGAGTAGGCGGTCAAGAGGAGAAAAATATATGCCCTTAAAGCATGTCTGCATGTGTCTGAGGCCAGGTAATTAATTCAGTGCATATATGGATAGCTGATTGATTGGCATGTTATTGTTTCTGTACTCTACCCTGATGTTGTATGAATGCAAAATGTCTAGTTTCATATATATCAAGTATTTGTTTTCAATACAGCACCAAAGGAAAACACAAGATTTATTTTTTTATACATGAATAATGAATGTATTTTCTACATTAGCTGGACCAAACAATAGAGAAACCGTGTCAATGTTGTTTTGCTGCAGTGTCTCATTATGCCAAGTAATAGAGTAATAAAATCAGAACGGTTGAATGAGTTTTTCAACATTTTTTCATGTAGAACCGGAATCAGTTCTCTTCTAGATCATAGGGTAGAAAACTGGTCATTAGTCATTGCTGCAGCATCTCAGACATGCTTGACTTTGTTCATGCTTAGTAATTACGGGTACCAACCCATCAAGCTTTTCATGCCAGTTGTTTATTGTTTAATGGGCATATATCATCATTTTTACAAACTGAGCTCACAATAGTTACAATCATATCCATAGAAAATATGCCTCAAGTATAACATCAATAGGCCTGTGTAGGCACACATTAATACTTCATATCCCAGCACTTTAAAAGGACCATATACTTAACATGTTAAGCCTGTGTTAATGTGTTTTACAAAGTTGTGTCAAATATTGATGTCCACTATTAAGGTACTTTTTATAGATTTGTCTTATTTCTTTTACATGTAAAACAAATATCTCAACCCATTCAGTTGTTTATTGTGTTGTTTTCTTAGGATATAATCCGAGTCCACTTTGACCTTCTGCGAGCCATCGACCTGAACATGGTCAGCGGAGGAAGCGGCCTTGGAAAGATCTTCCTCGACTTCAAGGAAAGGTTGGTATCCTGTAATCCACACCGATTGTTTGACCCCATGTCGCTTTCTTTTGTCCTCAGTAACCCAGAACGATAAAATCCAGTTACAACACAAAGATAGACGCCTATGTCTATCCTTTTAACTCTATGAGACTGCATTAAGATGAGTATCCAAAGATCAAACAGCCTATTGATGGGATTAGTGCACAAAGAATAAGTCACTTAAAAAAATAAACCAAGTTTTGTGAGAAAAAAGCTGAGAGAGCATGAAGCCAATTATTTCTCTATTCAGCAAAATAATTGCACTTAGGACTGCATTAGTCTGTCACTCATGTTCCTCTTATCATTTTATGATCATTGATTAGTTTTTATATTCTTTGCATTAATTTTGAGCTGCTAGAACTTTTAAACCTTAGCATATTTTGTGTGTATTAGTGTTATTGTGTAAAAATGTGGAACAAATAGCCCATCCAATTGCAGAGTTGTTTGAGTGGATTTCACTGGAGGATGACTGCCAACATCAAGGAGATCACCTAAATCTTGCCTAAAGGGGACATATCATGCAAAATCCCCTTTTTTAGCCCTTAAACACATTTTGTTGTGTACTTGGAGTCTGCAGGAGGGCAGAAAAGTTGAATTTAGTCTCGCCATGTCCTCCGGAGATATCCTTATATTCTGTTTGGGTCATATTTTTCAGTCTCTACAGTTTTCTCTATCATCTGTTACATTTTTCCAACTGTTATGTCACAGTATTTGCTGCAGAACAGCTAAATAAGGTCATGGACTTCCAGCTGATCTATTTTGCGTATACGTACACTGAAAGAGGATAAGTTCAGTTCTATTGTTGGGTGTATTAACCCACACAATTCATTACACCATCCCCCAGCATCAGAACCTTTTCAAAGTGTCTGGTTAAATTTGATTTTTCATGGAAACGTTCCCACATCAGAGGGGAAATTCCTATTTCCCCACTTCAAGGACGAGGTGCATTCAGCAACCTCCACCAGTATCAAGGATTTGTAGAAAGACTGATTAAGCAGTCAGTTCCTTCTGTCTATGGAAACGACAGACACAGCAAAGCGGTAGGCTGCAAATAACGCTAAAAGGACAGAAAAACTTTATTTTTGACATGAATTATTGTGTGTTGACATGACATCCTGGCCATTGTTCTGATAGCAGTAGCATCGTGCCTTCTGCTGATGTTAGCGCTGTGTGCTGCTTTTAGCTCCTTGAGGACAGAACCGTACTGCGTGTTTTGAATATTATTATTACATAAACAGTTTTGCATAGTTTTGCCGTTTTTGCCTTGTTTCTGCGGCACTAGATAATTGTATCTCTGCTATCAAACTACAAAAATGGCGTGAAGTGACCTCAGAACAGGGGTAAAAGAGGAGCCTGTGGAGCTACATTAACAAGGAGTTCAGACCAAAGCATTGCAGTTCCACTTTATATAGACCACAACTGAATGATTTTAAGGGTGAAAAGGAAGAATTTAAAAACATATGTCCCCTTTAAATCACTTTCTAAATAAAGGGATCTAAAAGAACTAAATACATCTTTAAAAGTAAATTTAAAAAAACTTTACCCTGCCTCTGCTACATATTTATTTGAAACAGGCAGAATTTTAATTTCTAAGGCATTTTAAACACTCACATTGGACATATAGAAGGTGTCGTTTAAAGCATTAGCTTAAAGCATGGTGGAAATGACTGGATGATCTCCATCCTACCCAGCTGAAGAGAAACATGGATGATTTGCACCTCTGAGGGGAGCAGTAATTTGCCTCCCTGCTTGTCTGAGTGCAGCAGGTTCGTTGGTAATGATGGTGATGATAGGTTCTGGCTTCAGTCATGATTCTATACACACCCACGGAAAACGGGGCAGGAGTGAGCCACACACTCCATGTGTGTGTGTCTACCTGTTCTTGCATACATAAGCACTCATACATTTCTTTGAGTAGTGATCATGACACATTTTCTTCTTTCTTATTATGTTTTCCCATCTCATTGCAGATGTTTTTAAGAAGATGAGCTATCCAAGTAACAAAACATGTGTCCACTGTCCACACTACAGTTTGAAAGATATTCAGATACACTGTATATTTCTGGCATTAAATCAGACTAAACTTTTCCTGCTTTAGGTCAGGTAGGATTACCAAAATTATTTATTGAGATTCAGTTTATATACACTCAAGTTTCATGCATTTTAACAATTTTGCAAAGCCCAAATGCTGAAGGCTTTGCAATCCTCTGATTGGCTAATTCACAACATTTGATTTTAATTAAGGTGCACCTTTGGGCGTAGTTTGAGACAACACCTCAGATATGAGGAAGAGAACCGTGGAGCTCCACAGGTCTCATTGACCCTTAGGTACAATTTCCAGATGCCTAATGGTGCAGGGGTGATCGGTCCAAAAAATCATACCCAAGGGAATGTCCAGGACCTTTCAGGAGTGTGACTGGTTCTGTTTTCTTTGGCCAGTCCTGAGTTACCTTGATTATTTTGGCTGCTGAACTCGGCACAGTTTACGTTGAAACATCTACCTTTATTAACAAGTACTGTTTCCCCCGAAAGCTTGAACAAGGGATTTATTTTGGGGGGAATCAGCTCATATCGTTAGAAACAAGACAATGGCTCAAGCTGATGATGTCTGAACTTTGCTGCCAACTTAGTTGATAAGTTAGGTCTTGGGCTTCATATTGGGAAATATGCTATATGCAACATTGGTGAATGTGACAATAGCGAAATGGCTTGTGAATCACACCAAAAAATGTATAGCAAACAAAGACCTCAGACACCAGCCACTGAAAATAAATAAAATTCATTATTTCCATCTAAACAACAAGAGTTTATTACTGTTCTGCCATTGAGACAGCTTAGTTGTAGTTTCCCAATGACTTGACCAACCTCTTTAACTTCTAAGTATTTTGATATTGCCTTAAACAACAAGTGTCACCAAATATATCACCGGCATAGAGAGCATTGGGTTGGACAATGAAACAATGAAACTGAAACACCTGTCATTTTAGTGTGTGAGGTTTCATGGCTAAATTGGACCAGCCTGGTAGCCAGTCTTCATTGATTGCACATTGCCCCCAGTTAAGTGGGCAGACTGTGAAGGTAAAAATTAGGCAGGGTTAAGAGCCAAAAGTTCTGCTAAAAATATTAAAATGCACACCAACATTTATGGGTGACATACCAGAGTTTAAAAGAGGACAAATTGTTGGTCCCAGTCTTGCTGGCGCATCTGGGGACCAAGACAGCAAGTCTTTTTTGGATGTAAAATTAGCCAGGGGTATCCATGGTAATGTCAGGAAAAACCAAGAAGGACGAAACCCAAATCCAACAGGATTAACTGTGGACGCAAGAGGAAGCTTGTCGGGAAAGGGGATGTTCGGGGGCTAACCTGGATTGTATCCAAAAACATAAAACCACGGCTGCCCAAATCAGGGCAGAATTAAATGTGCCCCTCAACTCTCCTGTTTCCCCCAGGAACTGTCCGTCGGGGGCTCCACAGGGTCAATATACATGGCCGGGGCTGCTATAGCCAACCTTTGGGTCACTCATGCCAATGCCAAATGTCTTTTTCAATGGGGGCAAGGAGCGAAAAAGGGGGCTGTGGACAACGTGAAAACATGTATTTTCTCTGATGAGTCCCAAACCTTTACTGTTTTGCCCCACATCCGGGGAGAGTTTACGGTGTGGAGAAACCCCCAAAGAAGCGTACCCACCCAGACTTTTGCATCCCCAAAAGTGAAGCATTGGGGGTTGGATCAGTGATGGTTTTGGGGGTTTGCCATATCAATGGCATTCCCTTGGCCCAATACTTGTGCTAGAGGGGGCGCGTCACTGCCAAGGACTAACCGAAACCTTTCCCTTGAGGCCTTTTGCATCCAATGGTTCAAACATTGTATCCCCTGAAGGGGGGGCGGTGCCGTGTATCAGGATGACAAAAGACCAATACAACAAGCAAGACTGGTGAAAAAAATTGGTTTGACGAACATGAAAGTGAAGTTTTTAAAATTCCCCCATGGCCCCACAGTCACCAGATCTAAATATTATTGAGCCACTTTGGGTTTTTTGGAGGAGGGGGTCAGGAAACCCTTTTCCTCCACCCTATCACGTAGTGCCCGGCCACTAACCTGCAAAAAATGGCTTAAAATCCCCGCCCGACCCCTGTGCAGGACTTGAATATGTCATTTTCCCAAAAAACGAATTGGGTGGGTGTTTTTGCCGCAAAAAAAGGAGGCCCTACACCATACTAATAACTTATTCTGGTCTAAAACCAGGTGTTCCAGTTTCATTGTCCAACCCCTGTATATCTAACAGTGATAACAATAACTCTTCAACCCTACTTCAATCCACCTGCAGATGCAATTAGCATCCAGAAAAACGCGAAATTAAATGATTACATCATACAGTCATTATGAACACCATCATTCATTAATGATTAATAAAAGAGAAAGGAAAAATTATATTGAAATAATACAGTAATGTTTTGTGAGTGTGTACCAGAATGATGAATTAAGTGGCTTTTATTTGTATTAATATTATAAATAGCTTATCAGTGTTCATTAATATATTATTTATTATGTTAGTGCTGATTGTTATTAAATATTGGTAGTAGCCTTAGGGGAACATACACCGGCAGCATCAAAAAACACGCTCCTGTTATTTTCTATCAAATAACCCAAACCTGCAGCATCCAAGGCACCCAGCGATCCTTTTCTAAACCGTTCTGCTTTGGAGCATCAACTCTGCTGATAAAACTATCCTGTTGATAAAACTAGGCTGGAGTGCAGTAATCTGTCCTGTCGCAGCAGCACCCTATTTGCAGCAGCTGACACGCTGTAAGTGACGAGACGCATCTCAACGATGTGCGTTCCCCTTTAGTTTCCATCTGGTCGTCGGATTCTCCCTTTCTGTGTATTCATCAAAACTTCACGCCTGCTTAAAGGATAAAGTACCCTACCACCCTCTTCAATTCAATTCAATTAAATTCAGTTTATTTATATAGCCCCCCAATCCCAACACAAAGTTGTCTCCAAAGGCACTTCACAAAAAGTCAGGTACAACCTTTCCAATTAATCCTAATCCTTGAACAAATTGCAGTCAGATTCTGTTATTTATTCAAAATTTGGGTAAAAAATTTTTTTAAACTAAGGAAACCCAACAGATTGCATTCGGGGTCAGAGACTTGTTAGCAGTCACTCCTCCCGGATGAGCATGTAGCGAAAGTGGACAGTCACTGGGGTTGACTTTGCAGCAAACCCCCTTTTACCCGGAAGGGAAACCCCGGCAGAACCAAAACCATTTTTCAGTGAAGGGGGGCCATCTGCCACGACCCAAAAAAAAGGGGGTTAAAAAGGAAAAGAGACAGGAAAACAAAAAGAACAAAAAAAGCACTGATCCAGAGGTACTTTCTAGGGAAGGAAAAAGTAAAAGTTTTTTTGGATGTAGGCCCTTTAGTTGTTTCACCTAGAATGAAAGAACAGAATAAACTATGAGCCGTTTTTTGGTTAGAGTCTGAAAAGAGGGCATATAAGTTAGTCACAAATAAAAGCTCCCGTCAAAATTGGGCCCTGTCTAGGAGAGAGAAAGGGTTAAGAAATTTTAAAAAACGGGGCCAAGTGATCATTGGGTTTAGGGTGAGCATTAAGTTGTTGCCAGCAGAAGCTTGGGGGGATGCCCCTCTCCCGAAAGGGGGGGGTTAAAAGGTAGACACGAGTCAGGCCAGGTGTAGTTTTAGGAAGGAAAAAGAGAGAGAGGGGATAAAAGGATAACCTAAGCCACTCCCAACTAAAAAAAGCTTTATCGAAAAAAGGAAAGCTTTTAAACCTGCCTTAAAAGTAGGGCAGGGGACTGCCTCACGGGCTAAACCCGGGAGCTGGTTACACAGGGAAAAAGGGAGCCTGGGGAAAATTTAAAGGTCTGCCTCCTATTCAAATTTAAAAGAACTCTAGGAACCCCCCAAATAAACCTGCCAGTCTGAGAAAAAAGTGCCCTGTTTTTAACAATGGAACAATCAGATTCTGATTATGATGGAGCTAAAAACATTAAGGGCTTTATATGTGAAAGGGGAGAAATTTTTTTAAAATTCCTATTCTGGATTTAACAGGGACCCAATGAAAGGGGAAGCTAATATAGGAGAAATATTAAACTCTTTTTTAATTTTCAAACAGAACTCTTGCTGCAGCATTTTGAATGACCTGAAGGCTTTTTTAACTGCATTTTTTTGGGACATCCTGATAGTTTAAAAAAAATTACAATAGCCCCACTTGAAGTAACAAATGCATGGGGCTAGTTTTTCAGCGTCACTCCTGGACAGGATTTTTTCTAATTTTGCAATGTTTTCCGGGGGTGAAAAGAAGGAAACCCAGAAAAACCCTTTTTTATGTGGGGAATTTTAAAAAAAATGTCCTGGTCAAAAAAAAAAAACCCGGGGTTTTTTATTTTATTATCGGAGGTCCAAATTTGAATGCCCTCCAGGTTAAGTGATTGGACTAAGCAGTTTTTTTTTAAAGACTCCGGTCCAAAACGACAACTTCTGTCTTGTCTGAAAGTCATTCAAGTTTTTTTGGGCTTCAAGACATGCTTGTTTCTAACTAACTGGTTTTTGGGCTCCATCAGGATTTATGGATAAGTAAAGCTGAGTATCCCTCAGCGTTAAAAAAGTGAAAATGTATCCTATGCTGCCTGATAATTTGACCTATTGGAAGCATATATATAGTGAAAGAGAATTGGCCCCAAGTACTGAACCCTGTGGTTTCCACAAATTTAACCCCGGAGATTTTTAAATTTACATGAACAAACTGGAATCTGTCAGGCAAAAAGTTTAAACCAGCCTACCGGGTGTTCCCTGATCCCTACAGCGTATTCCAGCCTTTTTTAAAGAATATTGTGATCGACTGTATCAAATGCAGCACTGAGATCTAACAGGACAAGTACAGACACAAGTCCATTATCTGTAGACTAGAAGAATATTATTAGTGACTTTCAGCAGAGCTGTTTCATTGGGTATGATGAGGGCCCGAAAACCTGACTGAAACTCTTTTAAAAAGGTCATTGCTATGTAAAAGCTACACAATTTGATTTAGCAACTATTTTCTCAAAAATTTTAGATAAGAACGGAAGATTGGAATACGTTTTGGTAATTTTTCAAGTCATCTCGATCATCTCGATCTTAAGTAAAGGTTTAAAATTACAGCCTTAAAAAACTTGTGGTACATACCCATTTACTAAAAGGATAAAATAAATCATATCTCAAAAGGGGCTGGTTAACGAGAGGGAAAAACTTCCTTTAAAAAAATTTGGTTGGGATTGGGGCTAACATACAAAGTTAAAGGTTTAGATTAAGCTAATATTTCTGATAAAATCCCGGAAAGCTCCACATGATCAAAACAGTCCAAAAAACAGATCAGGGTTTTACGAATTTTCAAGGGTTTTCTCACTTGCTGAGGATGAAGTAATAATCTTCGGGGGTAAAGTCAAAGATATTATTTTAAAAAGAAATTTAATTTTATTTTTTAAGAAGAATCCCATAAAGTCATGACTGCTGAGAGCTAAGGGAATGGATGGCTCAACAGAGCTATGACTCTGTGTAAGTTTAGCAACTGTACTAAAGAGAAACCTAGGATTATTCTTGTTCTCTTCTGTTAATGATGAGAAGAGGAGTTGCCAATTTACAAAAACAAAGTAAGTATACAAAGCTGACATGAAATGTGCTTACGTTTTTAACAGTAAATTGTTTTATGTCAAAGAAGCATAATAGCTGTAATTTTATGCCTCTGAGTAAAATAAAATTCTTCATAAAAAACATTGTCTAATGGAGACAATCGTCAGGAGAGAACTTTTCAAACCAAGCATTTACCCTCCATTCATAAACAAATGTGCTGATGACAAGCCGATCATTGTTACCATTTACCTTTCAGTGACATTCTCTGAAATGTGACGCAGGGTTATTTTAGGAAAATGATTCATTAGATTTGCAGATGCTCTCCATCCTGGTCTTTCACCACCTATAGGTGATTGACATACATACCTTCCTCATTTCAAGCCACTGCTGCATCTTGTGTCTCTGTGGCGATAACCAGTCGTAACCGTGGGATTTGGACTCAAACATCAAAGCTGCCCTCCGGCATCTCTGCAGTTTTCCTGATGTCGGGGTCTGGCATAATTAATTTGGTTATCTGTGCTTGTAAGTCCCTGTGACCTTTACAACAATGTGCTTGTATCTTTTTTTTCTCACGTTGGCGCAAAAGATGAAAAGGACTTTTTGTGCATTTGTCATTGAACCAGCAGCCATGCTGAAAATGTCACTGGTTTATCTTCCTAGCTTTTAAACAGCCAGACTGAGGCTGAATGGAAAAGTGCACTCAGAGGAAGCTCCATAAACTAAATGGGCATCTAAATAGCCTCTTGTTGATACAGTCATTTGCAACATTCCCCAACTCATTTCCCTAGTAATCTGGCTCCCAGATTTCCGGGCGGGGCCTAATCATAGTGGCACTGTGAGCCTCTTTAGAGAGGGCCTTTGCTCTATGTTCTCCACCATTTGCTGTCTGCTGGATATGTTGAGTGGAGGTGAGGGAGTCCCAATGCCATGTGTCGGAGAATATTAGCTGGCTCCACAGCCTGTCACTTCTGGTTTGCTCAGAGAATTCCTCAGTCGCCTGACTCAGCTTGCTGCATTTTGCTAGGGTAAGGGCGGATGCCCAGGGCACAGTTACCCCAATATTGTGTTTCTCGTGAAATAACACGCGCAGCAGCTTTGTCGTTATAGAAGACACCCACACAGCAGGAAGAATTAACCAGTACAAACAAAAGAAGTTTTAACTGCTTCTGCAAACCCAGAGGTAAACTCATACATTTCTGCTGCTTTGCTTCCACTTTTTACCTTAATGCCATGATGACTAACATTGCCAGCTGGACAGCTATAGGAGTTCTAACGGCCCTTGTGAACATTTGCCAGAAGAATTTACAATCCAGGCTTTATCTTTATTGTCTTCTCTAAACATATAATGTCTCTCATTATCTTATAATCCTTTTATATAATTCCTGCCTGATCCACTTGGCTACTTTCAGTTCAGTGAAAAATATAATAAACATTTGTTCAAATATATAAAGATGGCATGTTCTGGTGGAAGTTGGAGATTGATCACAAGTGCTTTTTCATCATTGGAGGTGGAGTACTACAACCCAATGTCTTTATATTTCCTATCCAACCAGCCAGAATGTAATTTAACCCTTTAAAGTCATCTTGATCAATAGTTACCCGGACTTTCTAAAACTCTTTAACATTTTTTTTACCTTGACTGCTTTTTTGTGGAGTGTATGGTTGAAAAGAAAGAAGAAAGTGCACGAGGATGAAATACACGTGCAGTTCTTTTTACTATTCTGTTTATTAAATAAATGGCATGTTAATTACTGGCAATCAGGCTGTTATCTTTTGTAATTTTCATAGATTTAACAAAAAAATGGCAGCAAGTTGCACAGGGAAACATTTTATGGGCCCGTTTTAAAAACAAAAAGGAGTACATATTGTAAAATCTTATGTCCCATCACATATGACATGCAGTTATTGTCCTCAAGCAGTCTTATACGTATTATAGTTCCTGATGGATTCTATGATGATGACCTGGACAGGTACCGCTGGAGCTAAGCATTCCCAAACCATGACACTTCCAGTTCCATGCTTTACAGTTGGAATGAGGTTCTTTTCCTGGAATACTGTTTTTGGTCTATGCCAAACATGTAATCTGTTCTGGTTTTCTAATAATTTGGTTTTATACTCGTCTGTCTAAAGATCATTATTGCAAAAGTCCTGATTGTCCACTTTCTATCTGGCAAAGCTCAGTTTGGCCTTGATTTAATTTATAGAGAGCAAAGGTTTCCTCCTTGCCCACCTGCCATAAAAGACAAACTTTTGCAGTCTCTTTCTGATTGTATAGACGTGCAATTATACATCAACAGCAGGAAGAACCCATGATAACAGTTTTTAGGGACATCTTATAGCACCTTGCAGTCCGCTCTCCGGTTGAACATGCTTGGGCGGCCAGACCTGGGCACCTTGGTAGTTGTTTTGAATATCTTCCACTTTTAGACTATTGTTCTTACAGTAGAATGTGTTTTAATTTTTGGGGGATCTCAGTATGGTGTTCAGTTTTACTTTGACAGTAAGAAGTAAAAAAATTTAAGTGTCTGAGTTACAAACAGGGCAAACCTACTTGAAAATGCTGAGTATTAATGTTCTCACCTCAGCACCTTTGTGGGATTTTAGCCATTATAAGTAAGAATTTACAGCAAGCTACAGCATCAGGACAGAGTGAGAAACTTTTGGAGTGATATCACCATCTTGATTTTCTTTTTCCATATTGATTGCCTAACCATCTAGGAATAAAAGTTAAATGCTCTTTGCACCGTATTTATGTGCCCCCAGGGCACATGAGATTAAGTGCAGCTATTATCAGGCAGTTGCTATGACATTTTAGTAGCATTTTTTTGTGAATTTCATAGCAGTGGCACATACAGGGGTTGGACAATGAAACTGAAACACCTGGTTTTAGACCACAATCATTTATTAGTATGGTGTAGGGCCTCCTTTTGCGGCCAATACAGCGTCAATTCGTCTTGAGAATGACATATACAAGTCCTGCACAGTGGTCAGAGGGATTTTAAGCCATTTCTTCTTGCAGGATAGTGGCCAGGTCACTACGTGATATGGTGGAGGAAAACGTTTCCTGACTCACTCCTCCAAAACACCCCAAAGTGGCTCAATAATATTTAGATCTGGTGGACTGTGCAGGCCATGGGAGATGTTCAACTTCACGTTCATGTTCATCAAACCAATCTTTCACCAGTCTGCTGTTGTTGTACTGGTGCATTGTCATCCTGATACACGGTACCGCCTTCAGGATACAATGTTTGAACCATTGGATGGTTCTCAAGAATGGTTCGGTAGTCCTTGGCAGTGACGCACCCATCTAGCATAAGTATTGGGCCAAGGGAATGCCATGATATGGCAGCCCAAACCATCACTGATCCACCCCCATGCTTCACTCTGGGCATGCAACAGTCTGGGTGGTACGCTTCTTTGGGGCTTCTCCACACCGTAACTTACTGGGGAAAACAGTAAAGGTGGACTCATCGGACTCATCACATTGTCCACAGCCCAAGATTTGCGCTCCTTGCACGATTGAAACCGACATTTGGCATTGGCATGAGTGACCAAAGGTTTGGCTATAGCAACCCGGCCGTGTATATTGACCCTGTGGAGCTCCTGACGGACGGTTCTGGTTGAAATAGGAGAGTTGAGGTGCACATTTAATTCTGCTGTGATTTGGGCAGCCGTGGTTTTATGTTTTTTGAATACAATCCGGGTTAGCACCCGAACATCCCTTTCAGACAGCTTCCTCTTGCGTCCACAGTTAATCCTGTTGGATGTGGTTCGTCCTTCTTGGTGGTATGCTGACATTACCCTGGATACCGTGGCTCTTAATACATCACAAAGACTTGCTGTCTTGGTCACAGATGCGCCAGCAAGACGTGCACCAACAATTTGTCCTCTTTGAACTCTGGTATGTCACCCATAATGTTGTGTGCATTTCAATATTTTGAGCAAAACTGTGCTCTTACCCTGCTAATTGAACCTACACACTCTGCTCTTACTGGTGCAATGTGCAATCAATGAAGACTGGCTACCAGGCTGGTCCAATTTAGCCATGAAACCTCCCACACTAAATTGACAGGTGTTTCAGTTTCATTGTCCAACCCCTGTATGTAGGCTATTAAAAATGTCTCTTAAGTTAAATGTTTCAGTGGCACAGAATTTCTCAACATGGTCGAAAAGGAAAAAATCTGTAGCATTCTGTTTTAGCAGGAGATCAAATTGCATATGCTACATTATCAGATGCTGGTTGTGGTCTGGTTAAAAAAGGTATCTTCTAATTCACTCAAATGCGAGGTAGATATGTACTAAGATGGTTGTATTCCCAGCAGTTGGGTCCAAATTTTAATAATTTCTTTGTTAAGTTGTATGTATTGGCACAATGCTGGTTTGCCCCTTGATTTTAAGATCCATTCTTTACCTGTATGAGTCACAGGTCAAAGTCAAGTGGCTTAACAAGCAAAGATCAAACCTCTGGTAAAGTAAGGTAATCTTCTGAACTGAAAATGAGTAAGAAAGCAGCCAAAGTCCCAAAGAAGTGAAAGAGAATGAGCATTATATATCTAAAGCATCTTATAAGGTACCACCAAAGCCTGGCTGCTTTAAAAACACATATTGCAAGAAAGGGTTACAGAAGATTTTGCAAAAGACAAAATCATCTATAACCTGTAGACATAGTGTCTTACTAAAGGCCATGTTCTTCTTTGAATTCCCTGTATAATTATTTTGAATAAAAGCAGGCATTGAACTCAAACTATTAAGGGCTCAGAGAAAATCATTCATTGAGTACCTTGGAGCTTCTAAACAGCTGCCCACAGCTGGAAAAACAATAAATCGATTAAATATGCCACGAACCAAAAACTGTAACAATGGGCTCCTTTTTAACAGAGCTGATTGAGAACATGAATTAGACTCAAATTTTTATTTGAAAGGTTTTTTTTGTTGCTGTGAGAGCAATGTCGTTTGTCTCTTTTTGGTGGATTTTTTTAGACCACATTTCGTTGCATCTCACATTTTGTCTGTTATTGCATTTTTTTTTTAGCAATGGAAAAAAGCCATGCTATTTATTCCAACCTGACCCACTGTGTGACAGTGGGTCAGGTTGGAACCAGCCAGAATGTAATTTAACCCTTTAAAGTCATCTTGATCAATAGTTACCCGGACTTTCTAAAACTCTTTAACATTTTTTTTACCTTGACTGCTTTTTTGTGGAGTGTATGGTTGAAAAGAAAGAAGAAAGTGCACGAGGATGAAATACACGTGCATTTCTTTTTACTATTCTGTTTATTAAATAAATGGCATGTTAATTACTGGCAATCAGGCTGTTATCTTTTGTAATTTTCATAGATTTAACAAAAAAAATGGCAGCAAGTTGCACAGGGAAACATTTTATGCCATGTTTTAAAAACAAAAAATGGAGTACATATTGTAAAATCTTATGTCCCATCACATATGACATGCAGTTATTGTCCTCAAGCAGTCTTATACGTATTATAGTTCCTGATGGATTCTATGATGATGACCTGGACAGGTACCGCTGGAGCTAAGCATTCCCAAACCATGACACTTCCAGTTCCATGCTTTACAGTTGGAATGAGGTTCTTTTCCTGGAATACTGTTTTTGGTCACTCAAATGCGAGGTAGATATGTACTAAGATGGTTGTATTCCCAGCAGTTGGGTCCAAATTTTAATAATTTCTTTGTTAAGTTGTATGTATTGGCACAATGCTGGTTTGCCCCTTGATTTTAAGATCCATTCTTTACCTGTATGAGTCACAGGTCAAAGTCAAGTGGCTTAACAAGCAAAGATCAAACCTCTGGTAAAGTAAGGTAATCTTCTGAACTGAAAATGAGTAAGAAAGCAGCCAAAGTCCCAAAGAAGTGAAAGAGAATGAGCATTATATATCTAAAGCATCTTATAAGGTACCACCAAAGCCTGGCTGCTTTAAAAACACATATTGCAAGAAAGGGTTACAGAAGATTTTGCAAAAGACAAAATCATCTATAACCTGTAGACATAGTGTCTTACTAAAGGCCATGTTCTTCTTTGAATTCCCTGTATAATTATTTTGAATAAAAGCAGGCATTGAACTCAAACTATTAAGGGCTCAGAGAAAATCATTCATTGAGTACCTTGGAGCTTCTAAACAGCTGCCCGCAGCTGGAAAAACAATAAATCGATTAAATATGCCACGAACCAAAAACTGTAACAATGGGCTCCTTTTTAACAGAGCTGAATGAGAACATGAATTAGACTCAAATTTTTATTTGAAAGGTTTTTTTTGTTGCTGTGAGAGCAATGTCGTTTGTCTCTTTTTGGTGGATTTTTTTAGACCACATTTCGTTGCATCTCACATTTTGTCTGTTATTGCATTTTTTTTTAGCAATGGAAAAAAGCCATGCTATTTATTCCAACCTGACCCACTGTGTGAAAGTAGTTGCCCTCTTTTGTTCTATCATGAAATGACTGTGATTAACCACATTAGCAGAAACCTGAGTTGTATTTAAGCCCAAACCCAGGTTACGTTACTGCAAGGAGCATATAGAACATGTCTGACAATATGAAATAGGGTAAATAGCAACATATCACGGTCTGGTGTGAAGAAATACCAGAACAGATGAGAAACAAACTTACTGACATCTAGTAGTCTGGAAACGGTTACAAAGGCATTTCTAAGGCTTTAACAACCGACAGCCATTATCCAAAAATGGAGAAAACACAGAACAGAACCTTCTCAGGTGTCAATGACCTATCAACCAGTCATCCAGGAGGTCTGAGTCTGGTCTTAAATCTGATTGACATGTTTGTGGTATGTCCTTCAACAGGCTCTTCATGCTCATAAACCCTCCAGTGTGACTAAATTTTAAGTGATTCTTCAAAGAAGAGTTATATATAACTGATTGCCACTTTTCACAAACCCTTGATGACAGTTGTTTCCACCGATGTGACACAACAGGTTTTCATGTTTAGGGGGCAATTACTTTTGTCACATAGAGCCAGGTTGCTTTGGATAGCCTTTGTTTTCTTAATAAATGAAATGATTAGTTTAAAACTATGTTTTATATTAACTCAAATTATCTGCCCCAGGCCAGCTGTAGCTACATTGTAGCTTACCACCATCAGTATGTGAATGTGTAGATGAATGGGTGGATGACTGATTGTAGTGTGAAGCACTTTGGAGTCTCTGAGGACTTCATAAAGTGCTATTAAAGTACAGGCCATTTACCATTATTACCAAATTAGTTTGATGATCTGAAAAGGTGTGACAAAAAAGCAAAAATAGAAGAAAGCTGTTTTTGTGCAAATGTTTTTTCACAGCCCTGTCATTTCTCACTATTCCTACCACTATTACATCAGTACATCATAAACATGATCCATTGGCATTCCTGACTTGGAACATCTTAAAATAAGACCTTCATGTCCCATTATGTCCTGATCATTCATTATATAATTTCTGTCTTTGAATTGTGCAACAGTCCATGGTCCATTTGCTGTCTTATAATTGATCCTGGCCTCTCATTAATCTTAACCATTATTCCAGAGTAGCAAGAGCTGAAGGAGTTGTCTCCCCCTGATGCTGGATCTTTGCTGGAGACTCCAGAGACCCTTTAGATGTCCTTGGTCCAACATCTGAATCAGATGTATAGCTGATTACCAGACCTGTGCAGAACTTGACTGTATACTGAGGAGATGATTAAGCCATTTGACTTGTATGGTATGTTGGACCAAGGACACATCTAGGTGGCTGCACCTTCACTATATTTTTCAGCTGACTGTGCAGCTGATGCCTCTTTCATTTATCCACTTGCCACCAGACTGGTTAACGTTTATCTTGTCATCACACACAGTGAGGAGGATGGTAAGAGTTCCCTGAAGTTCACTGTTGGAGAACTGCCGTGAAGAGTTGCATCTCTAGGTCAACAAGTCTCCATAAAACTATTGAAAGCTATCTACGTGCCAAGCAGTTGATTTTGGAGTAATTCCAGAGGTAGACTTTTTCTGTCCTACCATCACAAGTGTAAATATGTGAAGTTTTCTAAATTCTACTGGGGCTAAGGTTGAGCTTTTGTGGAACAAACAATCCTGTTTGCATTCTGTAAAGTACAGTGGAGGATCTCTGATGCTGTGGGCTTCTATCTCTTTCAAAGAGAACTCCCAGGAACTTTGTTACAGTGCATGGCATCATTAAATTAAGAACATCTGAAACAGAAATCTAGTGGCTCTTTATAAGGGTAAGAAAAGCAAATGGCCAGATCAAAATAGTAATGGTTCACCAAACCCAAAATCAACAGTCTTCCATAGTCATTAGTCCCCAGACCTCAATCTTATAAAGAATACCTGTAAGGTGATTCCAAAAGAAGAGACCACAAGATAGAACCCTGGACTCTGGAAGATCTAGACAGATTGTGCAACAGGGAACGGTCAAACATCCCATTCTCTGTATGCTCCAACCTTGGGAAATGTTTAAACAGCATCTTTCACAGCAGTTTTAAAAATAGTAAATGTATTATCAAAATTTAAAATGAAGCACATGGCATCTATAATTTTGCAGCTACGCTTCTAGTTTGCAAAGATTTCGCTCTCGGGTATCTATGGGGGGTGTGATTAGACTTTAGGATGCCAGTGCTCCTCATCAACTCACCTCCCAAGATTCAGTTTAAGAGACTTGCCAGCTCTGTTAATGGGGTTAAGGGCGGAGTATTACACCAGCTGTGACAATGTCCTACTTCGACTTGGAGTCTGTGAGAGGGAATGTGTGCCACGTGTAGTAGCATCCTCCAGGCAAGATGACTTTGAACTCGCTCCCAGCTGAACCCTTCCAGATCTGTGTCAGTGTCCCATTGTAATATCTAATGAAGCATCGCTTGGAATGAAGGGATATTTTTCCTCTCATACTGATAACGGGAAATCTGCCTTTCATTAGTGCTCTGTGATTATAGTTTATTGGCAGGAAAATGCCACCCTGACAGAACACTGCCTCGAGTTCAGTCTGCTTTACTTTTCTAATCAGAACACATTTATTCACACAATCATTTATCTGCCCCCCTGTGGTGGTAAACGTCTCTTAAACTGACCTCTGAAACTGTTATTAATGTTAAAATGAATGTGCGACACACTGCCTGAAGGCTGGGAATCACAGAGCAGTTCAGAACTAATTATGGGCTCAGACAGTGATCTCTCTTTTATCTCTGATATTGTATCTTAAACATTTCAGACATTCCAAAGAGCCTTATTAGTTCTTATTAAGCCTCATATTGTAGCTTAAGCATGCAAATTCAATCTCAGAGGACGACTGCAGATATCTCAGTCACAATCTCAGCTGTTTCAAGTGATCTTTCAAATGTTTCAGATTAACAGGCTGCGTTGGGTTATTTATAGATTTGATTTATCAGTTTAGTTCAAAAAAGTAAGATGATTAGATAGAACAGTGACTGCCAACCTGGAGTGCCTGCCCCCCCTGAGAAGGCCCTAAAGAACTCAGGGAGGGTACAGAGACTTTAAAGATAACATGTATTTGTTTTGCACTTACAGATGTAGACATTTATTTGTATGCCACCCTTTCTAAGGCTGTGAGATGGTCCTCACATAAGATATTGTTTGTTAGAAGGAGCAGAGACTATGCTTTCTGCAGAAACTCAAGAAGTACAACTTTTCACAGTAGCTGCTGGTCATCTTCTACACTGTCATTATTCCATCTGTTTTATTGATACCCATCTCTGTGTGGTTTGACTCATCAAACAATACAGGAGGAGAGGTCCAATTAGCTCTGGAAAGAGGATAATCAGAGCTGACTTTCCCTCCATCCAGAAAGTGTACAGGCAGGGTCAGGTAAATGCCAGCTATCATCTCTGCAGATCTGGCTCATACTGGACACATACTGTTGAGACTTTTACCTTTGGGTCACCGCCAGAGAGCGCTATTTGCAAAAACCAGCTGCCACAGAGACAAATACTTTGCCCAGGCTGTCTCTCTGATGAACCCTTAACAGTCAGAGGCCCCAGATCGATACCGTATGTATTTTCACAATTCAACCATGTGTTTCTTTCTTGTAGTGGAACCAAAGCAAAACTTTCTTTTTTGTGTGTACAAACTTGGCAAATTAGATGGATTCTGTTAAAAATGTAAAGGATCTTTGTTTTTTTGTCAGAGGACAAATAAACTACACATTTTTTATCTGAATTTAGCACGTAGAATAGAATATAAATTCTAGTATTTATAATGTGAATTAGGTATATTAACCACAAATGCACGTAACTGTGACCACAGATTACCAGCAAAAAGGCTTCAAATGTCAACCTTGGTATGTGCTGAATATGCATCGACAGGCATTAGGGGTATACACACACCACCTTGGTTCAATTCAATTCAGTTTATTTATATAGCGCCAATTCACAACACATGTCATCTCAAGGCACTTCACAAAAGTCAGGTACATACATTCCAATTAATCTTAATCAATGAACAGTGCAGTCAGATTCAGTTATTTATTCAAATTGGATAAAAAGTTTTTCTATCTAAGGAAACCCAGCAGATTGCATCCAGTCAGTGACTTGCAGCATTCATTCCTCCCCGATGAGCATGTAGAGACAGTGGACAGTCACTGGCGTTGACTTTGCAGCAATCCCTCATACTGAGCATGCATGTAGCGACAGTGGAGAGGAAAAACTCCCTTTAAGAGGAAGAAACCTCCAGCAGAACCAGGCTCAGTGTGAGCGGCCATCTGCCACGATCGACTGGGGGTTTGAGAGGGGTTTGGCTGTGTAATGGTTTTGGGTACCTATGTGACAGCAATCTACAAGTAGGTTAATAAAGTCACCTGTGGTGCAATTATTGCTACCCCCTGCGCTCAATAGTATATACAACCCCTTTTTGTGCCTGGTGACCTATTTCTGTGTTTATTTGGCCATATGTTTGGGACCATTTTTGTAATAAAAGACCCAATGATGACCTATTTTGGTCCCAAAGATTTCCATTTAAAATCCCCCGATAATTCAGAAGTCATGATGTCATGTTTTTTAACAAAGTTCTCAAGGCCTTGGGACCACAGAATCACACATCTTCTACCACTAATGTGGACATATTTACCCCACCAACAGGCAGATCTTCTTAAATTAAACCTTTCAGAGAAACTGGAGTTAAAATTTAGGAAAACATCATAGGGGGATCAACAAGGCATATCACTAAGGGGTTTGCACCCCTCTAATTAAGTACTTCCACACCTTCAACGATTTTTAAAAAAATATATTTTTAACCCAAATACACATTTTGTATTACCAAAATGTCCAACATTATATATAAAATACTGGCATCCAGAATTACACAATTGAGACTTCTCAAACCGCTGTGGTTATTTATTTGATAGATTAAGGGAACGACCTTCATTATGTATCGAGGAGGCAGGGCAAGGGGTTCATCTGGGCAGCTGTAAGAAAAGATTTGCAAAAATAATTTGAGTGAAAATTATTTCAATTTTACTGCCGTTTACACAGAGCCTGCTTATCAAAGGAACCATCTCACCGAGGACATACCAAACCTTTGCTGTGATAAAACGGTTTTACCTGTTATAAGGCTGATTCAGAGTGAGAGCAAAAGGGCAGAAAGCGTTTTTTTATTGCCAAAGGACAAACTGATGTGCTTAAACTTACCAATTTCACTTATTCCTATCATTCAGTTTTGCATCAGGCTATGTCTGAAAATTCAGCTCTTTGTCACAAAAAAATATAAAATATCTGGACCATATTACTGGTAATAAATTAGACCTCAGTAAGTTTCTTTTTTTTGCCTTTTTAGGTGTGCTTGTGCATTTATGAATTTACAGGTATGCTTGTGCACTGTTTCTTATTTATGCACATCTGCAGCTTTTGCAGTGGTGCAAGACAGGGGCTCCTCAGGAAAATAAAATGTTGGGAACCTCTAAGATAGTGGACCCTCATTAAACAATGCTTTTTCAACCATATGTACTGACATGAATCGATTTCAGCTACCTTACTGTCCGGTTATTTTTGGATGCATGCATATTGTGTGCGTCACTGTAAGTGCTGTGTCCATTTAATGTGAACAGAACTGACAGAAAGGTCAAACATACATGCGCCATATCTCCTTTAACATGTCCCTTTCCCAATGAATCCTGAAGGGATGATCAGCTGTGACAGTTTAGATTAATGCAAGGATTTGTCCTCCGCCTCAGGTTGCTGATCTACGGTCAGTACTGCAGCCACATGGAGAACGCCCAGAAGACACTGGATGACCTAATAGCAACGCGAGAGGATGTTAAAATTAAAGTGGAAGTAAGTTACCTTTTGCACTCTCTGCTAAACAGCTTGGCTCATCTGGACTTCAATATTAAGTCTCAAGGCTTTTGTTTAAAGAAATGAAAATGGGTACGCATAAGTACTTATTTTTCCACCTGTTTGGGGAACGTTGTTAATATTTAACCCTTTTTATCACTGAGGGTGTTGATTCATGTGTTGCGCTAGAGATACAGATATAATTGGAAACAATGACACAGAGCTCATTTTAATGGATGGCCGTTTTCGCCTTCTGTGCTTGAAATTGCAACAACAGTGGAGCCATTGTAATAGATTTCTCCACGTGTTTTTGTTTGTTGTGATTCTGTTAATATTTCAAATGTATGATGAATAAGTTAATGACTATGAGAACAAACAGTCTTATTCAACAATACATCCTAAATTATTTTTAGATTTATCTTCACTGATTGAGAAAAAAAACAAATTAAAAACATCTATTATAGTGTGGCCCTACGAAGAATGTGCCTGCTACCATTGTTGTTCAGAAACGTGAAAGAAAGAATCCAGTTGTCTGTTATGTGTGAACTGCGTGGTCAGGCTGTTACACAAACATCTGTAAACTTCTTCAGTCTGTCACTTCTGACTTTTTTTTGTCATAACGCTGATGTTGCTTTTAATTTTTAAAGTTTCAATGTTTTGTCACCTAAGACACTTAAATAAAAAAAGATTATTTGAAACATCATAACAAAAGCAAATTTTCCAGCTGACCTTTTAATTGGGTTTCAGGGCAAATGTTGAACATTTCTGTCTTCCACAAGAACAAAAATAAAAGCACGTGTAAATGAAAGCAGCTTTCTGGAAAGTAAAAAGTGCGAAAAGATCAGTGCACCAATGGACATCATTAATCTACATTTGATTAAACTTTTTCTTCTAAACCTTTTTATTGAATAAAGAATAGAAATCATTTTAAATGGATGGAGAAATTATGAGTAAATTAACATGTAATATTTTCATACACATTTATACTTATTTATTTCAAACTGTTTTGTTAAACTAAAAAATAATAAAAAGAAAATTCAGCAATGTTTTTTTCCCCCGTTACAGCTCTAAAGATAATGGACAAACATTTGGAGACTTAGAGAACAGCTGTTTTCCACAAACTTTACTATTTTTGTTTTTATTGGGCCAGTTTGCATGAATTCTGGCCGCTATAAAGAGTGTTCAGATAAAATGCAATTCAGTTTCAGTTTATTTGGTTGCGAAGATAATAAAGTTTATGAAAATCACAAGAACGCTTATTTGCACTTAACCTGCCACAAAATGACCTGTTGGCATCATGAGTTCT
The DNA here is from genome assembly GCA_036173005.1 of Crenichthys baileyi. NCBI lineage: Eukaryota > Metazoa > Chordata > Actinopteri > Cyprinodontiformes > Goodeidae > Crenichthys > Crenichthys baileyi. The sequence continues at coordinate 932,312 of JAHHUM010002612.1, read as the reverse complement.
GGGGAAATATTAACAGGAGCTGATATTATGCTGTCCTGCTGACTGAAGTAGAGGTGCAGAATGGCAGCTTTAAATAGGAGTGGTGCTTAAAATCATTCTTTTGTTAAACGTTGTAACCTCCAAGGAAACTTGCTGTCATTATTGCTTCACAGGCCAAAATATTAGCACTAGTGAAACTGCACCCTAATTAACCATTTATGCAAACATCAAGAGCTTTAACTGTTGTGAAAAGCTTCGGAGTGTCTAAGAAGGTCTGGCAGGTACCAGCAGTGTCACCTGGCTGCCACCTGTGCAGAGTTTGCTAAGGAATGGCAGCAATTGGATGATGGCACTGCATGCACAGTGAGGTGGAGACTTTTGGACCCTAGGCTAATGTCAATTTCTCGTCCAAGTACTTAGACTCTGCTAGAGGGATTTTTTTCTCAGTTGATGGTGCCCCCTTTAGGTTGTTTTGGACAAGAAAGAAGACTTCCCAGAGAAGAAAAAGCAAATCATGAATCTCCTGTCATGCTGACAGTGAAGAATCCTGGGAACGTTTATATGAAGGTCTGCTTCTTATCCAAGAGAGAAGGCTCAATCACAATTTTGGCTGGAAAAAAGAATGAGATCAAAATATCCCCTAGAGCAACTTCACCCAACAACACAGGAGCAAACTGATGATGAGAAAATCAATAGAGAAATTTTGGGTCCTGGACCAGGAAACTCCCAACTCCCAACCCTACTGAGAATCTACTGATGCTTTGTATAAACCTAATTTATTACTTGATAATATCCTTTCAAACTTGTAAAATGTTTATTACTTAATTCGAGTCCACACTGAAGTATTAAAGCATGTAAAAAAAATGCATTTCTCACTCTGAGTTTTGGCCTGAACTGTAAATGGGATTGAGTATATTTTTTTACAATGCTGTTTCCATGATCCTCTGAAACCAGGATCTTTTCGCTGAGCGCAGAACTGTGGTTAGTTGCATCAGCAGTTTGTGTGCAATGAAAGGGCTTTGGGTGCTATTGACAAAATAATGGGGTGATCACAGCTTGGGTGGTTGGCACTGATATCGTCTCAGAATGGGACAGCTTTGTAAGCACCCTAAATAAGCTTCTTAAGATGTCTTTAAAAACCTTGTTGGAGAGAAGGGATAAGCTGCCGCTGTTAGCGCACAGAGGTGGAAATAAACTTCTACACAAACCTTTTTGTGAGGGAACAACAGCTGCTCTAACTCCCATTCTTATGGGGATGATGCAGAGTTGATCTGAATGTTTTAATTATTTGGAGGAATTTCTCAGTCAGCGTCCAGGCTAATTGTGTCACACATTAGGCCATTGGCAGAACAGAAGAATAGAAGCCTCACTGTTGTTACTGGAATGCGGCAGTTAATTATTTAACAATAACTGAATTCTTGTATGTGGAAAAGGGACACTTCTCTGTTATGCAACATGTGATGACCGCCTCGCTGCTCATGTTTTGTTCCTGCAGGAATGCACCATGAAGGTGCAGGAGGGGAAGTTCAAGCTGCAGGATCTCTTAGTGGTTCCCATGCAGAGGGTGCTCAAGTATCACCTACTACTGAAGGTAAGGAGCCCTCAAATGTCTGAGGGACCAGCAGCACTGTCCATTTTACACAACTTAATCCCACTTTGGACATGTGAAGAATGAGATAACAGATCGCCTTTATATGCCCCGCAGCTCTTTCATTTTCTCTACTCAGTTATTGGACGAAGCAGATAAATATCTCCACAGCTCCTATCCCATCCTTTAAAAAACCAAAGCTGTCACCAACTGTAGGCGTTAAGCACAGCCCTGAAACTTTTAAAGCCTCCTTGTGGAGGATAGCAGTGGCGGTCAGATTGGATTTACAGATTTTTAGAGTAAAGCTGAAGTGTTTTAGTTTCACTCCTAGGAAGAATGCAACATTTGGTATGTTAAAGCATCACAAGATGGCGCATCGAATTTAACTTGCTACTGCCTGTTTGTGTGTTAGCTGCTATAAAAGGGTTTTGGTTTAACACGTTCAATATTCCAATTTCCTGTAATGTTTGTTCTGGTCCCGAAAATGATATAAGTACCAAAGAGCTAAAAAGTTAAAGACGAAACACAGTTTTCAACCCGTTTCAAAATCAATAACAAAACTGTAAAACGATGCACCTAAATCAATGGGAAGGCTGCATCATGTAGGGTTCACATATAGTGTATTATAAAACCTTGACATTTTTTGATGTCCCAGCTGCAACTTCTATGGTTTTTATTGGGATTTTATGTAGTAGAACAGCAAAGAGTAGTGCATACTGTTGATGTAAAAAGCATTTTTCGCTTTCATTACACCTGCACTACAGACTGAAATATTGGCCCATTCTTCTTTGGAAAATAGCTCAGGCTTTGTCAGATTGGACAAAGAGTGTCTGAGAACATCTGCCCTAGTCTCAAATCTGTTAGAAGTTGCAGCTATAACCGGTTTTCTTCTTATTTAGCTCCATCCACCTTTCTATAACCTTTACTAGCAGCTCTGTCTCTTTTTGCAGTTGTTTTTCTCTCACATGTTTGATGTGTCTCCTACGTGGCTTTAGGCAAACTGCAAACAGGGCTTCCATTTTCTTTTTTCCTGCTATTCTTCCATAAATGGCAGATTTGTGGAATGCACAGCTAATACATACCTTGTTAACAGATTCTCTCACCTGAGCAGTGTATCTCTGCACCTTCTCCACATTTACAATGGGTCACTTGGACGTTTCTCTGACTAATGCTCTCCTTGCCCAACCTTTATGTGTAGGTGGACAGCCAAACCCTGCTGGTCCTTAGTCTACATAATGCTTTTTGTTCGCTAATATTCTCTAACAAACGTCTGAGGTCTTCAGGTGGGTGCTATTTACATTACTTTAAAAGGCAACTGGTTGCACTGGATTTTATATTGGGGTACCAGAATAAACCGGGTTAATTAAATGCACCCCACAGTTTGTGAAGCCCATGTATCATTTTCCTTCCACCTTATAATTATGCACTAGTCAAACCTGGGTCAGACTGGGAATGCAATGCAATGACCACACAGTCAATAAAAAGGATTTTAGAAATAAATATATACAATAATAAAAGTCCTGCAGCTTAAAGTCATTTAGAACCCCTAAAGGTCCTAGATAAAAGTGCATGGCAGGCAGCAAACATTGCTGCCATCCGCTGCTGCTATTCTCCTGACCCCCTTTTCCCAGAGCGGGGAGAGATCTCTGCCTTTTGCTCCTCATTTTGCCTCTTAAAGGGTTTTCCTTGCCACCACTCATTGGTATTTACCATCCTGCTGACTCCCCATTGGTTACTTAATCACCAGGTGTTCCTCATTCACGGATAATCGACAGGGTGACATAGAAAAAGGTAAACACTTGCATTTCGAATGGAAATAAATTTCCACAAAAACTGCAAGCATGCAAATAAAACTGGACAAAACACAAACATGCAACAAGTACACAGGTTCACCCTGTGACACACTACTCTATGTTGGGCTGTGTTAAGAAATCCCAATTAAATCCTTTGAAGTTTGTGGTTGTAATGTCACAAAAATTGTGAAAAAGTTAAAGAGGTGTGATTACTTTTTCAAGCAAATCACTGCAAGATTCCCCATGATTAAATATCTTTCATCTTCCAAATCACTCATCAAATGTTAAGTTATTTGAGTACAGGTTGACTCAGAATGCTGTGACTTTTCTATTTGTTGGTATCGAACCCCTGCAGGATCCACGGCAGGCCTCTGAGGTCAAATCAGCCGTGCACTGATCAGTTTAAACACACTCCACTTCACCGCCTCCCACAACTTCGCCGGAGAACACAGTGGTGTGCTCTGCACCCTCAGGGGATGTCAGATTGACAGGTCCTGTTTTTGTGTGGAGGGGAGTTTACGCAGATCTAATCATGCCTGAGGGCATTACTTCACTTAATGCTGCAAAGATATCATCACAGAAGAGTTCACCGTTTGTTCATGGTGTGAATAGACCCTTTATGTGCTGGAGTTGCTCTCTAAATAAAGAGAAATTAGCGCAGTCATCTCAGATGTCCTTAGTGTTTGAATTTGTTAAAAATATAAAAAAGATTTTTATAAAATACTAATCCCAACTGCAACAATGCCATGAAATAAAGTAATGATTTCAAGATGTACATTGTACAAAAATAATTACTCTTTTAATAAATCACATCATAGGAAGAAGTATGAGGATATCCTTTGCAAGGAAAGCTTTTTATATTTACAGTGTTAAGAAAAATATTGATGGCTGGTTTATTTTTGTGGGATTTTTTCTTCATAATGTATTATAATTAGGTCATTGTTTTCGTGCCATAATGAATATGTAGTTAACATTTCTGCTTATGACAAAAATAAGACAATTATGAAAAAATATGTTCTTTGCTGCTGCTTGTGTAAATTTTCTGTTGTTTTCTGTTGCTCAGACCTGATGTGGCTTATTGGCTGTTCACAATTTATACACATTAACTACACATTTGGGAAACACATATAGGTTTTACCCTTGCATATTCTGCCCAAGAGAGATGAAATACTGTGCTAACTCTGCCTGGAAAGGTATAATGAAATAAGATATACAGCAGCTTGTGACTGATTATTTTTAGATTTGGATTGAGATCCAATATTTAGCATCAGAAGCACTCGCATACCTCAGCCAACGTTCTCTGTGAAGCACATACATGCAGGCTGCTGCACAGCAGAAGCAGTACCATTGATCATGTGTCACTTCACAACTTGATTGCTTTTTTTGTCTCGTAAAAATCAGACATTAGGGAACATTATATAGTAGCCTGTAAACTAAAGGAATCTGAAAATATTATTATAGTACTTAAATTGAATGAATTTGTCAATGTCATAATTAGAATTAGAATAGTTTCTTTGTGTAATACAAAATAAATGCCTTATTTTAGTGACACTAGTATGAAGCCAGTTTAAATCAAAAAATTCAAGCTGAAAAGACAAGACAGCCCTCTGAGAAACTTAAAACTAGGGAGCTTCAGCTGGGATTTCAGCATCAGTTTTGTACAATGATGAAAAATACAAACTTTTGTGCTATTGTGTGGAACATTTCAATCAATTAGAATATCATCAGAAAGCCAATTTATTTTAGTGATTCAATTCAAAAAGTGAAGCTCGTATAGATTTATTTCACACAGAGTGATATTTTTCAAGCATCAATTTCTGATAATTATGATTATTATGGGTTACAGCTAACAAAAACCCAGAAATCTGTTCTTCAGAAAATTTGTGCATTGAAGTGTTATGTTATGTAATGTTATGACATATACCATCATGAGGAACATTGCTGACCTGACAGTTGTCCAGCAACTAACACCCTCAGCAAGGGGGGTAAGTCAAAAAAGCTGGCTGTTCAGAGTGCTGTATGCAACCATATTGTTGGGAAGTTGGGTGGAAGGACAAAACGTGATTGAAAGTGCTGAACAAGTGGCAAGAATAACCAATCAATCAAAAATTAAGCTTATTCATGTCTGGTGTGAAGCCTTCACAGTCAGTGATTATTTGGGGTGCCATCTCAACTGCTGGTGTTTCTCCACCATGTTTTATCATGTCCAGTCAGTGCAGCCACCTAATACCAGGAAATTTTAGAGCACTTCATGCTTCCATTTCCAGGCAGGCCTTATGAAGATGCTGGTTTCATTTTCCAGCATGACTTGGCTCTTGTCTACACTTCAACAAGTACCAATACCTGCTTTAGGGACCATGGTATCTCTGTGCTTGATTGGTCACCCAACTGCCCAAGGTTGACCAAGTTTATAGAGAACCTCTGGGATATTATCAAGAAGACGATGAGAGACACCAGAGCCAAGAAGTGCATCTGCTGTACAGTAAATCCAGATACTTTATTGTCGGACGACTTATTATTCTAATTTTCTGAGAAACTGAATTTTGGGTTTTCATTAGCCGTAAGCCAATTATCAGAAATAGGCACTTTAAAAATATCCCTGTGTTTAATGAATCTATATGAGTCTAACTTTTTAAATGGAATCATTAAAATTTGTTTAAGTTCTGCTTGTTGTGAAATTAAAATGGGGGGTTGGTGGGAGCAGCCTACCCTTTAACAGCTTGGAAAGTTCCGGTAGTGATTAATTTCCACCAGGTGTTTTTTCCTTCAACAAAGACAATGCAGCTACTAGATAGTTTAATTAGTAAGGTTGCTGTTGTTAACCTCAAATGTGATAAAATCTATTTTCCCTCCAACCACCTTTTCATCTGAAAGCTATGAATTAGGGGGCTACTTCAAGTGTGCAGGGTCTGAAATGACCATACTTTGACATCTTGCTGAAATATCCATCCAGGCGTTTTCCTCTGTGGCCAATCACACCAGACCCTACAGAACAGCAGCAATGATCACGGTACTCAGTGTCATATTATCTCACATGTTTTATTTCTCAGATGGGCTGCAGGTCTGTTCAGCTGCATCTAGAAGTTGTGTTTAGTTGTTCATAATGACATAATAAAAATGAGCTGTGGGTATTGTGGAGATCCTTTGCTTGCATTTGCATGCCCAGAATTCATAAATTGCTTCTTTATTAGTGTATTACATCTAATCATACATGGTTCTAATAAGGTTTGTGAAGCTGCTGGGAAGCTGATAAAATATGTTATCATAAAATAATAAAGGTCTTGTTTTCAGTAAATAACAAACAAACTATTTCTCAGAACTGTTTTTCAACACTGTTCAGGTTCACTGTGTCTCATATTTTCATTAAAGAATACACAGATTTTTACATAAATATTCTTCTCTGATAAAACTTATTAGGCTTCCCTTGGAACATAAATCCAGTACCTGCCCCGCTACACAGATACTGTAATTTACCACCATCAACCAGTGAGTGGCACGATTGGTAAAGTCAGCACATTATGCCGTGTGACTCCCAAACATAATTAGAAAATAATAATAAAAATAAATAAATCTTGACATAATCCTTACATGATTCTGCATTAGATGAGCTAGGGTAGCGATGTCTGCACAACAATTTAAAATTTTCCTCTAAAATCCCACTGACTTAGAAATAAGCCTATTCTATTAACAGAAGAAGCCAAATAGAGTAAAAACCACTGATTTTTACCATAGAATCTGATCATTTATGCAGCAGCAAAGTTTAATCTCTAACTAGTTAGCTAAAAAGTTAACTGCATGTATTTCAGACATAGTAAAAGATGATTTGATGAAATTCATATGCCAAACTGAAAACATCCTAAAAGTAGCTGAGGAGGTGTGGCTTATGAAAAACAAATTCTGATGATTGAACATAAAAAAATCAACTATTTGTCGTCATGAGATCAGACCTCAGGGATATATTCTCCAAATTATCCAAAAATTTGACATACTGTAATCTATGGTTAAGTCTTGAAACTATCCACAATTTTTCAAAACAAATTATCTTACAAAACTATTAAGCATTTCTTGACTCTTTGCTTTTGTTTGCATATGCTACAGTAGTATATGTTGTTGTTAGGTGCTAATGATGATTACCAACCTTTGATGTAAAGTAGGGAAGCACGGTATATCGGCGTTAACATCAGCCAATGTCAATCAATATCTGTGTTGGTCCCTTAAGTAAAACCGGGCCGACATTAACAAGAGATGTTTATTATTATGTTAACCTGTTAAGCCCTAAGGGTTTTAGAAGCAATGTTCGCCTGACATTACATACCTGAACTAAATCAAGTATAGCTCCACAGTTATAAGGTCTACATGGAAACCTTTGTCCCCTGTGTAAAGACATAAAAGAATATTTTTTAAGTGGAAGCACTATTGCAACTGTTACTAAGTCTGATTTATTTGTTGTGGAGCAAAAAAAAATCAAACTCACCACACACAGTTCAACTAAATAAATACTTCGATCAACAAGAGCTGGTTCTAGAGGTGAGTGTCTTTAGTCAAGCCACTTTTTCTGTTCATGCTTCTCGCACCTGGAATTCAATACCAAACTCAATACGTGAACTTCTGACTCTGACCTCTTTTACCAAACATCTTAAAGCTTGGCTATTGGAAGAACAGTACTCTTGCCACAACCATGCCTAAACCTGTATATGTGTCTATTACTAGCATTTGCTTTCTGCACTTTGCACTTCAATCAGTCTTTTGATATTTAATTTTAGCTTTTTAACACTAGTAAAATACGTATGGTCCCCTGACACACTTGGCCTGTATGTTATGATCCACTATATTTTTCATTGTTCTTGCTTCTCTTTCTATTTTTTATCCTATTGTTTTTAAGGAACTTTTATCTCTCTGTAATCTTACTCTACCTGTGTATATTGCTCACAGCCATGATGGCTTACTATTCTAATTGTTGTTACTGTTGTTTTATTGATTTTATTACTTTATGTCGTTGATTCAACCTGCCGAAGGGACTTCAGATGGAAATTAGCCGTTGGCTTTAATCTGGCATATTTACATGTACATGTCCATTAATATGCATTGTCCCCTCTTTTTTTAAATAAACTCAAACTCAATACGGGATATCAGTATTGGCCCAAAATTTCATATGAGTGCATCCTTAAGGGTTGGACTTGGACCCCTATCATAACTGCTTGCAGTACTTGTTATACCTTATGTTGTTGCCATATATAGAGGTCATATGAACTGTTAGATCAATGTTACATAAGGATCCCCCTGTCTTAACAAGCCTCTACTAGTGTAAGATATGTTTCAGTAATAATGACCAACTATCCTTTCCAGGAACTTTTGAGTCACTCGACTGACCTATCTGAGAGGCAACAACTCAAAGAGGCTCTGGAGGCTATGCAGGTTGTTTTTTACATACATGTTTGCAGCCATTTGGATGACATAATACAATAACTTTGTTCTCTCCCAGTGACTGTTTTTCTTTAACTCGACGGTTCTGTCTGTAATGACACGCTTTTAGGACCTGGCCATGTACATCAACGAAGTAAAGAGGGACAACGAGACGCTGAAAAAAATCGGTGAATTCCAAAGTTCAATAGAAAATCTTGTAAGTGTTTTGCTCTCTGCTGTCGCTTTTTTTTTTCCTGTTGAAAAATATCTGCAAACATTTGATTATTTCATGTCTAAAGACCTTGAAAATGTACATGCCTGATTATCTTATTTTATATTAGAAGGACCTGTAGATAAATATGCCTTTGTCTGCTCCTTTCACTTGTTTGAAGTAGGAATATTGTGAAAAACAGAAATAAAATGTTTAGAAGGTTGCTGGGCGGAACAAATATCCGTCGAATGCTATCGAACCACATCCACATAGCCATATTTAACCACCTTTGGTTTAATGCTCAGTTTCTGAGTGGTGTTGCAGCAGATTGCCACCCTGTGTGTCTTTATCATCTAAGCAGCAGGTGAAACTGGAGGAGTACGGTAGACCAAAGATAGACGGAGAGCTGAAGGTGAGCTCCATCGTCAACAGAACAAAACAAGATCGGTGAGTCTGAATTTGGTCTCAAAGGAGTAGCACTTCCGATTACGGCTCAGTACTAAGATAATAAAAACTGGGTAATAGGTTGGTAATAAAAATGTAATAATTCGGAAATAATATGTAATTGACAAAATTATTACCATGTAATTAACTTCCAGTAAGCTTGTAATAAGATGCTAACAATGGAGTTATTGTTTAACAGTAAAAAAGTGACAATTACAGAGTAATTAATAGATATTAAAATTTAATAATAGGGTTGTAGTATGTAAATACCAAAAATAATGTTCATGTCAATACCTGGAAGTTGAACAGTGTAATAAGATGAACAACAGAGTAACTGTTTATTAGTTAGAATCAGAATCAGAATCAGAATTCTTTATTTGTCATTGCTCCACATGGGTGCAACGAAATTTCCAAAAAAAACCAGAACAAAACAGTGCAGGCAAGTAGTGGAAATTTAAGAAAATAAATACAAACAAAAGTTTAAAAAAGAGCTGTGCCGGTGGAAACAGATATATATATATATATATATATATATATATTATATATATATATATATATATATATATATACAGAATATTTACAGATTATTGCACGTGAGGTAGCATAATGCAAAAGGAAAAATTGCACGGAATGTATTTAGTGTTTGTCATTTAACAGTGTACATGAGTATTTGAGGCGTTCAGGGCAACAACAGCTCTAGGAAAGAAGCTGTTTTTCAGTCTGTTTGTTTTTGTCCTTATTGCCCTGAAACGCCTCCCAGAGGGGAGCAGTTCAAAAAGATGGTGACCAGGGTGTGAGGGGTCCCTGATGATGCTGCGGGCTCTCCTGAGGCAGCGGGTGGAGTAAATCTCCTCCAGGGAGGGGAGAGGGCAGCCAGTCAGTCTCTGGGCGGTGTTGATGACCCGTTGGAGCTGCTTCTTCTCTGCTGCAGTGCAGCTGGAGAACCACAGCGAGATGCCGCAGCTCAGCACCGACTCCACCGTGCAGCGGTAGAAGGACAGCAGCAGCTCTGGTTGTAGGTTGTTCTTCCTGAGAGTCCTCAGGAAGTACAGTCTCTGCTGCGCCTTCTTCAGGATCGCCGTGGAGTTAGAAGTCCACGTCAGGTCCTCGCTGATGTGGGTGCCCAAGAACCTGAAGACTGGCACCATCTCCACCCTGTCCCCGTTGATGATGATGGGCTGTGTGTCCTGTTTACACCTCCGAAAGTCAACGATGAGTTCTTTTGACTTGGAGGTGTTCAGAGTCAGATTATTGTCCATGCACCATGCTGACAGATGCTTCACGTCCGTCCTGTAAGCCGTCTCATCTCCTCCTGAGATGAGCCCCACCACCGTGGTGTCATCCGCGAACTTGATGATGCTGTTGCTGGGGTAGGTGGGAGTGCAGTCGTGGGTGTAGAGGGTGTAAAGCAGGGGGCTCAGCACACAGCCCTGTGGAGAACCCGTGTTGGTCCTCAATGGGGAGGACAGGTGGTGTCCTACTCTCACCCTCTGGGAGCGGTCTGTCAGAAAGTCCATAATCCAACTACAGGTGCTGTTGGGGAGACCCAGGTGTCACAGTTTGCTCACCAGCCAGCTCGGGATTATGGTGTTGAACGCCGAGCTGAAGTCCAGGAAGAGCAGCCTCGCGTAGCTCCCTCGCTGCTCCACGTGGGTCAACGTGGTGTGCAGGGCGGTGGCGATGGCATCCTCCGTGGACCGGTTGGCCCTGTAGGCAAACTGGTGGGGGTCGAGTGTGGGGACAGATGTGAAGTGATATGACCCCGTACCAGTTTCTGGAAGCACTTCATGACGATGGGTGTGAGTGCTACTGGCCGGTAGTCATTCAGGCTGGTGATATTTTTCTGTTTAGGCAGAGGGACAATGGTGGAGGACTTCAGGCAAGGTGGGATGGAGCACTGGGAGAGGGACTGGTTGAAGATGGCAGTGAAAATCCCCGCCAGCTGGTCTACGCAGTCCCTCAATACCCTCCCAGTCACCCCGTCGGGTCCAGCAGCTTTGCGTGGGTTCACTGCTCTCAGGACTCTCCTCACCTCCTGTGTCTCCACAGCGAAGGTTTGGTTGTCGAGGGGTGTAGCCTGCAGTGTGGACCCCGCTGGTGGTTCAACCTCGAAGCGGGCGAAGAAGTGGTTGAGCTCTTCCGCCAGTGAAGCGTCCCCCGAGATCACGGTGGTGTTGCTGGATCTGTAGTTGGTCAGGTGCTGGAGTCCCTGCCACACCTGTCTGCTGTTTTTGCTGCTGAAGTCGGCCTCGATCCTCTGCCTATAGTCGATCTTGGCCTCTCTGATGCCTCTCCTCAGCGCAGCACGAGCACAGCTGTAACGCTCCCCGTCTCCAGACCTGAAGGCGCTGTTCCTTTCCCTCAGCAGTGCCTTAACATCCTTGTTCATCCAAGGTTTCTGGTTAGGAAACACCCGGATGCGCTTCTCCACTTTGACAGTGTTGACACAGTGGTGGATGTAGCAAAGCACCGCCGAGGTAAACACCTCCAGGTCCTGGTGGCTGAAAACGTCCCAGTCTGTGCTTTCAAAGCAGTCCTGCAGCTGCAGAGAGGCACCGTCGGGCCAAGTGGTCACAGTAGTTAAAGCATAATAATTAGATAAGAATTAATTATGTAATTACCAAAATAATACCATGTAACTATCAGAATTAAATTCAAGTCAATTTTATATAGAGTAAAAGTAGAAATGTGTGCAGGTTTTTACTAAGAAACAAATAATTACTACATCGTTACAATTTTATTACACGCTTTTATTCCTAGGTAACTGCATAATATTTTTTAATTACTGGATATTATCAAGTTGTGTCATTTTTATTGCTACCTATAACCCGTTGTACACTATCTGATTACTAAGATGTAATATTTTCTATGTTTGCAGGTATATTTTCCTTTTTGACAAGGTGGTCATCGTTTGCAAGAGGAAAGGCTACAGCTACGAGCTGAAAGAGATTATTGAACTCCAGTTGTACAAAATGTCAGATGACCCTATGAATAACAGAGACATGAAAAAGGTTAGAAACTAATTTGTTTTTGTTTTGCTCTGAAATCAGACCAAGCAGAGCTATTTGTTCCACAGTTTAATCTCTCCGGCGATAGCTTTGCTAGTGCACATGATCAAACGGCCTGTATAATCATTACAAATGGTGTCCTTGAGCCAAAGGAGCTTGTTGATGATAATTCCAGATATGTATGAGTAATGCATTAAAGTGCCAATCGTGCATTGTGCTCGTCCATGCTTGAACAATCATGTAAATGCAAAGAAGGCCATGTAGGATTCATGGAAACATAGTGCAGTGCCTTGTGCCACTGGTCTAACATTGCTTTTTTTTTTTTTGAATCTGCATGTCTCCGTCCATGTTTGCATGTGTAACAGGGTCTTTCTCTGGTGTCTTTCTTTTTTTGCATGCCTACCAGTCAAGTGGAAAAATGGTAAGCCTAAGTGACCCCCTTTTATTTAACTCTTCTCATGGAGGTCTATTTTTAGAAGTGTTGTTCTCTGGGCGTCATGCTGTGATTGCACATGTAGCTCTCTGCTCTGTGGCTGGCTCTCCAGCTTTTTTTGCATTGCTAAAGCATGCAAGGGATTTGTTTTTTTCTCCAGTTCCGAACCGAGTGTGATCATATACAAAGCACATAACAAGTTTACGTAAATTCGCTTTCATCACAAGCTTTTTGTCCATCTCTGTCTGCCACTGCCATCCACATATCCCTCTGCCATCTCCCCTATGCTCACTTTTTATCCCTAGTGGTCTTATGGTTTCTACCTGATCCACCTGCAAGGAAAGCAGGGCTTCCAGTTCTTTTGTAAAACTGAAGAAACAAAGAGGAAATGGATGGAGCAGTTTGAGATGGCCATGTAAGTATGATTACACAGAGGAAAATCAATGTTACCTGTTGTAATGGGTTTTGAATTGCAGCACGTTGCTTTTCTGGAAATTCAGTTGAATAAATAGTTTTTTACAGTAAATAGCCTTTTTTTTGCAACACACCATACTGTGTAAAACCTTTAGGCCATCGCAATCATGTTTTTCAGCAATGTAGTCTTTAAAGACAATCTCTGGAAGTAATTACATTCTTATTAAAAGCTGCCTTGTCTGATCAGTTTATTTTATGAGGAGCTATTTTCTTGTTTAGGTCCAACATCAAGCCAGAGAGAGCTACTGCCAACCAGCACAACTTCCAAATGCACACGTTCGATAAGAACACCAACTGCCGAGTCTGCAAGATGCTCCTAAGGTAAGGCTTTCGGGGCGTGTACTAAATTAATAATGAACTATGAATGTAGCCTCTCGCAGATTTCTGTATCTGCCTCAGGAATTCAAAACAACAGGGATGATTCAGTGTGTTTTACTGGTATTTTATTGTTTAGACCAACACAAGCTACTGCATACTTGTGAAGTGGAAGGGTAATTACAGATAGTTTTCAGTATTTATTATATCATTTTATAAAAATTGTTATATTTTAACATTCAGCACATTTTACTCTGCTACCCCTAAATAAAATCAAGTTCAACCAACTGCCTTCGGAAGTCACCTAATTTAAAAATATTGTGTAATTAAATCTCAGTCTAAATCCACCTGTTCTGTGAAGGCCTCGGAGGTTTGTTAGAGAACATTAGTGAACAAACAGCATCATGAAGATGAAGGAACACAGCAGACAAGTCAGGGATACAGTTGTGGAGAACTTTCTAGCAGGGTTAGGTTATAACACAATACCCAGAGGTCTGCACATCTCAGAAGCTCTCTTCAGTCCGTCATCTGAACATGGAAAGAATATGGCACAGCTGCAAACCTGCGAAGACAAGGACCGTCCACCTACACTGACAGGCTGGGCAAGGACAGCATTAATCAGAGAAGCAGCCAAGAGGTCCATTGTAACTCTGGAGGAGCTGCAGAGATCCCCAGCTCAGGTGGTAGAGTACGTTGACAGAAGCATTTATAGTTTTGGACTCCTCAATTCTGACCTTTATGGAAGAGTGGCAAGTGGAAAGCAGTTTTTGAAAGAAAGCCGTAAAAGTCTCATTTGCAGTTTGCCAGAAGTGGTTTAGAGGACACAGTTAACATCTGAAGAAGGTTGTCTGGTCAGATGAGACCAAAATTCAATCTTTTCGCCTACATACAAAACATTGTGTGGGGAAGAAAACTAACAAGGCACATCTCCTTGAAGACATTATTCCCACTCTGAAACATCATAGTGGCACCATCATGCTATGGGAGTGCTTTTCCTCAGCAGGGAAATGGAAGCTTGGCATAGTTGACAGGTTGATGGATGGAGCTAAATACAGAACAATCCCCGAAGAAGACCTTTTAGATGCTACAATAGCCCTAAATATTCAACCAGAGCTTCAGAGGCAGGTCAGGTTTAAAGCATATTTATTTATTAGAATGACCTATTCAAAGTCTAGACCCAAATACATGAAAGCTCAAGACTTGGAAGTGTATGTTTCGGATGGTGACTGAGCTTGAGTTTCTTTGCAAAAAAGAATGGTCAAAAAGTCCAGTCTGTAGATGTCTTAAGCTGGAAGAACCACACCCCAGAAGACCTGCACCTGTGACTGTTAGCAGAGGATGTTCTACGCGATATTTCCTGAAGGAGGCTGAATACAAATACACACCACTCTTTTCAGACTTTTTAAACCGTGTATCATTTTTCTACAGTTTCATCATTTACATAACTTTGTGTTGCTCTATCACGTCCAATCCTAATACAATACATTGAGGTGTGGGGCCCCCATGGCTCAGTGGGAGAGCACCGTATGCAGAGGCTATATTCCTCAACGCAATTGTCCCCAGTAATAAAGGCCAATGGTGCAGCAAAAAACTTAAAAAAAATACATTCAGGTTTGTCGGAGTGATGTGACAAATGTGAAAAGTTTGCTGATAAGGAGATATTTCTAAACATCCCAACCGTAAGCCCAAAACAGGCTTCCTCGACTGCAGCACGGGGATGACCCACTGCTTTCATGGATCACCACTCTCACCTCTTTACCAGTAAGGCGGATCAGCAGCGCTCTGTGTATTTTCACGGCCTTCTCTGACCTAAATTTACAAAGCCGGTGGAGGCAGTAACCAACCATCTAGATGATAATTAGTGCTGCGTCCCCAGTGCATCCTTTCGTGATTTATAGGAGTCGGTATTCCGTGTGGCAGCATTGCTATGCATGCAGCCTTTACAGTGGTCATTACAGAAATACCTCTGGACCACATGGGTCAAAGCAAAGCCAGTGCGTTTTATGATTTTAAAAAATGACAAAGCAGGAAATGTTAAAAAAAAGCAGCCACCTTTGCAAACAGGAAGAACAAGCAGTAAGCCCCTAATGGTGGGGGTTAATGTGTGTCTGAGGCACTTCCTGTTTGCATTACAGCTCTGAAGATGTGTGTGTGTGTGTGTTTCCTCCAGGGGCATTTTTTATCAGGGCTACTACTGCTCTCGCTGTGGAACGGGAGCTCACAAAGAGTGCCTGGAAGTGATCACCATCTGTAAAATCAGTAGGTGTTTTCTCTCTTAGAGCATCTGTTATTCACTTTAAGTTATTAAAGTTGAGGGGTGGTTTTTGGCAGCATTCCGACACAAACTGTGGCAAATAGTGTCATTAATGGTCTGTATGAAAACAGCAGTCAACATTCTATAGTACAGCTGCTTTCCCAATGATTTGCACTCCTGGAAATATGTGTAAAAAGACTATATTGGTCTTTTATTGCAGCAGCATCATATCAGGGCAGCACAGAGAGATATTTGAACATAACTCTTCGTACAATTCCAAGTTTCTCTAAAGGATTAATACCTGGGGACTAAGATGGACATTAATCAATGTTAGTTTTGTGTCTGGCGAACCAATTATGTGTTGATTTTGTCATGTATTTTAGATCATTATCCTATTGAAAGATCTAATGATGACCGTTATTCAGTTTTCAGGGTTAGTCCTCCAGATTTGTTTAAAAAAAATTATTTCTATCTTTGGAAGAAAAGACAGGGCCACAGCATTGAAGATCCTCCACCTTCTTTAACACTGGGCATGAGAAGCTTTTCCACATATTCACCCATTGTGTTTGATGCTGAAAACCACAGTCTTCGTCTCATTGGACCAAAGCAGATTGTTCCATTTCAAGTCCAAGCAAAGTCTAGCAAACTCTGCATATTTCTGTTTATGTTTGTGATGGAAGGACAGAAAATGCCGTTTTTATTTAAGCCATGGTATAGCACTCATGATACCATGGTATCTATCAAGGTTCCCAGGGCTTTTTGAAGAGAAAACAGCCCACAGCATCACAGATCCCCCACCCTGCTTAAAAGTGGGCATGTGGAGCTTTTCCACATATTCTTTTTTTTCTGAATGACAAAGCTCAGTTTTAATCTCATCTCACTAAAGCACTAAGGTTTTGATTTTATATAATTTTCTTGTTTATTTTTTTAGGAACAAATGTTCAGGATCAGCAGATACCAACATTTGTAGCCTGTGCTAATTTTAATGTCTGTCTTTAGATTGGTTTATATATACATAGAAAGAGAAACACAGAACACAGTACCGTCAAATTAATTGAAAATGGCAGCAATGATGGCTCCATTTAATGTCTCCATACAGTTTAGCAAGCTCCACACACGCTTGATGTTAGGACAGAGTACGCTTTCTCCTGCCATCCCTCCAAAACAACTAGTTGGTCAATAGACATATTGTAATGGTTGTTATGCAGAAATATTTGTTTTGTAAAAAAAATATTCTTAATGTAGGTTATTAACCTCAGTGAAAATATAATCAAATTAAAGAAAGGATTTTCCTATATTTTATTAGTGTGGGATTATGCAGCTGCAATAACATGCATTTGTCTTAAGGTGTTTTACATCTTTACCAGAAATGCCAAAACCGTCACAAGGTGCTGTATGTTCCATGCTGCTCCAAACAGCAGGGGACAAAGGGAAGAAAGGTGGGATTAATTCATTGTGTCGGTGGGTTTGGTACCAGAGAGAGGAACAGCAACTGGGAGTCAGGATGAATCATGTGAAAGCCATTTCATATCCTATGGGGGGTTTTCATACTTGGTTTCGGAAGGATTAATTCCTCCAGCAGGATTCAGGATTTTTGCATTGTAACTCTTTAAACTGAAGATATCACAATTTTTCACTGTCACAGGTGCATCTATCAGTGTTCTGACTGTATGATTTATTCTTTAAGAAAGGACAATTATGCATCCAGTTTTTTGAAATAGGGGTTAAAAATGTAATTTGTGTGTTACAGCATATTTATTATATCTGGCTGCTTTGCACGTGATCATCCCATTGGTTTAGATTCATCTTAGCTAAGCCTTCAGGGGATTCAAACCCCAAATGTTTCCCGCAGATTTCTTCAACTTCAGTTCAGATGATCATTGAAATCATTGGCTGTTTATATTATATTAAAGCTCATTTCAGTTTAGCATAGAAAACTTAAACTTTACGTACTGAAATAAGCCAAGGTTAAGAGAATCAAAAAGAGCTGTCAGGACAAATATTGGACATAATTAGAGAAAATAATGTTAAGTGTTAATAATGTGAAATGTCGATGTTAGGAATAAGTAATTAAATTTGTAGTTTCCATCATGTGTTTGTTGTTCTGCGTCCCTGTTAGTCATCTCATTAGAAAACACACTCCACGCAATCAGTTTCTTTCTTAATTTTTAAAATGTATTTATTTTGTTTTGTTTCAGATCCACACGACATGGTGAGTGGACTTCTATTTAACACCCAGCAACATCTACCTGAGCTAAACATATATTCAAATATTAGAAAGTATCTAATCATGCTCTTGTATTTGTTTTACAGGAGCCTGGAATGTCACCTGGTGAGCTTTCTCTGAACTCTGACAATGTTTCTGTTAACTCTTCTGTTTCCGGCTGCTGCAGCAGCTCTGGTCTAGAACAGCTCTTTGTCGCCATCTTCTGGGTAGCTCAGGCATAACATCAGAAACCCTTCAGAGTGGGCCTTTGATTGTGCCGAATTTAATTAGATTCAGCCCAAGATTTTAGAAAGCCCCAAACACAATTTTGTTTGAGGAGTATTTTCAGTTAAAAATGGGAACTCATATTGTGTAAATTCTTTACACACAGAACTAATAAAAATTCAAAATTCAGTTTTTCAGAAATTTCGACCATATGAGACATGAAGATAAAAAGGAGTCAGACATGTCATGTTATGACCTTTTTATAGTGTAGACCGGGGACGCCAAACTCAATAACAGAAAGAGGCCAAAACCTAAAAAATGGACTTTGTCATGGGCCAAAAAAAATAAAAAAACAGTGTTTCAATCAGAAACATGATTTTTAACAGCTGGAACAAGTATGTTTTTCTAAGTAAAACAATTTTTTTTTCTCCATAAAAATACATTTAACCAAGTGCAAACTAAAAAGCTGGTGAAAACTTTTTTTACAAAAAGAAAACATGCCAAAGGAAAAAGAAAACTACTTTAATAACAACACTTGGAAAAGAACATATTTGTTTTTTTTTGTCTGAGGATGATGCATGGCATCGTTTCTTGGCAACAAGTTCATTAATGTTTGGATTTAGGTTCTGAGCTGTGGAAATTCTGAGAATATTTTGGATGCATGCATCAGAAAAACTGCTTCAGTGGTCCGTCTTGTTCATCTTCATCACAGAGAACAGCCGCTCGCAAAAGCAGATACTATAAAATATGTCTTGGAGGCGAAGCTGGGGCATAGATTCAGGGATGAAGGGGAAAACAGTGTGGGGCCATGGAGTCATGAAAGGGGCTGTCTCAGTGCATTGTGGGATATGTAGTCTAAATGGTGTGAGCGCTTCATAACCTCATGGTAGCCCATTAAAAATAGACATGTGAAATTGTCTCGTGAGCCAGATATATATACTGTATATATAAAGTTGAGTGGATGAAGTCAGGACAGTTCTGTAACCAAAAAGAACCCAAGTTATGATTATAGTGTGTGTATCTGCCTGTACGATGTGACCACATGTGCCCGTGCACACAATCTTTGCCAATTAAGCTGATTCTGATATTTTAGATCATTGTTTCAATTGTGTAGCTTCTGATCCAAAATGAACACAAACAGCCTCAAATTTTTTTTCATTTGACCTCAAAATCTCATACTTGATGTCCTATGAACCATAAAGAACAATGTGTGATTTTCACACATAAACACCAATTTAACCCTCTTGCCAGACAAAATCACCCTGAACTGTTAGTTTCTCTTGCCTCTCCAAACTCTGTTTCCAGGTCCGAAGATGGTGGCTGTGAGGAACTACCACGGCACACCAACAGCTCCAGGGAAGACCCCTCTCTGCTTCCAAACAGGAGACTTCATTGAGTTGTTAAAGGGCGATCCAGATACCCCATGGTGGGAGGTATAGCAGCCAGTCACTCATACCTGAGTCCACAAACCATAATATTTATTTAACAAAAATAGGCCGATATGGATAAGCTGTGTGAGAAAAATTAAGAACACCCTTGCTTCTTTCAGAATATTGCAGGACGAAATAGCAACCAGGTGGTGCTGATAAAATGCCCTTGATTTGGAGCATATCTGTAGGATAACTTCTTTGCTCACAGATGTCTGAGACGAGTTTTGATAAAAAATCTTCAAAAAGTTTAAAGAACTCTTGTGGGAAAAAAAACTGAGAAGTCGAAGCTGAAAATCTCAATAAGCAAACTGAAAACGCAAAACAATGTGAAAAAACTCAGAGGGCAGAGAAAAATCTGAGGCTTGACCCAAGTGACAGACAAAAGCTGAATTTGTATTCTGAACACTGATTTTTCTTTTTATTAAGACAGGAATTTTTTTTTGGTTAAAATATCCTTACCCGGTAGCTTCGTAAACACCCTCTCATATTTGGCAAACACCTTCTATCTCATATGTCTGAGGCTTCTTGGATCCGTTAACCAATTATGCTATTGTGTGTCTTATCCAGACACAGACCCCACAATAATGTTCATGTTTAATGTGCCATGTTTTCTCTTTTTATGATGTGGAGGGTAGGTAAGCAACTTTATGATTTAGTGAATGACATCTCTTCCTTCTCCAAATGTTACTGTCACTAAAACACAACATGTAAGCATAAACCGCATACAAACAGTAAAGCACGGTGGTGCAGTGGTGAAGATTTGGGCTTGTTTTGCTGTCTCTGAGTTGACTATGAACGTTTCAGTATATGGAAGCTTTCTGGGGTAAAATGTGAGACAGCTGAACCTGGGCCAGAACTGGGTCATCAACAGGACAATAGAAACAAACACAGCAGTAGCCTTATGACTGAATGACTGAAAAACAAGATGTCACAATGGCCCAGTCAAAGTCCAGACCTCAGTCTGATTTTTATATCTCTGTGGGACCTAAAGACAGTCAAACACTTTGGCACTAGTGTGATGGCTTGACGTTAAGAGAACAGCACAGGATAAATGTGTGCAAACCTCAATGAATTGAAGCTAAATCAAACAGACAGAAAACTACTAAAGTTATTAAAAAAGCTGAATCCACCAGCTATTGAGTCTAGTTCTGATTTTTTTTTTTCACATTTAACCAAAAGAATACACTTGATCTTGTACTGAAAATACTGGTACAGCCACACTGCCAGAGCTAATTAACACATTTATTTCATTGTGGGGCCTTGACTCACCTAATGACTCCTAGAAGTCATTAGGAATGCTAAAACTCCAACTGTGGTTTTTACATTTTGTTGATCAAACTGCGAAAATTTTAACATATTATTTTGCAACATGATGGATTGGATCAGTAAAATACTGAGAAAGTCTTCATGTTCTTTCTTTTTTATTTGTGTTTGACATAAAAGGAGCAGCTCCTAATTGTATTTTCTTATAAAAAAAACAGCTTCACACCTAAGGGGGATTGATCTGTAATAAATTATTTATTTTCCATGACAGCATATGTCGCTGCGGGGTCTTTCTTCATCTCTGCCGAATCATCGACTTTTATCCACTAATATTGGTCCTGCTTTTCCAAGACCGACTGGGGGCGACTTTGAGATGCCGTGAATTTATCTTGGCTATTAAAGTTGGTTATCCCTCGACAGAACGATGGTTTTAATCTGTCTGTGCGATGTGAGAGGGCCGCTGAAGCTCAGAATCGATCACTGGGACACAGTGAAGGCAGTCTAGCTTCTGTCTGACACCGATGAGTAATCTTGACAGATGTGTTCCCTTTTTAGTGAGGGCATCATCTCACATCAGAATCCAATCTCACGTAGTGGATGTAATAAGTATTCAGGGCCAAGTGAATATAGCGTCTGTCAAGCTGGTTTGTTGGCTTAATTTCAGGTTATTGTATCAGCAAAGAAAAACATTCTGAGTGAAAGCTTTTGCATTATGTTAAACCTGTCCTCAGCAGCAACCTATGATGTTACCACTAGGGGGCAGTGAAGGTCCACACTCTTTAGACAGACAGTTGAACAGTTGATGAGTAAGCTTTTTTCATAGTGTTTAAATAGGCTTGACTAGTTGTTTACTCTGCTGCCACCACCGTGCATGACAGTTAGCACCAACCATTCTAATCGAATCGTTCCAATCGATGTGCCCATGTGCCAGCAGCTGCAGAGTTCAGTCAAGGTTGACGGCATCCATTTTGGAGCAAGAAGCTCCTATTTTGTTTGGTACCCTTTTAACCCATGTTGATCTAAAACTGCTTGAACACCGGTTCCCTTTCATTTGAGGGGGGCGAATGAGTGTTGTCCAACAAATAATTTGTATGGACAACACTCTGCACTTAATCATGATCACCAACCTTAACCGGCCTTGACCTTTTCAATTTCTAACATATTCTTGAACTTTCAGCACCACCTAACAGATTTACATGTATGTATATACTGTGTGAACTACAGAAAATCAGCAAGAATTTCAAACTCAGTTCTTGTTTTTAAAAATCTTTGAAAATGTTGCATAATCCATCCACCCTTGCCGGATATGAATATATTTATGCCCAAGATGAATAAATGCTAACATCTGACCAAAACTGTAAACAAATTTTCCTTTATTTTTTCATGATAGTATCTTTTTCACATTTTATTCTGTCATGCATTATTGCATGATTCTGAAGTATGTCATTTGTCTGAACAGTTTTGACTCTACTAAAAAATAAACTCTGTATCTTGCAGGGGAAATTGATACAAACGCAAAAGAGTGGCTTCTTTCCCAGTTCTTGTGTAAAACCTTACTTAGACCCAAAGGTAGGTTTTTACTCTAAAGTGACCATTTTACTGCTGGCGTGACACATGCACCATTAACGAGTTACTTCAATGCATGCGTGTTTAGCAAATGTCCTGGTCCACAAACATCTCTTCATAACCACCACAAACTTAAAAGTATTTATTTGATTAACACAAAGTAGGGTAAAATTGTTAAGTGGAAAGAAAATGTAAAATGTTTTCCTTTTTTTAACAAAAGAAGGCTGAGTGTGGTGTGCATTTGTATTCAGTCCCATTTAATCTGATACCCTTAAATAAAATCCAGTGAATACAATTGCCTTGTGCAAAACTCTATGTGGAGGAAACTAAGGCTGCACATCATTCTTAACACACCATCCCTATGTTGACACATAGTGGTGGCAGCATTTTGGAAATGCTTTTCTTCAGCAGAGACTGGGAAGCTGGTAGGAGTTGATAGGAAGGTGGATGGAGCTAAATACTGGAAAATCCTGAAAGAATCCTGGTAGATGCAGCAAAAAACCTAAGACTGAGGGAGAGGCTCACCTTCCAGTAGAACAGTCCTAAACATACAGCAAGAGCCACAATTCAATGGTTTAGATTAAAGTATATTAATGTGTCAGAATGGCCTAGTCAAAGTCCAATTGAGTGTCTGGGCAAGACTTAAAAACTGAGGCTCATAGATACTCTCCATCCAATCTAACTGAGGCTGAACTATTTTAGTGTCCAGATGTTTGAAGCTGATAGAGACGGAGATGTTGCAATGAAGGTGGTTCTACATAGGGATGATTCAGAGAACATGAATACAAAAGCACACCAAACCTTTTTTAAATATTTTTTTTTAAATTTAAAAAAAGAAATGTTTCTTTGCTTGCTTATAGAAAATTCAGTTTTTCACTCTTAAATAATTTCAATAGATTGCTATGTAAGCATGTTGCTTTCTGTGACTGTGGCATGGTCCTGCTGGGGAGTGTTTTCCCATTAATACATTTAAATAATGCATTCGTGGGTTCCATTTCTAGTTTCTGTGAATTATGAACTCAACAAGGAGTTTTTAACTGACCAACATTAACATAATGACAGCTCTCAAATAACTTTCTGTTTAGTAGTCAAGTACTGCTATGAATGGCCTTTTAGCCCTCGCCAATATTTCCAGGCTGCAGCTGTCCTGTGCATGCAGAATATTCCTCTCTTTTTAGCGTTACTGATTAAATGCAAATCCTCCATTTAAACTTGACTAATAACTGAAGGCTCGTGGTTCAGCTGGTGAAAATTTAAAGCTTACATTGTGCTGAACTGGTTCTGCATGGAGTTCTTCCACTAATGAATCTGTCCAAATCTCAGCAGGAGAGGAGGAAAGTGCAGGAGGAACTTGAGAAAAAAACCTAAACTTTGTTCCGTTTCTGACTTTTCTGTCTGACCATTGTACATCTAGGTTTAGCTAAAATATCAGCGCATACATTCTCTAGTTGACCAGTGATTTACTCTGCATAATGCATTCCTTCCTTCATTTGTAACAGCCTTTCCAGTCATTATCCAGCCGGCAGTCATCAAGAGATGCAGACTACTATGGATATCCTTGGTATGTAACTATTAACATCTCAGCGTTGTAGATTTAAAGGGCCAGGACACATATTCTCTGTATGCAGGGCTGCTGTCATCATGAGGTTGCTATTCTATGATCAGAGTTCCTACGAAGTCTGGAAATGTTTGGAGCAAGAAAACAGAGTTTAGAGAAATATTTGAAATATCTCATTTGCATAAAATTTGTATCTATACTTCTTTTCATTTATTAACCCATCCATTAAACCCTCCAACCATCCACCCACTCTCTGGTTTTTGCAGGTTCCATTGTTAGATCCTGACCTTTGTAGAAATACGTACATTAAAACTCTTGCGAAGCCTTTCTGTTTATACTCTGAAATTGGGCAAAAAAAAGGGAACTCTGGAACTTTTATTCTGTAAAACTACAGAATTTTGACATGAAGATCTGTAGTTGCACTGTATAATTAGAGCAGCTTTGTTGCTGGTAAACATCTATATTAACTCGGCATGTTGTTCTGGACTCTGATGTCATGGATACAATTCCCTGCTTGTTCCTTAGGTTTGCAGGAAACATGGAGCGCCAGCAGGCGGACAACCTTTTGAAATCCCACTGCAGCGGGACGTACCTGATCAGGGAGAGGACGGCAGAGGCAGAGCGGTTCGCCATCAGCATTAAGTGAGTATTCCTCCTAGAGCTGGACAAGGAACTGTTCAGGTTTTCATTTATATCCCATTAAACACAAAAACTCACAGGAAACCCCCAACCAGTTTTGAAGAGCATCTTTTTGCTTCCAACTAATTAGCCTAATTGCTTTTTTGGTTTATTTTGTATCTCTTTGGAGACAGCGCTTCACACAAGTTGTTGTTTGTGCTCTTGCTGGAGCTGTCACATTGTGACGAATTAGGACTGTATTTGCAAACTTGCTTCCAAGCCTGTAATATGGGTGCAAAAAGACTGCAGGGATGAGCCTCTCATGCATTTGCATAAGTGAACAAATCAGACAGTCATCTTTACCTTTTAGAAAAGACTTCATTTGCTTTAGGACACTAGATTTACAGAGGTATTTAACAGGAATTAAAACTTATTAAATTAGCATCTCCTCCTTTGGGGTTTCTGTGCAGATTCAATGATGAAGTAAAACACATCAAAGTTATTGAAAAAGACAACTGGATCCACATCACTGAAGCAAAGAAGTTTGAGAGTCTTCTGGTAAGACAGGAACTGTTTTTCACTGCTTAAATAACAGTTTTCTGTGCAGATAAAGTGTATCGCAAAAGTATTCACATCCCATGAGCTTCCCCAAATTGTGTCACATTAAAACCACAAGCTTCAATATATGTGAAAAACAGAGTAGTGTAAAATTGTGAAGTGGAAATAAATGTATGCATTTAATTTTTTACAAATAGAAACGTGGGGAATGCTTATGTTTTCACGCCAGTGAAATCAAACTGCCATATGTGCATATTGAGGTTAAACTATTTTGCAAAGAAGAATGGACAGACATGTCGGTCTGTAGATGTGTTGATTGACAAACAACCCCAAAGACTCCCAACTGGGATTGCAGCAGGAGGTGGTTCTACAAATATTCAAAATAAAGGGAGAGCATTGCCTGCTCAGGGCTTTTTATTAATAAAAAATATGAAAACCATTAATTATTTTCTTCCACTTTACAATTTTTCACTACTTTGTGGTAATGTATCGCATACCGTCTCAATAAAATAAGTTGGTGGTTCTAAGATGACCAAACAAAGTGGCCTAATGGAGTGTGAATATTTTTGCAAAGCACTGCCGATTCCAAACTCTGTATGCTGTCATTCAACAGGAGCTGGTGGAGTACTATCAGTCGCATTCACTGAAGGAAAGCTTCAAGCTGCTAGACACAACACTGCGGTATCCCTATAAGTCAAGAGAGCGCTCGCTAACACGGGCTAGCACGCGCTCACCAGGTAAAGTTCCCTTCTGCAACACTTTCAGCCATCCTGCTAACAAACATAAGCCTGATTCTAACACAGCCTGAATTATGCAAACTCCATCTGTCCCGCATGATGGCATGTTATCTAATTTCCTCCTACTTGGTTTCACTTCCTGTAACAGTTAAGGTGACGTTGTGGTGGATTAATAAAATTGTGACATCTAAGGGGTGAGCACATGAACAAGACACCCAAAGGCCTTGAAGAGGTTGTCACAATTAGATTGCAGATCAATGTGGATCAAAGGATAACAATCAAAATATCCCTTTTTGCTACAATGTTAAGTGGTTCACTGTTAGGTCCTTGTTGGTAAGCTTCTCTTCAAAGCCTGGTAATGATCAGGTCGACGTTGCTCTTTTATAAAGGCCCTTCCTTGCTTCACATGCGATGAACTGGTTGGTCTGTGTGGGTTACTAATATCACAGGAAATTTATGCAATGTAGATAAGAAATTACCTTGCCTTACTGGCTTCAGTATTCATGAACAGAGAGAGGATGAAGGGTTCAGGCTTTTTATTCATAATTTGTGTCTTTCGAAAAACTGACATGGAATACCTTCTTGAAAGTAACAAGGAAAACCCAAATCTAACCTGCTTGATAAATCAGAGTCCATATTCATTCATGTGGAAGAGCATTTCAGGGTATTTTACATCAAAGTATATAGTTCCTCGACACTTATTGGCACCACTGGCAAAAATGTGTAAAAAGCCTTAAAACAGTTATTGCAGTTATGTAATCTTGCAGTGAAAAATGTCGAGAAAATCCAACCTCTGAGTACATGTATTCCCCTTCCCCATTAGGACTGGGGTAGTCTTCTCCTGTAACATTTCACAAAGGTTAGAACATTCAAAGAGAGAAATTTGTGGCCCTTCATCTTTGCACATCTGTAGATTGTTCAGAGTCCTGGGTCCTTCAGTCTGAGGACTGAAATGTTATGGAAGAAGGTTGATTTTGTGTCTGGTGATGACTTTGCTGACTGGTTTGGATCATTAGCCGGCTAAAGACCCAGTGATGACCCATTTTCAGTTTGAAGACAGAGGCCACTCAAGTTTTAGTGTTTCTAAAATTGGCAGGATACTTTAATGCTTTCTTCCCATATTTTCTAAATATGTGTTAAAACTTGTGAAGGGGGTGTAGCCTGAAGAAAAAGAAGAAAATGGGCTTCCATTGTTGGTCTGCTGCCACTGTAATGTGGAGCTAGAGAATTCATGGTCTTGATATCTCCGCCCAGAGATGAACTGCACCTTGTCCTTGCAAATCCACCTGCCTTCATGAGCAATTATTGCTTTGGCAATGAGCCCCAGGGGAGTCTAATGTGCAGTGGATGCATGTCCAGCTGCTGCGCATTGTTGGTAACTTTGGGTAAAACAACAGACAGACTACCTCCTACTCACTTTGTCTTTCCCGGTCTTCTGCTCCTGCCAATTTCAGAGATTCTCTTGACTCATACAAAGAGTAATTGAGGGAGGCCAGTGGGGAACAGAGAATAATAGGAAGATGACACAGTTAAATGATAGAGAGAGGGATTCAAAGGGAAAACGAAGCTAACTCAGAGGTTTATGGAGCAACAGAACTGGCTGCCCTCTCTGTGCATTAGACTGTGTGAATACTGGCTGTCTCCCTGCTCTGGCTTCTGTCCTAGACTGCTCTGCCTTTGTTCACTCTGGCCACCAGAAGCAGACTGGTTCCCTTCTGTTTCAGCTATATTTGGAACCAGCTAGGCTGATTTAGATGCAGCTGTGTCCCCCCACTGTTTAGACATGGGAAATAACTGTGGGACTAGAAAAAGAAAAAAAGATCTATACTCACTAGAATCTAAATAATTTCTGTTTGCAATATGTCAGACTATTAAAAGCTTTTTCACAGCTTCTGATAGGTTGAGTGTAAAAATGGAGGCACATCTGTGGATGTATTTTAAGGCAACAACTCAGCACACTGCTTACTTATCTGACATCATGAAAAAAATCTAAATAAATCAGCCAACATATTAGGAAAAGAAATACACGTCTTTGTATTATGGATAATCCTTGGATACAAATTCCAGGTGGCCTAAGGTGTCTCGTATGTCCAACTATAAACACTACAGGAGTTACCATCCATCGTACTGTAGAGGAAAGAGATTCCAGAGAGTATCCATCATAATGACCATTTTTACATTTGGAGGAAACAGGGGGAGGCCTCTAAGCCTGAGAACACCCTACCAATTATGAAACACGAGGGTGACAGCATCATGCTGTGGGGGTGTTTCGCTGGAGGAGGGACTGGTGCACTACCTCCAAATTATTCTACTTCACCTTCGGCCATCAGGTAGAACGCTGCAACTTAGGCACATTTAGATGTTTAATAAGGACAATTATCCCAAACTCACTTCAGAACTGGTTTTGCAGACCAAAATTAAGGTTTTAGATCTTCTCAAATACTTTCTCAAACCTCAACTCCAATATTTGTGGGTCTGCATAAATCAAAGTTTATGCCAAGAAACACACTAATTTAAAACAATTCTACTATTTCTGCCAAGATGAGTGGGCAAAAATCCTGCCAAAATCTGT
>JAHHUM010002612.1:863677-898677 GCA_036173005.1 Crenichthys baileyi | reverse complement strand
GGGCCTCAGCTGAAGAACTGACACATATGCTGTTGGCATTCAACTACAACCACCTGCAGAAAGCAAATCATTTTTAGGCTGAATCATATTTCCTAGGATTATCCCAACCCTTTCCCCAATTCCTATGGCAATTAAGAAATCCTATTCAAACTGTGAAGTAAGGTGGTGGCAGTATCATATTGGAGCTGATTCACTGCCTGTTGTGGTAGACAATTGCTCCAAATTCTTTAGTTTCATTTTAAGTCAACAGCTAGATGGTTAAAACTGGCAACACAGTTAGATGTTCCCACAGAACAATGATCCAAAACAGATATTGTAGATGGTTTGGGAATGGATAAAGCAGGTTATCAATAAGCTCTACCCTACTGGGAAATGCTCTCCCCAAACCCTCAAAGTCATCCTCAGTTAACAGTAATCACTCTTCAAATCAACATTGAGATGGGTGAAACATGGACACAAGACAGTGATCCCAAACACACATTCAAGCTCAGCGGGCCGAATGGCTTAACCCTCCCCCACTGAGAAATGGGTCCCCTCTTATAGAAGATCTTACATCAGCTGTTCTCTGTGATGCCTTGGAAGTAAAGATATGTGGCCAAATGCGCCCGAATGTATCATGTTAACCAGTCATGAATCCTGCAGCATTCGCCAGCATACAATATTTTTTTGTTTCTCAGGAAACAAACAACGGCAAATGTACCGAAGAGAATAAAAACAATCAAACGGTAAAAACATATTTAGATTTTTGATCATATGTGAACAATACAGGTGCATTTCCGGAATTTAAAGTCATCATCCAGCCAGAGGTGATTTCTTTAGTCTATTTGGTATTTAGTGTCAAACAGGGTTATCTTAATGGTGTTAAATTCATGTTAAATGGAATTATTTAATTTGTATCAGCAACACAGGTGCCGGTAATACATTAGAATATCATTGAAAAGTCAATTTCAGTTCAAAAAGTGAAAGTCATATATAGATTCATTACACACAGAGTGATTTTTTTCTGGTGTTCATCTTCTACTATGAAAAAGTTCAGTTTCTGAGAGAATGGCGAATATTACATATTGCCAAAAGTAATTTTATAACAGAAATGTTGTGGTCCACATAATCATGGAGGAGACTGCTAATTTGACTTTGAATATCACATAAACAAAATAAATCCCCCACCGAGTGGAGGAAAGGAGATTGTCTTGTGCTTTAAGTCTTTGGGGACCCGTGTCTCTGAGGATCATACATTTATTTCTTAAGGAGGTTGTGGGAAACCAGTCTGTCTGTCAAGCTGCTCAAAGCCTTCAATCCCTGCACTACAGAAATGATCCAACATACAATATCACAGCATAGCATTAAAAATAATCCAGACTCTGACAGGAAAATCCTCAGGAGAGTCATGAATACATCCTGGAAAATCACCTAGTCTCTTATCCCAGACTAGATGACATTTTCAGAATACGCCACAGACTCAGAGAGCTGAAACTGAGACTTGCCATCAGCTCTTCTGCCTTCTGGCAGGTGCTGCAGGGTCTTCACAGGCCACACCTCAGAGCTGAATAACCGCTTCATTTTTCCCTGACACTGAACTGAACTGAACTGATAATCACTTCCCACTTCTACTGTCACCACCTTCATCATCATCATGGTATCAGGATTGGGCTGTTACCTGCCTATTTTTACACCGGCAATACTTGTGCACTATTTACTTTTTTTTTAAAAGTGTCTCATATGCTGTAAGGCCAAATTTGGGTGATACAACTAGTACATTTTATCTTTGAAAAGTCCCAACATGATGCTCTTTTATTTGATGTTTTCAGTACTATGTGTTGTTTGAAAATTGGGAAAGCGCTACAAGCATACCAATCAAGTAAGTCAAATGTGTTGATCATCATACATCAAGTAATGACTGCAAGAAAATAGCTACTTGACCATATCTACAGTCAGAACAATATTTATAACGTTTAAAATGATTGGAACCGTGACAAACAAAGCTGGATGTGGATCCAAGTAAAAGCTAAACAATCTGAACTTGTAAAGCTCTTTTTCTAGTCATACTGACTACTTAAAGCACCAGAACATGCAGTCATTTACACACCAATACACAGATTGGTAGGTCGCTCTAGGTCAACTTCTTTGCCTGAGACATGTGGGCTGAAGCTGGAGTAGAAAATCGGGATGTAAGGGGCGTGGCGCTGGTGCACCGGTAGAGCGCAGCCCTTGTAAAGAAAGGCTTCGGCCTTTCTGTGCAAATCTAAGAAAGGAGGATGTTAGAGAAGATAAAGTGATCTCTAAAGCTCACTGTTAGAGAGGATTAGATGCTATGAGACCATTAGCATGCCAGCCAGTTATTTGGGAGATATTCTATAACAAAGCCTTTTCTCTACTACCGTCATAAACGTATAAATGTGGAGTTTGCTAAATGCTGCTGGGCCTTAACCTGAAACTGCATGCTCTGGTCAGATGGTAAATAGCCCCAAAGTGCTTTGCATTACAATCAGTCATCCACCCACTTATCATACACACTTTTACACACTGACAGTGGTAGACTACATTATAGCCACAGCTGCCCTGAACAGACTTGCAAAAGCGAGGCATCAACACAATTGGCGCCACGGGCCCTCTGACCACCATCAGAAGGCCTGGTGATGATGAGCCACGAGTTGTTGACCCCTGCTTTAGAGAGATCTAGAGACCCCGCTGTCTGAAAGTTCCAGCCTTGTACAATGTTACAAACCATGCTGTCCTGTTAGCAACAGGCCATAAATTATCTTGAAATAATGGTTGGATTTTTCTAAATATTTTAGTGACAGATTAAGCTACTGCAATAAAAGATTATTAATTTTTTTATATATACATCTAACAGGGGTGCCAATCATTGTGGAAACTAGTTGCATTTGCTGGAGGTTTTTTCCTGTTAAAAGTCAGTTTTCCTTTCCACTGTCGCTACATGCTCATCCATGAGGAGTAATTGCTGCAAGTCACTGACTTGATGCAATCTGCTTGGTTTCCTTAGATAGAAACAAGTTTGAATAATAAACTAACTTTGACTGCACTGTTTGATAGTTATGATCAGCTGAAATGTATGTATCTGACTTGGAATCTGTATAAATAAAACTGAATTGAACTGAAAACTGAATCTGACCTATTGCTTCCTGAACTACGGTTAGCAAAAATACTAAGCACGGAAAACAGCAAGTTTGGCAATGTTGGTTCTGTTATTATCTGGGAATTATTATGCAAATAAAATTAGGACTGTAAAAGCTTGTTTGCTGTAACAGCTGGACATGTAGTTTTAGAAAATTCTAGTGTTTTTGGGTTAACCCCGGCTTGAGTATTTAATGAAGCTTCACTTTAGTTGTTAGCAAATGTTTTTATCTTTCTGCAAGCAAGGAAAAAAAAACAATGAACTCGATTAATGTGGCTCGTCTCTTTCCCATCTGCAGATCGGATGGTTTCCTTCGACCTACGTGGATGAAGAAGGAGTGCAGTAAGGCTCCACATGCCGGCGGACCCATTTCCTTTTGAATCGGGAACCAAATTGTGTCTGCTGTCCTCAGAGGAAATCACTCACTTTCTCCAGAAAAAGAACATGTTTTTGTTGGAAACTATTTTGTCTGCCAGGATTTTTACAATCTGTTTTTTGATTTTTTTCCTAATTATGCATCAGCTTTTGTTTTTGCAAGGTGTCATGTTTAATTTTTGTACAGAGGAAAAAAAACTGTCTTGCTGTGTGTCCGCCTCTGTATTCTCAGCAGAGACATTGCTATAATGAGGACACAGCAGGAACTTATTGTCCATAGCTTTATTTTGCAAAAAGAAAATGCTCCCCTTTGTTGCAGGTCTGTGCCAGGTGAATTAATTGTACAGTATAGATAATTTATTGAATAGAGATTATTATCAGTACTAATGGTTATTGTCGGGAAGGTTGGTTTGAGCAGAGAATCGGATCAGACAAACTAAAATAAGGAGTAAAAAATTATGCTGTGTTTTTATGTCGAGAGATTTTTGCCTTAGTTGTCATGGTGATGCCTTGTGGGCTGACACCAGTGGATGGAATTGGCTTTGTGGACTGGTTTTTACTTCTCCATGTATGCATGTGCCCACATACACACAAATGTACAGTACGGTGCCTTCAGAAAACGGTCGTGCATCAGTCAGAGAAGGGAAGAGCCTCCCCAGTTCGTCCACAAGCACAGGACTTTACTGAAGGAGCTGTGGGGCACAGATACAACTTTAAACATTAACTCAAGACTGGGTGCACTCACAGAACCAGTTTGTGGGGGTGGGGTGGGTTAGCCAATCACACGCACAATTCACATCTGTGGATATGCAACATCCTGTGGGATTCTAAAGGGAAAGAAGTTCAAACTCGATGTCACGCTTTTCAAATCTGAACTCATTGTTCCTTCATCGTGTCCTGCACAGAATCACAAGTTTTTGAATTTAAAAGTCAAAGCAGCAGCCAAATCCAGCCATGTTTCGGTCTCTGCATGGAGTTTCAGTCGTTGCTTTGAGTTTTCTACCTTGGATTAATGATGTTTTTTTTTCACAGTTCATAATGGAACAATATTTTCCTCCATCAACCTCCCTCCAATCAACATGTTTATTTGGAGAAATTCATTTCGGTGCTTTTTTTATTCCTCTTAAAGAACACTGGGTGTAAAATGGGAAAGGGGAAGTTGATGTGCTTCGTGTTTTATTTTAGTCCCAGTCGATTCCTGGTGCTAATCACTCCACAAACTATTTATGTCACATTTCTCCATTTTTCTCTGTAAACCATACATACATCGGTTGGATTTTAATGTTTAGGTTTGCAACTCTATTTCAATCAAGAATTTGTGGACATAAGGAGTGTAATTATTAGGTTAACCTCTACAGTGAAAGTCATCATTTTTGCTGCAAAAAGCTAAAGAAACGTCTCAGTATCTTTGATTCCTGAGGGCTGAAACATAAACACGAAGCACACCAGCTGAGACCAGATCATAGACTCCTATGGAAGCACATGAGGGTTGCTGCAAAAAGCCAAACAGGAGGGCTGCTGTGTTGTCTGGAAAAAAGCCGAGGGGTTAGTGATGGTCAGGGCTGAAGTCGCTTTTTACGAGGTGGACAAAAACCCATTGCATGTGATTATTGATATGTCAAGTCCTGTCAGTTCATCCCAGAATAATGAAATACCTGATCGTGTACATTTTTTTGAATGGTTGAGTATTTCCAAATGAGGTCTATTATGAAATAAATATCTCTTTTGATTTAAAGGTGGGACTCTTTTTTTCTTTTTTAGCCCACATACAATTACAGATCATTGAGAAATGTATTTATTTCAGTAAATCAAATAAAACATTTACACTCATCTCCTATATAGATATATTGCACACAGTTATGTATTGCTTTTTCTGTAAAATCTGATGATTGACTTACAGCAATGAAAACCAGAAATTCAGATTTCTTCAGAAAACACGCCTTTGTACTGCACAGTACTTGTGCTGTACTTTCACAATCCTCTGGAGGCGGCGCTTACCCTTGAAAGAAATGCTTAAATTAAATCACCCTGTATGTAATGAATCTAAATGTTTCACTTTTTAATTTAAATTAAGAAAATAAATGTACTTTTCAATTATATTTAATTTAGTACACTTCTTTTAAATGTGTTTTTATTATTACTCAGAAATGCTAATACAGCTGGAAAATCCTAACCTACATGTTTCATTAACAATACATAACAAAGTATTTAATTTTTTGCCCCAACAAGCCCCGCAGAGTCAGAGTAAAAATTCTTGTGCATCACACTGCATATCGATGTTTGCTGTCAGATCCAGCTGGTGCATTTTTGACTGGTGTTTGTCCTTGGCAGTAGCTGGAGGGGTTGTGTGTGCTGACCTTGTTCTGACCTGCCCAACTGTAAGCGGTTTGAGGGGTCTGGCCAGCATTCCGACCTGTGCACCAGTTCACCGGGCAGCTGTCTGGTGGTGTCGCGTCATCCCTGTTCAACATCACAAAAGAAGAGAAGCGGTGAGCTGAAAGTATTTTGAGAGGGGATAAAACACAGGAGAGCAGCTGCTTCGGGAAGAATTTTAATTCTTTTTATTCCAACACGCTCAAATGTTTTTACTGTCTTCTAACTTACTACAATAAGGCACCAAATCCACATGTTTGAGAACGACAAAGATTTCATGTTTTTTTCTTTAGAGATGCTAAAATGTAAAGCTTCAATTTAAATTTCCTGCTCACTCATTAAAGTCATTTTTTTCTCTTAAAAATAACTTACTTTGTCATGCAAATGGGCACTGATGGAGCCATTACTTCCATAATCTTTAACTTTGTCTTTTCCTTTTTGTAGAAAGTAGCCCTGGTCCAGTGATTCTCTGTTTAGTTGTGTCTATTTCCTGGACAAAGCCAAAGATGAAGCTATTGCTGTACTCCTTGTTTTTCTTTCCTGTAGGGAATACTGTTGGCTGAGTGATTCTGTGTTTGGGTCTGTCTCTTTTCTAGACACAATCATTCAGGAGCTGTTGCTACCATTGACTTTGTGCTCTTTGTTTCGAAAGTACTCCTGGCCTAGTTTCTCTGTTCTTAGCTGCATCTATTTTAAGGATAAAGCCATTCAGGAGTTCTTACTAGTAAATAATGCTGCTGGTCCAGTGATTCTGTGTTCAGCTGTGTCTCTTTCCAAGACAAAATGCTTGATGGAGCTGTTGCTGCCATTTATTCACTGTATTTCCAAAAGAAAGTATACCCTGCCCAGTATAGTTGTGTTTAACTGTGTCTCTTTCCTAGACTGAGCCATATGAAATACTGCTGTATAAATTAACTGAGCTAAACTAAATTGACTTACCTGTGCCTGTATTTCCCACAGTGAGTAAATAGTATTAAGTTTACTCTAAAATAATGCTGGCCTGTAGGTAGAAGAAGAAATACCTGAGAATTCATGTTTAAAAGCTCTTCCCAGAGGATATTAGTTTCAGAAATCCTCTTTTCTGCTGCAGCATAATATTCACCCTGGTGACTTTCAGCAGCTACTTTCCATTTTGCATTTAGTTAAGGTGTTTTTTTTAAATCTTTCAGTCAAAGAAAACTGATTGATTTTGTCATATTTTTTCTTGTAATCACGTTTTTGTGAGTAAAAGGAGAACTTTTTTGGTGAGTCGAGATGGAAAATTCTTGCCTCAGGTAGTTTTCTAAGAGTGGTATTTGGATGTTTGTATAACATGGAATAATTCAGAGCTGACAAACAATATGCACAAAATTTAATCAAATGGCTCATGGTTAACATTTCCAGGGCATTTTCACATTTGTTTTGGTCTACTGTTTTGTTATCTGGGCTGGTTTTATACCATCAATCATGTAGGCAATATTAACAAAAACCTCATTCACATTTTTTTTCCATATTTGCAGTAAATAGATTTGAAATATTTAGTTTCCAGCTCAAATAATAGATCTAAAACTCAACCAATGCATTATTTAAAGCTGCCTCGCTACCTCACAACACAAATGTGGTGACAGATTCAAAGAAACTAATTGGCTGCAGTTTTCATTGTCCCTCTCAGGTTTTATATTCATAAAGCCGGAAACATTTCTCCCAGCTTACTGTTTTGGCTCTTCAGCCCCTGTGTTGGCTCAGTTTAACATCTCATATCAGTGTTGCTATAGGAGGCATCATTTGGCTGTATGTAGTTTAAAAATAAAATTAATCACCTTTTGGCACAATCAAAAAGCAATGTTTGTAAGAAACAAGTAAATAGTTAAATTATTTTACTACAAACCAATTAACAAACCAAATTAATGCTGAAAGAAAATTTACTTTTAAGTTAACTTATTAGTGGACCAAAATATTATGTAAATATATTTATTCTTTTGATAAATGAAAACACAATGACATGTAGATCACATGGGTTCTATAAATAAAATCAACAAAGAAAAATTGAAAATGATGAATTGTATGTTTTATTGTACGCTAATTAGAACTGTGTTAAGTCTTCTGGGAACAGCTGTACATAAATATCAATTTTATTTTTTTATCATACAGGTTTGAGTCATTTTAACCTTCTGTGTTAGATTAACAATAAGCTATCCATAAAAATAAAAGCTCACCTCAACTATTAGTACAAAACATTTTTTTTAAAGGCAGAGATACCAGCAGTAATGTTGTTCACTATAGTGCTCTTATAGAGTAAAGACATAAAAACAATCCCAAAAACACATGAAAACTGATTATTCCAAAAGTGCACAACCAAAGGGGAATTTTCTAAGAGACATTTGTGGTGGTGTATGTCTGTATTTGAGCCACTGTGGAGGAGAGAAAATGCTCACTAAATTCAAACCTGTATACTAAGTTCTCATTTTTAAAATTCTGTCGAGCTGCATATAATATAATCACCTTTCTCTATTACAAATATGGTTCAAATGGATTGACAATAGGTCAAAATGGTTGTTAAATTCATGTCAATGAACGTATGTAAACTTCTGCTCGGCACTGTAATGGAAATTGTATGATTTTCTGTGGTTTTATGTCAGTTCAGACAAGTCTGTCTAAATGTGGTGGCGTCATCTAGCCATCTCTCTAGCTACTCCCGTCTCCATGGTTACAGCACAGGTTTTCAATAAGCGTAACCTCAAGCCTCACTTAAAGAAAGTTTTTTGACTACTGATTTTGATGATTAACTGTTGAAATTTGCACCGTGAAACTCATGTAGAGTTTCTCTACCTGATAAGTAAAGAGGTTCATCCGTTTAGCTTTATTGCTCTTCTGACTCTTCTTTATGGTACACTTTTAGTGTAAAGAGGAACTGAATTTCTTTCTTTTACTGACATGGAGAAGTCCACACCAGCAATGTCAAGGAGAGCATCTACATGTCTCCTGTACACAACACTGTCCTCCCACACCGACAGGCCTCACACTTCAGCGTCTGCTTTAAAAGTCTGTGGGCTGTTTATTTTCCCTTTTCCACACGTGAACTCCAGCAGTTTTTTGGAAATGCCGTTTATTTGCAGAAGGAGAAACCCTTCCAGAAATGTCAAATGAAGGGTCAGTTATAGATCGTCGCCCCTGAGAAGCCATGCATTTCATTGTCTTGCATGCCTCTTTTTGCCTAGTTTCACTGTTGTAGCATTTCACAGCTGGAGGGAACCCCTTGGGAAAGGAAATGCAGATGTTCTCATGCATTCTTTGAAAACTGCAAATACTCTTCTAGTGTGCATAATAATAGTAATAATAACAAAAAATAATTTCATTAATATTATTATCATTATTCAATGTCTTACAGTGTGGAAATATGTAAAAACAGTGGAAAAGTGTCCGTCCTCACTTTAACAATGTTAATAACAAATAGATTAAAATTAACATGAGGGCCCTTTATAACTTTAATAAATCAGTCCACCTTGCGTCAGCTTTCATCAAAAAAGGCTATATTTTTATGAGTAGTACTTTTTAAGACACGTAATAATTATAGTAATAGTGCTAAAAAGACAAAACTACATCTAATAAAACCTGTGTGTTAAAAAACAAAGTTCACACCAATAGACTAGGCAGCAAAATAACGGTTTGGGTTAAAGTTAAATGGGTTGATTGTGGTAGAAATATACAGAGCTTTTTAAAATAAAAGCCATTGTTAGATAAATTACAGATCTCACTCCAAAATATAGTATAACCTCACATACTAGAGTATCTCTACTATTGGATTTATCACAACTAATGAGATCAGAACAAGTAGAACTGTACTAACACAAACCCTCCATACGTATTGCCACCAATGAAAAAATGTGAACGAATTCGAAGTCTTATAATTTAAGCTTTTATTGCAGAATTCTAATCTCACTGACAACTTTAAAAAAGCCTTGAGTTTCAATGGATTTTCAGTGGGGAAAATCCAATGTTATAATATAATATATATCTATTTTTTTTTCTGCAAACAGTTACTGTAAAACAAATAGTATTTTTAAGTATTTTAGTTCATAGGTGCTACTAACTATAAAATAAGAATAACTATATTACTAAAACGTAAAACACCTATGAAATAAATAAGAACACACTTTGTTTATACTGTACAATTTAAAGTTGACCAGAGTCTCCAAGTGTATCAATGCCACACACCTATCTGAATCTTTTGGTTGTTTCTTCCAGAGGGTATAAATATGATGTGACACAGAAATGGGAACAGGGAAGAAAACATGCCATTCAAGCAGGATAGATCTGTGCTGATATTTAGTCACAAAATGCCTAGAGGAAAAAATAAATGCTCATCTAATCTCTCTCATATCTAACGTAAGAAAAAACAAAAAGATTAAAAACAAATGGAACTGTGTAAAACAATCTTTGAAGGTTTTTTTGTTAAGGATGTTGATCACATATCTGCCAGTGGTGCCAATAATTGTGGAGGGCACTGTTTGTCAGGTTTCATTTTGGGTTTACCCAAAGGAATCATGTTTACCAAAAACTGAATGAAAGTTAATTCAAACCCTTGTGTAAATTAAACCAGTGCTCAGAATTTAGGGCAAGCAAATGCGTGCTGATGGCATTTCTAGCGTTCCACAGGCACAACATTTTTTACTATAATGTCAGTTTGGAGAGAGGAAATGTGATAACCTCTGCTGGCAAGCTTGAACATCACTTTAAACTACTTATAGTTGACAAACCTATAAAGAGTCAATATTGGAGGATATTGCTGATAAAAACAGAATCTTACTGAGTTTTTCCACCGTCAATGTGCTGGAACAATACTGTACACAGTGAAACCAGTTTTGCATTGCCATGGACTCAGGGGGTGCTGACCCAAGAAAGAAGCCCCTGCTTCTAAATCAACACTTCAGTCTTGACTGAAATTTACAGCAAGGACACGTTTTCTTTGGAGAAAAGATTTAAGGTCAGACGTGACAAATATTTAGCTGTTTGGCCACAAGAAAAAGAAGTATGTTTGGAGTTGATGTAAGACTTTCAAACCAAAGGCCCGAACAACTGTCAAGCATGGTGCTGGAAGCATCATGCTGTGTGTCTCTTTAATGCCATTTGCACTGTTGCTTTGTACAAAGTGGGTGGAATAATGAAGAAGGAGGACTACCTCCAACTTCTTCAACTTTATCTCAGATCAACAAACACATTAAACTAGTTTTGGAATGGATAAAGCAGATTAACATTAAGCTTGTGGAATGGTCTTCTCATTACCCTGACCTTGACTATACTAAAATTTTGAACAATATGTTTAAAAACTAAGTCTATGCCAGGACATCAATCAATTTAAATAAAGTCCACCAATTCTGCCAATAATAGTGATCAAATATACAGCCAGAATTATCCCAGCATCTTGTTAGTTGTAAAAACAGCCTGTAGTTGATGTCCAACTTGCTTAGTTAGTAATCAAATGAAAAGCCTGGACAATATTCCTGTTTGGCAGAGTTGCAGCCTTTTTGGATTTGACTTAAAAGGCAAAAACTGCAAAAAAAATAATCGGAGGCTAGGACAGAAATTTTAGGAATTGACACAGTCAAAGTTTTATGCACAAACGCACAGTGGATCTCTAGGCCAGTCATAATGCAGAAAGAAATAGAGGCATAAAACTAGACCCCAAAAATCAGAGGGTTTCTTAAGTCATTTCAAACATTTGATCACACATTTATAGAGGCTGAAATGCAGACGGCTGTGGAGGCGTACCCAGAGGAAGAGAAGCAGTCAGTACATCTGCTGCTAAACTCCCAATTAGTAATCAGCACCTGGGAATGTCCTCTCATAGCTCTCCTCTCTGGGGGAATTTATATCCCTCTTTCAAATCTTTTTCCAAAGAACAGTTTAAGTCTCAGGCTGAAACACATGGGGGGCAGCCAGGATATCAGCATTCAAGTAAAGCAGTTAATTGAGATGCTAAAACAGAGTGAAATGATCTGCAATCAAGTAAAACTTTATTTTTAGGGTTTAAATGATATACGTTGCCTTGCAAAAGTATTTATACTGCTTGATTTTTTTAATTTTTTTTTATGTTGCACCGTATTTTATTGTGATTTGATGTGATAGACCGACACAAGGTGGTGCATATTTTTATGTGGAATGATATTGATAGTCTCAAGTCTTTTCAGCGTCTAACTGGTTTTCTTCCAGGGCTGCTATGCATCCACCTTCCACTCTGTCCATCTTCCATGTCCATTCTATAGAAAAGCATTTAAATGCTGCCACCACCCTGTTTCACCATGGAGATGGTTTGTTCTGGGTGATGTTCAGTGTTAAAACCAGCACTCACTGTTATTCTTTCTTCACTTTTTAATTTTGGATGTTTGCCCAGTTTGAAAACCGAACAAAGATTACCAGTGAGGGCTGGTAATAGATCTTCTGATTGCCTCCTGAACCGTGTGCCCATCACTGTATAGGTTATTTGCAACATGAAATCATTTTAGAGATCTAAATCAAAATAGTTTTCAGACTATGGATGCATGGTTTAAAGAACGGAAGCCTAACTGAGAAGTCCAGACTGGTTTTCCACAGGAAAACAACTCCTGTTTCTTAGCGCGTGTTTTTGTTTTGCTTATTTTTCCGGCATGGCTCTAATTGACTGATGTTCTGTTTTAATTTATTTCTGAGCAGCTTTGTTGTCAGCTGTTTCTTAGTGTTTCACTACCCGTCCATTTTTTTGCTGCTGTTGCTTTTAATCAACATTTTTTTTTGTTCTGAATAGATCTAAATTTTTACCCCCAGCGGACTAAACTTAGCTTCAGCGGGAGCGTTTGGCTACACGGAGCTTCTTTGTTTTAAATGAGAACGAACAGAAGGCGTGAGGGTACATTATGTTCTTGCAGAAGTTTTAGTCCTCTGCTTATTATCGCCTTTAACTCTGCAAACTTCTCTCTGAGAACGAGCTGCGAGGATTTACCTGATCTCGTTGGAGTCCTCTTTGTCATGGTGCTGTCTGTCCTTCAGCTTCCAGCACAGGAGCCCAGCAAGCACCAGGAAGATGAGGATGAGGAGAAGCGACCCCACAGCTTTGCCACCAATCACTGCAGTTCTGTTTGGAGCTGTAAGCCCAGCATGAAAAACATAATTTTTCACTCTGACAATTTTTCACTCTGACAAAGACTCTGCTTTTACTGTGGATTTGTTGCTGATTTTGGATAGTGTCAATTTAACAGTGAAATCAATTGCTAGGCAACAGAAACTCCCTTCCCCAATTTTTTCTATCTCTTTTAATAAAAGCAGCATTTTGATGGCACTGAAATGGATGTCAGCTACCCATTAGAGGCTGTTTGAGGTGATATATCGTGGAGTCTCTCTCAGCTCTGGG
This sequence comes from Crenichthys baileyi, assembly GCA_036173005.1. Lineage (NCBI taxonomy): Eukaryota > Metazoa > Chordata > Actinopteri > Cyprinodontiformes > Goodeidae > Crenichthys > Crenichthys baileyi. The sequence goes on along the minus strand of JAHHUM010002612.1, from coordinate 885,430 downwards.
AAATGTTTGTTTGGAATGTATGGAACCCAAAACACGTTCTCTGGAACCTTAAACATTTTTTTCCACGCCGGTCATTCACGTTTCCTCAGAAGTCTCAGGTTCAGGGCTAATTAGGTTTGTTGATGTGTGTCCCTTCTCTTCACCACTGCGCAGCTGGAGTGATGCTGCAGCAGACAGCAGCTCAACAATACGAAACGTAGGAGATGCACCACATAAATTACACAGTTCTGGTGAGATGGCTGAATTCATGAATTGCATATTATATATTTTGGCTTTTAATGGTTAATCTGAACAGTTTTCCTGAACTTAAACTGCATTTAATCGTAGTTTACAAATTTAAAAGATAGTTATGCTGCTTCTTGCTTGTCATTTGTTGCAATTTTAGGGATTAATAAAATAAATATCTGAAAAATCCAACATCCATTTCTATTCTCTTCACTCTAATACCCCAGAACATGAAAGCAGCCCTGTACAATACAGATATGTGCTTCCAGAAACTGGATTCCTCCAAATTTTCCTGAAGTTTTATCATTTTGATTTAATTCATGCTACCTACAGCTGAAATAACACTTTGTTCTATGGATGAAAACTAGATTAAACTTGGCATTTAAAAAGTGGTGCAGTTTCCTTGTTTCTGTTGGTTCTTACTGACTTACCTATTTATATATAAAATGAGCAAATTATGGAAAATAATAAACTAAACAAACAAATAAAAAAGGGATTATCAAACTGTCTGCAGTTAAAAAAATAAGTAACTTTTGACACCTAGAGGAAGCAAAACAATGGAGCTGATCTGGACATATTTACATACATATTTATGAGCTTTTTGAAAACAATTATTAATTTACTTTAGAACCGGAAGTTGTTCTACTTGGCCTATTCAGAGGAAATACAGTCCTACAACCATTCACCTGGTGAAGTCCTGTTCAAACATCATTTCAGGGCTGTTTATGGAAAACACAACACAGAAGTTAGCATCTGACCCATAGCTTCCATTTCTTCCATTTCCAACTGATGAAAAATGTTAGAAACATTAGCATTTAATCTCAGACACTTTGGAAAATTAATAAGCTCTCAGGAGAAAACCTAAAAGTAACCCCCCCCCCTCCCAAAAGGTAAATTCACACTGTCCTTCCATTAATTTCTGTGTGTTAGGTGATTAAAAGAAAAGCGATGGATGAGCTTTAAACTGAAGCTTTCAAAGAAGAAAGGGAATATATTGATATTTATTAGTGGCTCACTAAAACAAAGATGTTTACCTGAATCTGTTATTTCTACAAAATGTTCCAATGGCTTAAAGAGGTACAATTATCATAAGACAGCAAGAAAGAGAGACATGTAAAAGCGGGGAAAAAAGGTTATGCGGGAAACTCATTCTATAATGTCCTGGTGATTATCCTGAAACTCCTTGGCGCCGTTCCTGGGCCGCAGGGCCGGAACCTCTGGTCTGGAACAGAAGCCTGCGCTTGAAATGAAAATGAATCATTCACTGTCTGGAGCCAAAACTCTGAGCACAGTCAAGGAGCCAAAGACTCGACAAGATGTCAGCGTCAGAGGCTCGCTCCACGGATCAGGAGACCGAGATTCCAAAACAACGCAGTCTTTTCTTTGGAGTGTAAATATAAAAGAGATGATTTTTGTTTGACATAGCAGGTGGAATCTCTGAGTGTACTCCCTACTAGCTCTCAGCCACAACATTCATCCCCTATGAGACAGCTCCATGCATTCTATCGCAGTCCAAGCTCTTCACATGTATTAATAGACTTATTGTTTAGGGGAAATTCTGGATTCCTTTTAAAATCAGGTAGTTCTGCTACAGTCTAGCCACATGCTGCACTTTAAACAGATGTTTTCCTTTTTTTCTGCAGCTACCTTTTTCTCGTTTCCAGCAAACTGCAGAAGTAAGAGATAAACAACAGGAAGCGGACTCATTTTGGCTTTACTCTTCAGTGACTTTGTGACAGCAGAGAGAGACTGACATGAAACACAATCAAAAACATTACATAAATACAGTTATTTCTAGACATTAAAAGCAGCCTCTTACTGCCGTCATTAGGAGTGACGCACTTGTGTCACTGAGCACCACATGTAAGCAAAGTAGAGCCATGAGGAGACTGTGGCAAAGCTACAAAACAGGGAAAACAGAGGCCTTAAATCAAATCGGGGTCCCTAACGATTTCATGTGTGGGTTATGCATGTGTGTGTGGGTGTGTGTGTTTTCCTCTTACGCTTGTTGGCTCTCAGGCTGATTCTGCAGCGTTCAGCTCCAACAGCATTGTTCACCTCACAAAGGTAGATCCCTGCAAAGCTTTGTGTGTGGTTTCTGATTCTCAACTCCCCGGTTGCGCTGTCTGTAATTCACATGCTCACATTCAGAGATCTAATCCAGCAAACAAAAACACTCCATTATAAGCTGCTCAAATTGGTATGAATTTAGAATTTCTGCTCTCTCCACATGAAGATTAATTTTCACTTCAGAAATTTACAAAAACAACAACATTGTTGCTAGAGAGGGATACCCATCTTCAGTGTCTTGCAAAGGTATTAGTAATTCTTTCATCTAAATGATTCCACCCCAGTCCGAGGACTTTTGTAGCCTTCTAGAGGTTTTTTTTTCCAGTGTTACCCTGTATTTACTTCCATTAATCTCTCCTTTAACTGTGATTGCTTTCCTGGTCCCTGGTGAAGAAAATCATCCTCAAAGCAAGATGCTGTCACCACCATGTTTCATAGAGGGCTTGGTGTGCTCAGGGTGCTGGTTTTCAGCCATGCATAGTTTTCTGCATGTAAGCCCAAAAAGCTCAACTTTGCTCTCATCAGACCAGAGTACCGTCATTCACATGTTTGATTTGTTCTCTACTTCACTTATACCAAATCGCTGACGAAAAGTCTTTCAATACAAGCCAGATTTGTGAGGACAGTAATGGGGCGCAATGGAATTTATTTACAGATAATAGAGTAAAGGAGGCTAAAATACTGTTTACCCCCCTTTTAAGATTTTATTTTTGTAAAGATAGTAAGTAAATTTTATTCATTTAGAATGTTTCACTATTATGGACTGGCGACCTGTCCAGGGTGTAACCCCGCCTCCTGCCCATAGACTGCTGGAGATAGGCACCAGCTTCCCCACGACCCACTATGGAAGAAGCGGTAGAAAATGACTGACTGACTGACTGTTTTGCTATTAAAGATCACAAAATGCTTCACAAAGACATAGAAGAAATGTAAACATATATATGTAAAAGATTTTTTTATCATGTGTCATTTTCCATAAATTTCACAGGTATGCAGTACTTTGTGTTGGTCTGTCATAAAAAAAAAGTGTTAACAAAATAGATACAAATCAATTCAATGGGGTGTGAATACTTTTGTAAGCCACTGTCTGCAGTTTGCGGCAAACAAAATAAAGACTCGCTAAATAGGGACAGAATGCCAACGATTTGAAGCGGAGGCACCAAGACCATGAAAGATAATTGCATGCTCATCTAGAGAGTTGAAATCATTATTTCTTCATATTTTCTCCTGGATGAGTCATCACGTCAATAATTTATAAAAACCACAGTAAATCCCTTTTAGGGGAGAGTTAATAGGCAGCCAGTGTTGAGTCAGGAAGACAATGGTTCTTTCGATTTTGTGAAAAGGGGATCCAATAACACCGTCCCTCCTTTTCCAAACCCCACACACACAAAAACACACACTTTGATGTGCAGTAACATGAGGACATCAACAGAGGTCAGACTTACCCTGTGTGGCAGCAGGCATGAAGTCTTTGCTTTCTCTTCGCCACTTGTATTTTAGGGGACTGGATCCTTTAGAGGAATGGCATCGCAGAGAAACAGCTTCACCGACGAGCTCCCCTCCTTCCAGCCAGCACTTAGGTACAGATGGCTTCACTGCAGTCAGAATACCACTGGGTAATTTTTGCATTGCATTTACAGTTCAGAATGTATTTAATTTATAGCACGGTGTGTTTAAGTGTTGAAAAAAAGGTGAATGACTAAATAAGTGAGTAAATAAAACAATGTCTTTACTTGTTGCAACTTAAACTTAACATCCAGTACATACAACCAATTTCAAAAATTTTATATATTCAATGATATGTCTACAGAATTAACAAAATAATTCCTTCTAACAATGAAAAAAGTAGAGTTTGGTTAAATTAAAATCAGATGAAGCAATGAGAAGTCGGACTGCTCCTTTTTGAAAAAATATCAAACAGCTTAAAAACAACAATAAAAGAATTCCTATTTAATATTTGGGATTTATTTGTCAAAGAACTTGCTAAACCATACAATCTAAAAAACAAGAAAAGCTAAGTGACTTCTTACTTTACAACACTGCTTTTATCACCATTTCTTTGAAACGACTAGCTGCTTATGTATGTTATCAATATAGGACTTTTTTCAAATTGTAAGCCTTTCATTACAAGTTTAGTTTTAAAGGTCAGAATGACAGAAGGCAATGATTACAATAGTAATGTGACTATAGTGAAAATATTGCATCAGATATAAACATTTACCTACAAAAACTGTTTCTCCAAGGCCACTTCAAAACATCCAAGATTTTAAATTGAGTCATAACAGCCTTTTAACCCACGCTGATCACATCCCTGAGTCTTAAAATTTGAATATTTTTATGACCCTGAAGTATTTTGTTCAAATAGTCCAGTCTGAATCTGTCAAATAATTTTAAAAGCAAGTTTAGTACCATTAGCCCTGAAATGTCGAAATCTGAGCATTAATAACGCTTTTTGTCTTTGAGAGTGAAAGGATTGTTCAGCTGCACAAGCCAGGCCTCTCAGATCAGTTCACCGCTGCAGAGGTTGGATGCAGTAAAAGATCCTGAGTGGGTTAGGAGAAAAAAGTCAACTGGTTTGGGCCAAAACTATGTGTTTGCTCTAAGTATCCAGCAGGCTGTTCATGGCCCAATGTTATGACCCAATGTTCTTGGCTATAGGGGAGGGTAGGAAAGTAGACCGACCAGCAAATCGAGAGCTTCGCTTTTCAGCTCAGCTCTCTTTTTACCCCAACGGACCGGCACAGCATCTCCATTACTGCGGTAGCCACACCGATCTGTCTGTTGATCTCTCGCTCCATTCTTCCCTCACTTGTGAACAAGACCCAGAGATACCTGAACTCCTCCACTTGAGGCAGGAACTCCCCTCCAACCTGAAGAGGACAAGCCAGTTTGCACAGTACTGTATGTAGTTTACATACAGTACTGTGCAAACGTTTTAGGTAGGTGTGAAAAGATGCTGTAAACAAAGAATGCTTTCAGAAATATAAATGATGATTGTTCATTTTTAACAATTTACAAAATGGTAAGTGAGCGAACCCAAACATTCAGCCAAAGTCATTAAGAATTATCTTCAGCGTAAAGAAGAACAAGACTTACTGGAAGTGATGGTATTGCCCCCATTGTGCCCCAATCTCAACATGATCGAGTGTTTCTGGGATTACACGAAGAGACAGAAGGATGTGAGAAAGCCTACATCCACAGAAGATCTGTGGTTAGTTCTCCAAGATGTTTGGAACAACCTACTAGCCGAATTCCTTCAAAAACTGTGTGCAAGTGTACCTAGAAGAATTGATGCCGTTTTAAAATGCAAAGGGTGGTCACACCAAATATTGATTTGATTTAGATTTCTCTTTTGTTCTTTCACTGCATTTTGTTGACTGATTAAAATAAATTATTAACACTTCCATTTTTGAAAGCATACTTTGTTTACAGCATATTTTCACACCTGTCTAAAACTTTTGCAAAGTACTATATTTCCAAGAAACTGCCAACTCTGTGTTTTGTCTCTTGGTCCCCTTTCTTTTTGAATTTTTAACCAGTCCAGCGGTGAGAAAGAGAATGATTGTCTTTTTCTCCAATTGCAGTTTTCACCAACTGGTTCAGCGACCAATTCCACCCTTGCCTTAGCAGGTTGGGGCTGGTGCCAATCTGCAGCAGTATATGGGCAAATTCATGCTTGGTTAATTGGTATTAAACTCTGAATGTCTTTAATCAAAATTATTATAATGTGTTCGAAACCCTGAATGTGAAAACAGCATCATACAGAAGAAGCTACGAAAATAACCAGAAACAGCAACAGGTTTTTTGTGATTTGCCCCACAGAGTCAAGAAATTCAACCTCAAGAAATCAACTTGTTTAGGTTTTGTTGTGATAAATATATATATACACACTACCGGTCAAAAGTTTTAGAACGCCTTTCTCATTTAATGTTTTTTTTTATGTTTATGACTATTTACATCATACGTAGATTCTCAATGAAGGCATCAGAACAGTGAATGAACACATGCAATTATGTAGAAAACCAAAAATTGTAAAATTACTTTAAATATCTTATATTTTAGAATTCTTAAAGTACCCACCCTTTGCTGTAATTACTGAAATGTTAACCTCTGGCCGTCTCCCAATGAACGTCTGGGAAGTTCTTTCAAGACTCTTGGAAAACCATTTCAGGTGACCACCTCAGCTATTAGTTATTTCACACTTTTTGTTTTTTATATATATATATATATATATATATATATATATATAAATAGTTTGGTTGATCGGGTCCTCATGATGACACCTTTCCTGAAAGATGTAGGCTACCAGACTAACAAAGTTCTGAGGCTCAGTCAAAATGCACGAAGAACCAGACCTGGCAAGACGTTTTGCCCAACTGAGTCAACAAAAACCCAGATGAACTTTTCAAGATCTGATCGAGATAAATGTGTTGTTTGCAGTAAGGGGTGCATGATATAAAGATACTAAATTGTGAAGGATTAGAATGTATTTGCGATTTGCCAAAATATTGACTTTGTGGGATCGTCTATAGAGCACAGATGAATGTGAAGGTTTATGCTCTTGCTCAGAAACATCAGCTTCTTTTTGTTCCTTTTAAATCTGTTTCATTAATTGCAGTTCAGAACATTGCAGTTCCTTTAGACTTTCATTTTTCACATTTTAAAAACAAACAAAACTTGCACAACAGGTTAGACAAGAAGATAAGATCAGTACAGTAGTTCGGTGGATAAGATCGGTTTCACATCCCAAAATTAAGGAAATCAAGGCCAATCAATTGCTGCACGCCTATTATTTGGCTACATTATGTGTTAGGGTTGAAACACTAATTTATCCTTGACAGATATAACACACAATCCAGAAGACATTCTGAATGTGTTGGTGAAAGAGTAATGATCTTATGAAACATATTACTGCTACTTCTAATAATAATAATGTAAACATGTATGCTCAAGCTAAAGTAACTGCAATTATACCGGTGGATTGTTTTGTTAAAAGAGTGCACTTTATCTAAGTGATGCTGGGATATATTTACCTCTCTACCCACTCCCACAGGGGCTTAACCTTGAGAGAAGCTGAGAACAACAAAAATCCAGAGGGAATGTGAATTTCACAATGACAAGCTGTTGCTCACCATCCAACTGATCCTAGTCATTAGCACAACCCCAGTAGTGCCACCAAAAAGCCCACTGCCCTCTGCCCTTACGCTTATAAATAAAGAAATTTAACTCAAGTGTAAATTTATATAAGCAGCAGCAGAAATTGCGGTTGTGCTGTCATACAAGAGAACAGAAATAAAAAAATAAACCAGTTAAAACAGAGATGTCCAATTGTTATTCCTGGTTTGGTACAGGCTAACCTCTAGCACAGCTAGCCACACAAAAAAACCTTCATTTTATTGAGTAAAATGCAGTGAGTGAACTTCTGTAACTAAAAAGTTTTAATTTATTATTCATATGATCCTTGAAATTTTGCCACGTATCTTAGAAGATGCATCTGTTGTGAGTAAAATTACCTTGAGCTACAATTAGCATTGAAAATGGTGAGGCTGAGAAAAAATTGATTTATTTTCCTCCAAACTGTATTTCACTTTAACTGGTATTAACAAGTAACAGGAATTAAAATGGATTTTTAACTGGGGCATGTAAATCATTGTGGCTTGATTCCCAGCAGCTTGGGTTATATTTTACATTTGCTAGTTGAGAACCTAAACTAGACTTTAAAGAACCAGCAGCAAAACGCTTCATAGTTTACAACACGTTGTTGGCTGTAGCACTGTTAGGAAGGCAGACATTATATAAATAAACTAGCTGAAACCAAATCTGTTTTCTTCTTATGTGCAACCTGGCATTGCAGCTCAGCTAGCTGCCATAGGAAATTTAAAAAAAATAATGGTTTAAAACCACCATGTATCATGATCCTTGGACATTGTTTTGAGTTTAGTCTTTTGCTTCTGGAGCTGTACCTTCAGTCTTCTGTGCTTCTGTATTTTGGTTTCCATGTTTTTTTCAGAAGATGCTTGTATTTAGTTTCAAATTGTTACTCTCCAGTTTCTTACACTGTGTAGTTTATTTTCCCCCACTCCCTGTTCTCAATCAGCTTTTCCACATCCAGTAATTAGACTTGCCTGTTTCACATTTAGAGGTCATTCTTTTTACCTTTTAATAATCAACCCTCAAAAGATCCAGTCTGCCTCTTGCCTGCATTTGGGTCCCTCACAGTCAATAATGACACCATGAGATTTTAAAGTTGTGGAACTGCTAATAATAATCATTTGTTTTGCCCTGTAAGTAAACTGAGAGCTAATTACTATAGTGTGTGTTCAGTAATGTTCAGTTTCAGCAGTCATTAATCAACATGATAGACATTATTGAGACATTATGTTCCGCCAGTGCTTGCAAAGTATTACGGCCAAGTACAGCTAAAATAATAGAATATTTTCTATCACAAACACATGCAGAGGAACCTCTTAATGCTGGTAGTAATTACTAAAGGTAATATCCACAGTGCCCCTTTGAGAAAATGTATTTTTATTCATTTGCTTCCAAATACAAGCTTTGTGATCTCAATACAATGTTAAAATTAAGCTGTTAGAGAGACCATGTCGCTTCGATCCCAGAAAACGTTGCCTTTACAAGAGTTTAGCTTTTACAGCTAGTGACCAATGCCTTGAACAGAACTGCACAGCCAAGTCACACTGATAAAAACATTGTTTCGCTCACCAAAGCTTAAAGTCTTTCTTTCATCTTAAACACATGTAGAAACCTTCATATTGCAACAGGTCTAAATATTAATTTTGTGATGGAAGTATGGCTCATATTTCAAAAAAGAAGATGCTATGCTAAGGAAAGCTCATTGTAAATTCATTCTGTAAACCTAAAATTCTTTCCTACCATTAAATTCCAGTAATATGAAGCACTTCCTTAGTTTTCATAATCTTTACTTTTATTCTTTTATGTATGATTCAGGTGTCAGTGTGGCCTGTTTGGACCAATGGCCAGCATTATTCAGTGTGTGCTGTGAAGAACCGGAACCATTCAGTCGTTAATACCCAGCAGATGCTTAGTCAGCTGGCTTTCACATGGTTGAGTTGTGACTGTACCGTTATTCTTCACCTGTTGTTAAGGATGTCCAAAGGCTCACCTACATACACCATTCATTTGGGCTGAGAAATTCACATCGGCCAGGCCCAGGTTTATACAGCTGTCCTGATTCGACCTGTTGCTCGCCTGCTTAATATTTCTCTCCAAACGATGTTTTAAACCCAAAGAGGAAGTCCTAAACCAAGCACTATCTCCTCCAAAAAGCAGGCATTGAAACTAGAAAAGCCTTTCTCTCCAGTTAGCTAGCTGAATTCAGCCACTTCTTAGTGAATCAATTATCGTTGGAAAACCAATCGACTTTGAGCATGTACATTCGAATTTTTCCAAATTCAATGCATTTTCATTAGCACAGCCCCACCTTCAGGCTTTCCATTGGTAATCAGCAGACCAAAAAGTATTTCCATAAACATACTGTAAGTTCTACACACTATTAAATTAAATACCAGGTGTGCATTTAGATATATATATCTATATATATATATATATAGATATATATATATATATATATATATATATATATATATAAATGAATATGTATTTATTGATTTATAATAATATTTAGATTTTACTTGTTTCTTGCAACTTAGCTGAAAACAAGCCCAGTCTGCCCCTAATGACCACTGACCACTGGTCATTTGTGACCAAAACAAATGTTTTTTTTAAAAATTAGAAGAGGATTGGTTTTCCCAAAAATATCTAGAATGTTGTTTGCTCTCATTCTTAAGAACCAAGATTGTGCTTCAACAGCAGCTGTGTCCTGATCCTCCTATCATAGGTGTAAGGAGTTTATTGCTTCCTACTTATGTTGTTTAGTTGCTGTTTAGTTCATCCATTGTTTATTAATTTCTTAGTTAATTCTTGCGTGCTGTTACATTTAGATATTTCTGCTTGATTTCCTCCCTGTGTTTCTTTTCGTCTGCTCCTGCTAATTTTCTCCTCTTCTTCAGCTCTCTCTCTTGATTGGTCTCAGCTGTTTTTCATACTGACCTGATTACCCTTACCTGCTTGCCCAGCCTCTCTCTTCACTTTCTCCCTGTGTGTAAGCTGTTTTGTTTTCATTTGTTCTTTGCTTGAATCTACTGTTTGCTACTTTGGATCCATGTCTGATGCCCTGCCTGTGTTCAATATACCAATTCTGCCTGTAAGTTTACCATTTCTTTTGATTTACCTTACCATGCCCCCCCATTTACATTACCATGCAAATACCTGGTAAAACGTGAACTAATATTGAAAAAAATATACTGGTCAGCTTCATTGTATCTGACTGAGAGTTTATCTGTTAGCTGGAATGGACTGGTGTGCCCAGCTGGGGATGGACACCAGCCTATCCCGCAACCCGCATGGATAAGTGGGTATATACCAAAAAGATGGATTTATGTGATAGACCAACATAAAGTAGCACATAATTATGAAGTGGAAGGGCAGTGATTCAGCCCCCTTTACTCTCATACCCCTAAATAAAACTCTGTGTAAGCACCTACCCTCAGAAGTTACCTACTTAGTAAACAGAGTCCACCTGTTTGTAATTTCATGTCATTATAAATGCAGACTTTTTGATTTGCATTTGTTGAATTAAGGACAATGTTGCATTTTTCTTCCACTAGACTATTGTGCACTACTCCTATATGGTAGATTAGGTTATGTTTGTTTGTCTCATAAAATCCAAACAAAAACATTAAAGTTTGTTTCCATAAAGTGACTGGATGTGGAAAAGTTCAAGGAGGGTAAATATTTATACAAGGCACTATATAATTAACCAAATTACTCCTCCTTCACACCCCCCCAAACTCTAGTGTTAAATGTGACTCCCATTTAGAAAAAGCAGCCTTGTGACAGGTCCAGTCTTACCCTTAACCACCAGTGACACCATACGGGTGTCAACGCCAGGTGACTTCCTCACTTTGCACTGGTAGGTCGCACTGTGAACGCTTGACAACTGAAAGATAGAGAGAGAAGCGTCCCCCTTGGAGGGATCGCCTGCAGCAAAGCTGAAGCCTTCAGCATCTCTGGGACCACCATGGTAGTATTTGGCGCCGCTGGTGTATGATAGAAGCTGCTGGGGCAAAAATGGGGAAAACATTAATTTAAGATACAGGTTTAAAAAAACAATCTGTGCAAACACTCAATAAGCATTTTAAATATCAGTGGCAAATTAACCAAAGGTGTAACTTAATGGGCCTTTTTCCAAATTTCTCTGAGCTCATTGTTCCAGTTTTATGGGAAGTTCACTCTGGAGTCCCGATTCTGTACGCATGCTGGCAACGTTTCAACCAGACAGCAGGGAGTCGTTTTTCCACAGAGCAGCAGTAGTGTTCACTCTGTGCCAAACAAAAGGCAAAGCTAGAAAAACACTGGGAGAATATTCAGCCAGATAAAAGTACCTTTTTGCTTAATCAGCAGGGAGTGACTCATGGAAATGTATAGTGTATCTACAGGTCAGAGAAAGCGCCCCAAAACAAATAGTAATGGCTTTCTGTTAATTATTGTTTTTTTCAAATCCTTTTTAGATGTGCAAAAAGGCTCCGACTGACTCATGTGTTAGAGAAATCAAGTATGCAAAAAATAATTTCTTAGAATTCTGTGCTGTAGAGGTTTTTTCAAAGTCATGACTAAACCAATGTAAAAAAAAGTAAAGTTTAAACATTTTGACAGAACGTCGTCATAGTTTTAGGCACTACTGTGATAACCTGTCTAAAGCTTTAATGGACTGTAATGACAGCCTGGATGCCTGTGGACAGACATAAACATATTAAACTTAAACATCAGCTTTAATTCAACGTCACAATTCAAACATCTTTTCAGAGATCCAAACCATGGAGGTACTCAACTCAACTCATCACTGCTTTTCTATTTTTGTACTTATAGGGATGTGATAAAGTGTTCCTTTTACTTTTAACATCAGATAACAATGACCCAAATAAATACACACACATCAAGGGAAGTAATTATATCTAAACCTACCTTGCCAATGTTAAATAATAGCCCCCTAAACCTAATAGTTGTGCTTTACTTGGAGGTGTGTAATAACTTGCAATGAATATTTTCCATTGCTGTGGATGAATTTTGGCCTGCTCCTCTGTAGAATTGTTTTTATTTCAGAAACAAAGGGTTTAAGTTATCACACAGCATCTTAATTGGATTTAAGAATGGACTTTGACTACGACACTCTGAAACCTTTTTATTTTGTCACTTAAAGGTGGACTTTCTGGTGTGCTTTGAAACATTGGCATGTCGCATGGTGTGAGTGCTCTTGGTCTTAAGGTCAAAAACTGATTAATTTTTGTGGTAGAATTTATGGTTGAATAAGTTACTGTCCTGAAGCAGCGAAAAACCCCTAGACCAACACGCTACCACCACCATGTTTGACTGTAGATATGATCACACCAGTTGGAATTGGATGCACTGCTCCAAACAAATTTTTTACTTTTATTCACAGTCCACGGAGTGGACTTTTACCAAAAGTCTTTGGGATCAGGAAGAGATTTGCAAATTTGCAAAGGGCCTGTCAAAAACAGCTGTGGTTTTTTTGCCATTGAACTCTTCTTGGATGCCATTTATGTCCCCTCATTTAGTATAGAATTTTGAACCAGGCATGATTAGATGTTTTGTGAAACCCTTTTGCCTACTTCATGTTGTCAAAAAGGTTCTATTTAAGTGATTTTTTTTTGTGAATGTTGTGGGAAGTTTTTATTTTCACAAAGGACATATGCTTTTGGATATTTGTATTCCCTATAAACAGGAAATCATCATTTGAAAATTGTGCTTTGTTTTTTTTCTCTGGCTGTTGTCTCACATTAAAATTCGTTTGATTATCTGAAAGTGATCTGAAGTATTACAAAATGCAAAAACAGGAAATCTGTGAGAAAGAAAATTTCATGAACCAGTCAGAGGGAGTTTTTAGTTACATACTGTTGACTAAGACCTTAAGGGATTTTCCTGTTTAAGATATTTGCAATCATTGGAATATTTGCTATAAAACAACCCGAAAAGCAGGAAATATCTGTTTTACAATCAAGCAAGACAACCCTCAAAAATTGGAAAACAATAATAATTTATTAATTAATTAGACTCAGTTTTGTTGTCAGTCGGCTCCTTTCAATTCAGCAAGGTGTTTCATGCTAAAGTTATTGCAATATCTAGAGGAAATTCTAACCATTTTTTGTTCAATTGCAATATCATATGTTTGCTTGCTGTTATTTACCCAATTAGCCACATGCAAGAAAGGAAGAAAACACTACTTATATTTATTAGTGAAAGAGATTTAGCTCACAATACTGCAATATTTCCACCAACAGCCTAAGTTTAGATTGAAGAGATAATACAAGCGTTATTTTTCTTCTTTTTACATGCATCTTGAAGGATGAAGAAGCTGTGCCAAAAGCTCCCAGAACAGTGGTTATGTTTTTCTGATATTAAAATTTCCAAAGTTTCATCTGTTGGCTTAAGGTGAAGAATTTGAAGGTAACCAGAAACCATCTTAATAAAAATAGAATTGGGTCCACAAGTCAAATAACAGCAATTTTTGTTTACGTTGACCTGGACAAATTTTGGCCTAAAATGGTCCAGACTCATTTAATCCAAAAAACTAATTGTGATTAAGAGATAATTCCTATAACAACTGTACATGTTTATAACCACTGTATGATTGTGCATGTGGGTTTCAAAACTAAAAGTCACTTCACATCAGGATGAGCATTTTCAAAGCAGAAATATGGCAAAATTACAACTTTTCAGATTTGCACTAAGCATTTTTTATAACCATCTGTATTTTGATGTTTATTATCAGATATATTTCCTGAAAAGAGGAAAGCTACAGGGTAAAAAAAAAGATGGAGATGGAAGTACTTATGCAGGCTGCATATTTTTAGTGAATGTGTTTCAAGGTTGCTGGATCCACAGATTGAACAAACAAACAAGGCTCAGGTCCAACATGTATGGAGATCAAAGCCAGAAGAAGCTCTTAAAAATGCAATTCAATAATTTTTTTCAGTGTTATGAAAACCAGAGTAAATGGAGTGTTCTTGACCAAGAATGTGATGCATCAGTTTCTTGCTGTTAGTAACATCTTAAAAGAGCATGAAAATACTGTCCTTCAAGAAGGAATGTGTAATACCTAATATTAATCCCTGTTCATGCTTGTACATAAAATGACTAAGCTAAGCACTAAGAAAGAAAAGTAATACTTAAATGTAGATTCATACACAGGCTAGCCATCAAAGCCTATGTAAATTACCCAGTTCACAATATGCTGCTCTGCCTGAAATTAGAGTGTATATGTGTGGAGAGATGGTGTCACAGGCAGCTGCAGGAACATCTGACAGTCAAAGCAGTGAGTAGAGGCAGCCAGATTCAGAGGATTCGTTGTAGCAGACAAACACGAAGAGTACGGATTTTCATTTAAATTGGATTATTTCTCCTGAGTGCTTTTTTAAGTAGGTTTCTTTATAGGATCTTGCATCTTACCATTTGATTCTTCTTTGTAGTGTCAGGACTGAGCACAGACCATTCAATGTCAATTTCTCCTCTGTCTAATGGGCTCAGTGTGTAACTGCAACCCAAAGTCACAGTGTCGCCCTCTGCCCTCTGGATGGTCTGCAGGCCTGTCGATGTCACAGTCAGCCCTTGTGTAGATCTCAGCTCTGTGCAAATTCAGACCATTCATGAAATTAGTCACAATCAAACAAGCAGGTTTAATTTGCTCATTAAGGTTTCAAGGGTAAATGCTGTCCTCTTTCTGATTCACTGAGCCACAGTTAGTTTCTACTTTCCATTGAGACCATTTCATGGCCCTTTAAAGGAAACACGCAACTATTGCATTCAGAGGTGGTGTGCATGGAGCTTTTTGCAAAACCAGTGCTATTCATTGCATTGGATCTACTATAAGATCCTCTACAACATGACAATCCTCACAAACCCTGCAAGGTTCCAAGTAATTCAAACATTTCACAGCTGGAGCGGAAAAAATAAAACCATTTTTCTGCACCCACCCAGATGATGCAGAGACTTTAAATCTTAGAACAATTACCTTATCAAAACAAATCTAAGTGCTGATAATAGGAGATGCTTGAATTGGACTCAAATTTGCCCTTGGGGAGAATGGAACATGGGACAATAATTGAGCTTTTCAGGGATTTCAAGTCTTCTGTTTAGTATTTTTGTAAGAAAGCACATAATGCTTTTATTCCACTTTGTAGAAGTACGCTTCCCTCTTAACACGCATGAAATGGAGCAGCACTTTAAAAAAATACTAATGTTGATGTGTAGTTCTGAGATGTGCTGCTAAGAGCCACATTGAACAAACCAAGCCCAGACTCAAATTATTAGAACATTTGGAAGTTGGCAATCATTCCGGAAGAGAGTGTCAAACCTTGTTGGAGAAGCTGTGTCTGCTGTGGAGATGTGTGGGGAAACTCAGAACTCCTGAGGCCTGACTTTCAGCAGAGAACATATACAAAGGTCATTGTGTTTGCTTCTTTGAGAAGCACAACATTAAGTGAAGTTGAGTTATTTGATAAAATAAAGTAAAAACCGTCCAAAAAATGGCCTTGCACAAGGAGAGCATATATCAGAGAGACGAGGAGTATGGTGGAGGGCGAAGACAACCAGGAATACAGCAAAGAACAATCAGAACCAGTGAGTATATGTACTGAGGCAGGGGAGCAGAAATGGCAAGTAAACCAGAAGAGCAATCAGAGGAGATGTGGAGCAGCTGTGACAGAGGGAAAGCAGAGCAGCTGAAGATGGGAGCGTATTTAATACAGATGAGTTACACAGAGACACGTGGAAACTACGAATCAAGAGGAGAAGAGATAAACAAAGATCTAAGAGGAAAAATACCAAAGGTAAAAGGACCACTGGGATTAAACACAAAAGAATAAACTAATAAATAACAAACACCTAACAGCAATAATGGAGCATAGAGAAAAAAACCTAATAAAGCAAGACCCAAAGAACAAAAGAAACAGCCAATACATTGTCAAAACCCAAACACCTTAGAACCAAGATGGTGATAGACCAACACAGGCTGGCACATAAGTGTGAAGAGGAGGAAAACGACGGATGGTTTTCTTTTTGTTTTAAATAAATCCAAGTGCAAACAATAGCAGTCAGAAGACACCTAGTTAGTAAAGTCCAGGTGTGTGTATTAGTAGTATAAATACAGCTGATCTATGAACACATTAGAGGTTTATAGGGGTGCTTTCACAGCAGGAAAGTCCAGGGAACTTGGTTTGATTGGTTGGGGAATAATGAAATATTTTAAACCTTCATTTGGTTTTCCCTTATGACAACATACCAAACTGACTGGACATCAGGCAGTTACAACAGCTGGTACTGCCTAAATCGTGCACTGACAAAAGTCAGCCTGACCCAGGGCAGCTGTGGCCACAGTGTAGCCTACCACTGTCAGTGTGTGAATGGGTGGATGACTGATAGTAGTGTAACGCACCTTGGAGTCCTCGGACTTGATAAAGTGCTATACAATTGCAGGCCATTTACCATTTATAGGGAAGAAAAAAATCCATTAACATCCACCGGCTTGTTCACAGCAAAGTACACCGCAACAATACATTTCTGAAGACCTGATTTTTCTATTTTTACACTGGTTCTCTAACCTAACAGCTTCTCACAAGAAACCGCCCAGTATGAGCAGCAAGCGAAGCTATCCAGCATGCAGCTCTGCACATAAGACGAATGCAGCAGGTTCATTTCCTCTGTTTGATTGGCTGGATAACCCACTACCATTGTCACTGTAAACAAACTGAGACCCATGTTTTCAGGTGGAACAATAACTTAAGCTGTGAATCTTGCAGAGCACTGTTTAATCCATAGAACAACTGCAAACCTACAAAGACTAGCCATCTACCTAAATTGACAGTCTTGGCAAGGAGAGCTTTAATCAGAGAAGCAGCTAAAAGCTCCATAGTAGCTCTGGAAGAGCTACAGAAATCCACAGTTCAGGTGGGAGATCCTGCTCTTAGAACAACTATTAGTCATGCACTCTGTAAATTTGGCCTTTGTTGAAGAAAGACATAAGAAGACCTGTTTAAAGCCAGGATCAAATCAGAGTCATATGCTAGAGTAGTCCAGTCAAACTGCAGACCAAATCCAATAAAATAAGGTTTAAAAAACAGTGGTCACTGGCCATGATAGTGAAGAAGAATGGGCAACATATTCAGTCTAGACTGTGGTCTTTAGTCTCTAACACTGAATTTAATGGTCGGATCATGTAAAATGTGAAAAGGTTCAAGATATGTGAATGCTGCTGCAAGACACTGTTAGTTTGTGTGCAAATATATGAATTCATATTCTTATTTTGCGTGTAGCCATACCTGTGCTCATGAGCGCTGCAGAGCATAACAATAACCACGATGGACAGCAAAGGTTGAAAGGTGTCCTCAGATGAGAGCAGCTTTGTCTGAACATAATCATCCTGTTTGAAACGAAGCAGTAAGAGCTTCTCCAATTATAAATCACAAATAATATCTCATAATCTATACAATGTGAAGAAAAACAAAGGATGTCATACTTGCATTACCTGAAACAAGCTACTGAATCCAAATAGCTGTCCATGGACTGCAGAGGAACAAAAAGAAGTGTAGTGTTACTCCTGCATTATGACAAACGCCTCCTTTCCTACTGCTTCATTGACAAAAAGCCTTCTGACTGGTCCACTAATTTTACCTCTTTACCTAAACCTTTAAAGGATATGACCAATCTTTTGCTAACCCTCATATAAAACCTTTAAATACAGTAAAACAAATTAAATGTATCTTTAGGAAAGGGGTTCCTTGAACCTAAATGCCAATCTTACATAGATGTGAAACAGAAAGAGCAACAGATGGAATATTTCCGCTATACTGAAAAAATATTACTACACTCTGCATAAATCTGGTAATTACATACCTTTGTTTATGTGGGTGTTTGTCTATATAAGCTCTCTTCGGCATTAATTCTGCTTTTATTGTCACTTAATTTTATTAACATAACTGAAATATTGGTAAAAGAAACTTCCTTTGGAAACAAAGCGATTCCCTCTTATTTTGCTGGAAACACAATACACCAAATTCCTGTTACAGACCTATTATTTACCAAATGCTTTTAAATAGTAAGAAGGAAAATAAAGACAAGGTCTCAGATGGCTAACAAAAAAAAAACAACTGGTTTTTCAGGCAAAAATACAAAGCAGCACAGTTCATGCAGAACACAAGGGTTTCTGAAAGAAGAGAAACAATAATAATAGACTGCTGGGCTTGTCTCTGTGCAAAAAGAATCGCCTTTATAAATCAGATATGGTGGGGGGATCTTTCAGAAGACACACACAGAAAATGGATTAGAAGTACAGGATAAGGAGCTTAATCTGAACTCCAAGCTGCATCTATATTAGACACTTTCTCCAGTTGTCAGCCTGTGTTTTTCTTAAGCTTCTGGCAATCTTGGAAACCACTTATGTTCATTGCCACCAGCTGATAAAGTAGGAATGTAAGAGACATCTAAAAATGTGTTAAACTCCACGCAGACCTCATACTCCCACTCGTTTTAAACGTTTAGCAATTAAGTTTTTTTAATCTTTATCACTGGACTTATAAAAATGTATTTCTGTAAGACTAAGATGGATTTGGCTAAAATAAAAATATTTAAGGACACACACTCTTCTCTTTAAAATGAAACATTTTACAGATTCTTTGCTTAAGACTATCTCGTGCTATGGTAGTCTTATACAGTGGGTAGATCTAGTATTTGATACAGTGCCGATTTTGCAGGTTTTCCTACTTGCAAAGCAAGTCTTTACTTTTTATCATAAGTACCCTTCAACTGTGAGCGACAGCATCTAAAACAAAAATCAAGAAAATCACATTTTGTGATTTTTTTTTTGTTTGTTTGTTATTAATTTGCATTTTATTGCATGAGTATGAGCATGAGTATTTGACACATAAGAAAAACAAAACTTAATATTTGGTCCAGAAACCTTTGCTGGCAGTTGCAGATATCAGACCTTTCCTGTATTTCTTGACAAGGTTTGCATACACTGCAGCAGGAATTTTGGACCAGAGGAGTCTGTATTGCCCAGCTCCTCCCTTAGATGTTCGATTGGGTTCTGGTCTGGAGACTGGCTAGGTCACTCCAGGACCTTGAGATGCATCTTAGAGATCCACTCCTTAGTTGCCCTGGCTGCGTGCTTCAGGTCATTGTCATGCTGGAAGACCCAGCCACGACCCATCTTCAATGCCTTTGCTGAGTGAAGGAGGTTGTTGACTAAGATCTCCCAATACATGGCCCCATCCTCCCCTCAATACAGTCCAATTGAGCTGTCCCATTTGCAGAAAAGCATCCCCAAAGAATGATGTTTCCACCTCCATGCTTCACAGTAGGGATTGTGTTCTTGGGGTTGTACTCATCCTTCTTCTTCCTCCAAACACGGCGAGTGGAGTTTAGACCAAAATCTCTATTTTTGTCTCATCGAACCACATGACCTTCTCCCATTCCTCCTCTGGATCATCCAGATGGTCACTGGCAAACTTCAGATGGGCCTGGACATGCTCTGATTTGAGCAAGGGGACCTTGTGTGCGCTGCAGGATTTTAATCCATGGCAGCGTAGTGTGTTACTAATGGTCTTCTTTGAGACTGTGGTCCCAGCTCTCTTCAGGTCATTGACTTGGTCCTCCCGTGTACTTCTGAGCTGATCCATCACCTTCATTATTATTGATGCCCCATGAGGTGAGATCTTGCATCCAGTCCGAGGGAGATTGACCGTCATCTTGATGTCTTCCATTTTCTTATAACTGGGTCAACAGTTGTTGCCTTCTCACCAAGCTGTTGGGCTATTTTCCTGTAGCCCATCCCAGCCTTGTGCAGGTCTACTATTTTATCCCTGATGTCCTTACACAGCTCTCTGGTCTTGGCCATTGTGGAGAGGTTGGAGTTTGTTTGAGTGTGTGGACAGGTGTTTTTAATACAGATAAGTTCAAACAGGTGCAGTTAATACAGGTAATAAGTGGAGAACAAGAGGGCTTCTTAAAGAAGAATTAACAGCTCTGTGAGGGTCGGGTTTCTTACTGGTTGGTAGGTGATCAAATTTTTTAATTTTTATTTGTTTATATAAATAAATAAATACAAAAATGGCTACTGGAAAAAAAACTGAAATTATTTATTAGATTTTGTTAGAGGCTGGAAGTTAGATTTCTGTAATATTAATCAGTCTCTGCTGCAAATATCAATAAAACACTCCACAGACACAGCTCCCAACACATTGTTTGTTCAAAGGCCCAGAAAAGCAGCTTAGCAAAATCACTCCAAACCTTCCGGTCATATTTTCATCCACCATGAATCTTCAGGGACAAGCAGGGCTAGGTTATAATTATACTTTCAGTCTTCTGTTGATTTTATTTAGTTTTTTGGGATCCTATAAAACATAATATTACACTTTAAACCTTCAGACTTAAACAAATTTACACTTTCATACTCGCAATAATAACGTTGAGTTTCCATTTTGTAAACATCTTTACTGAGTTAAATCTCAAATCAAAAACAAGGGAAGGCATAAAACAGAGAAACGATGTGTGTATTCGGATTGGCTCTGAAAAAGAAATGAATTGCATGAAGAAAAAATGTCTGAATCTTCTGGTTGGGACCTCTGGTATAGACTGGATATATGGCGCAGCTGTAGTCCCTGCAAATGGGTCCCTCTCCAACCTGGGAGCCACAGCTCTAAAGGATTTATCTTCTCGGGTCTGAAAATGTGTTTGTGGAATCATTAACAGCCTTTGATCAGATGATCTCAGACTGCGTGAATTCAATTCAATTCAATTCAGTTTATTTATATAGCGCCAATTCACAACACACGTCATCTCAAGGCACTTCACAAAAGTCTGGTACATACATTCCAATTAATCTTAATTATTGAACAGTGCAGTCAGATTCTGTTATTTATTCAAATTGGATAAAAAGTTTTTCTATCTAAGGAAACGCAGCAGATTGCATCGAGTCAGTGACTTGCAGCATTCACTCCTCCCGGATGAGCATGTAGAGACAGTGGACAGCCACTGGCGTTGACTTTACAACAATCCCTCATACTGAGCATGCATGTAGCAACAGTGGAGAGGAAAAACTCCCTTTTAACAGGAAGAAACCTCAAGCAGAACCAGGCTCAGTGTGAGCGGGCGGGGGACTGCCACGACCGACTGGGGGTTAGAGAGAACAGAGCAGAGACAAAAGTGAACAAAGAAGCACTGATCCAGGAGTTTTTTTTCTATGGGAAGGAAAAGGAAAAAGTTAATGGATGTACTCGTTTCAAAACCTAGAAAGAAGGAACAGATAAAAATTGATAAACTCGTTTTCAAGTTTAAAAGTCTGAA
>JAHHUM010002612.1:600000-863241 GCA_036173005.1 Crenichthys baileyi | reverse complement strand
TAAAAGGCCATTGCTAAAGAAACTGGCTGTGCAGGGCTGCATTAAAGCATATTAATGGAAAGTTAAGTGGAAGGAAAAAGCTTGATAAGCCCCAATAAGTGTACTGTATCATAAACTGTACAGTGCATGGACAATTCTGTTACTAAAATAAATTGGCTTTGATCTTCTTAATTTGAGATGTGGCTGAACATCCTTTAGCATGTTAAGTTCTGCAGAAGCCTGTTATTTACTTGATTATTTGTACTTGATGTGATCAAGCTGGAAAGCTTCTAAAACTGGCTGCACAGTGGGTCTAGAAGACCAGGGTTGGACCTTGATTTGGTGGTTAAGTGATCTTCTTTTTATGCTCTGCAATGAAACTATGGCTTTATATATTCCTGAACAAGTCTTTTGGTGCATGTACTTAAAGCTGTGATTTACGGTGATCCAGATGGGGTCAACATCCACCTATACAATAGCTCCCTGTGGCATAGCGGCCATGCTAGATGATTGTGTAGACTCAAGTTTCTGCACATGGTTGACACAATCAGTAAAGTTGTCCAGGCTGCATCTTCCTTGCTTCATTATTGTAAAGTTAATGACCTCATACACATCATTACTAAGCTGTAAATACTGGATTAGAAATGAAAGGACTGACAGTGGTGCTATGGCAGGTTCTGTAGAACAGGTTAAAATGTCTAATTTGCAGTTATTGCAGAGTGAATGAGCTACAAAATGGGCCTTAACCAGCAGTTGTTGCTACTCGCCTATTTCCCCTAGCCAGCAATAATAAAATTATACATTTAAGAATGAGAAACACCGTTTCATGTTTGCGTTCAACTCTATTGTCTGGTTAAGTAAGTTAATGTGCTTTTTTTTGTACATCTGGTCAACAGGTGATTGATTATAATGGTGAGAGAACACTGGAGGGCTTCACAAAGTTCTTGGAGAGCGGAGGTAAAGAGGGAGGCGCCCCTGCAGGAGATGACGACCTGGATACAGATGTGAGTTCATTTCAGTTGACTAATGCACATCAGGAGCTTCAGAGTTAGCTACAGCTTTATAAGGAATGATGAGCTCTTATTCTTTTTAAACGTTTTTAACTCTATCCTCTTTTTTTTTTTTTCACCGTTAGATAAATGGAGATTAAGTTGGAATGATTAGTCTTTAGCTATAGTTAAAAAAAGGTCTAGAGCTAAATGAAAGCATTTTGATTCACCATCTAGGTTCAGTTTCATGTAAATGGTTACATGAGGTGAGGACAGTGCATTAACATCGACTACAAATGGGCTTTTTGTAATGTCTTCCCAGTCATTTCACTAGAAATGCCTTTCTGTATGTATAATGGATGCATATAAATTTGGATTGTTTGGATTAGTTTTAACTTTGTTTATTTTTCACATATCAGCAGTATCAGGGTGGGATTTCAAATCACTACAAAGGCCAGTAAAATAATTAACTAGAGCTGAGAAAATTACAACTTTGGACTCTATGGATAATGACAACCTTTTTAAAAACTTTTTGATATTGAGGTCATTGCTGCTGTTTTTTTGGTTAGAGGTCCAGACTAGTTCACTCTTCTACAAAGCTTCCTGTGTGCCAGAGTGGGACTGTCTTGCACATTTTTGCACATTGGTTGGGTGTAGGGGCTTTCCTCTGTATTAACACCTGCCTGCCTCACAACAGGCCCACCACCCTTCCCCTCTCAGAAGTGCAGTTGAAGCCTGGTCGCCTGCAGGCCTCTAATACCTGGCCTCTGCTGTGGCACCGGTCACTGGGCTTTCTGTGGAGATCTGAGCTTACTGATAAAAGCTGCACGTGCCCTGTTCAGCTAAAACCTGAAGAGAGAAATAGATGTGATAACTGTCCGTCTGATATTCTGCAGAGCTGCAGCAATTTCTTCTCCCTGTAGTTATTAATACCTAATCATTGTAAATGGTGCTGCCTTAAGCATTTGGATTCACCGTTCATTTCATGGCAAAAAGCTTCATGCAATTTACTATAAAGCTCTTGTCACCTTCAAAGTGCAGGGGTAACTCCAGACACTTTTGGACGACATCACTGTAATATTTCTGTCTGGGGTTGAAGCCCAGTTCATTACACAGTTTACAGTGTATTGCTTTTCAATGATTCTGAGGTTTTTAGCTTGTATTTCTGTCCAGCTTTTGATAAAATGGAGATTGGTTGGAACTGCTCTACAGTGGTCTGAACCTTCACTGGTAAACAGGGGTGCTCATCTATAGCTTCCCTTAACTTTGGGGTCCTCCTAGGGTGTGTTCTTGGTCCAATTCACTTCCTCAAAAAACTGACTGAATTCCACTGTTATACAGATGATTCCCAAATAAGGCTGGGCAGTTGGACGAATTTATCAAAGATGTGCTGAGCTGAGCCCCTATACAACTTTTTTTTTTGTCTACGTATTGAGAGTAAAATGTAATCAGGCGTAGCTTACTTTACTCTGGACATACACGCGGCCGTCCGCTGGACTTTTACGACGGCGTACGCGGTGTCGCACAAACTGCTCAGAGGGGAAAGGTCTCCACATCGAACAGTTTTATGTGATGCGCTGCTCCAAGCGGTCGGCCACAAGTGATTGCTTAGCATACTCATGGAAATGCTCATGCAAGTTGGCCGTGTTTGAGGCCTTTGCTGGCACTTGTATAAGTCTGCACAAGCAGCGCACAGCTTTAGCTGCATCCTGTGGTTTACCTCTTTCATCCGGTTTAAAGCCAGAGTAATCCCAAATAGGCGACTTTGTATTTTTTATTTATTTTTTGATAACTAGTTCCTCCATTTTTGGACATTTGTGTTCTAAATTGGTAAATCAGTCCGTGACCGTTTCACATTGCTTCGCCCACAAAAAAGTCAAAATGTCACCTGCGTGAAAATATCGCCCAGTGTCATTTGTTGGCTTGATGAATATAGTTGGAAATATGCTTTTATTGCTCTATTTTAGTTGTAATCCTGTATTTTTATTTTCATACTCCAGGACCTTTCTGTGTGCAGCACTCTGGTCATCTGCTGTATTTAAGCAGGAACATCAACTTGTTTGCATGAATAAAATCCAGTGTTTTGATCGCTGTTGTTTGCTCAGGACTTAGAAGATGTGGATGATTCAGATGCCGAGGATGGAGGCGACGATGATGGGCACGACGAGTTGTAAGAGCTGCAGAAGGAGAGAGGGCAAGAGGAGACCCACCCCAACCTTTCCAACCAGTCACCATCGCTACCTTGCTTCCTTGTGGACCTTCCCTGTCCTGTGAACATTAACAGTCCACCTTTAAACTGCCTTTCAGTAAAGCCAGCCTGAGAACCAACCAGTCAGTCCATCCAGGGCTGGTTCAGCAGTTTTTTGGGGGGGTTTTACCATCTAAATCTTTAATTTCGCACGTTCTACCCAGACTGGTCTTGTCCCTCCTGGGGGACCCTTAAAACAGCGCACCTTCTCTGTGGGAGACCTAATGCCTTGTACACAAGGCTTCTCATCTTTATAGCCTTGTATATTTTGACCAGTTGATTTAAAAAATGGCATTGATGTCCAGTTTTTGAAATGCTAATTTTCCTAATGAGTTTGACTCCCATCTGTAAGATAAGTCTTGCCATTGTTCAGTGTTGGTTTGAGCTGGGTGAAGTTAAAGGTGAGGGGGCTGCCAGTGTTCTTCTCTCTCAAAGAAATCCAGAGGACCAGTGGGTATTGCAAGGACTGTCTCAGGGGACAAGGGGCCATTATTTTTTTTTTTTTGGTTTTTATATATATATATTTTTTAAAGTAAACTCCATCAGTGTAGCACACAGAAGACCCCCTCCTCACATCTGTAGCCGAGACCAGTTATTTTCTATCTTCCAACAGGGGGTTGGGGTATCATTTCCAGATATTTCAGATATTTCAGTTCTTTCTCCTCATGTCGGCATATCTACTGACTTATTTTTGTCTAAAAGAACAGTTAACGTTTGAGTAAAATCTTTTATTTAATTGCTTTCACATTGGGGTATTTGTTTTTAATTTCTCATTTTTATTGTACCATCGTGCCCAGCTCCTGCCAGCTGGCCCTGTTGGGGCAGACTTGGCCCCTGCTCACCCTGTCAGTCCTGTAGGGGGTGACCAGAGCCAGTTCTGATGGGTCACACTGCATTCATGCCTGATCGGAGATTCACTGTGGTTACTGAAACAGATTGACGCAGATTAGTTTGAGAAGTGTCGGCTTATACCTGAAGTTGTGAGGGAACAGGTGCATAGCCCCACCCCTTACCCACGCTGCGGTGTTCTGCATCTCTTTTGGCTCTATTCGGTACCCTTAGCTGCCACAGTACCGTGTGAACGAGTGTGATGAATGGTTGTGTTTTTTGTTTGAGAGAATGTAAACGTGTCTGAGCACAGAGGGGGTCGAGTAGAGTGAGGGATGGGTGTCAATCAGCAGTGGGAGGGGGGGTGGACTAATGAAGCATTCCATCATATTCAAATTAATGTGGAAAATGTGAAATGGTGGTCAATAATAAAAAAAAAGAAAAATGGAAATGTGTGAAGTTTTTTTTCTTTACATTATTTCACTCATGAAGACAAATTTCATTAAGTAATTTATTTAAAAGTGAACTCTGTTCTAATTCTCAAGTGTGTCAGTTTATGTAGATATTAAGTCCTTGGCCGGCAAGTAGAAATCTAGCGTATTTATATCTAGTGAGACAAACCTAGTTAATTTTAATTAGCCACAAAGCTCAAAGGATATTAAGATTGCACACCAACCACATTTAAAGATAAATTTCAGTTAAGAATTTCACCAGGGCTTTCAGTTCAAAAAGTGAAACTAATCAATAATGTACTTGATGCTTTTATTATTGTAAGTCTTGGAGCTTGCATAAGACACAGGAAAAACATTTCATACCAAAATCTCATCTTTGACAGTACCCCATATATTCTCAACTTGATTTAGAGTCGTTTGCTCGCCAATCCCTCACAGTGAGACCATGATGATTAAAGCAGGTATCGGTCTCCTTTGGGCAGAAAATGAAATCCTCTTCATAGACTGTCAGCAGAGGGAAGCTCTTAATTGTCCTGGTATATGGCTGCCCTGATGTTCTTGAGAAACTCACGAAATCAACACCAGCAGATGACATTCACTTTTATCTTAAAAAATAAAGAGGACTTTGGTCCATTGAGCAGTCTTTTTAGTCCGATGGCTTTGGTTCAGAGGTAGTGAAGTCCCTCACTGCTTAAATTCATTAACAATTACATAGTTTGTGCTGTTAAGCAGATGGTAAATAAAGATCTTTTTTATTTAATTGTCCATAAAATAGATATGTTCAGGTAGCTCAGGTAGTTCAAATTAACAAAATTAGGCATAATTGGACCTTGCCCTGAGCACTAGATGGTGGCAAAGAGGTTCCCAGAATTCAAAATAATAGACTACAAGGAATGTCTCAGATAAAGTCTATTTATGAAGGCTCCAGCTGCAGTCCATGAATTTCCCCCATATTTTAAGTGGGGTTTGCTGCACAATCCTCAGGGCTAAGGTACCTCAGTTGCTTGTGCGCTTATTTCAACCACATTTTTTTCCTTCCACCTAACTTTCCACCAATACGAACAGCCACCTCACTTAGCAATGACTTTCTGTGTCTTGCCCTCCTTGTGGAGGGTGACTCAGTGCTGGTCAAGAAAGCATTCCCCATGTTTGTGTGGGACATCACATAAAATGTCTGAATTATAAATATAAATATAACCTTTACTATAAGTTTAACTTTTCATTAGTTGAGATGGTGCTGAATAAACCTATGTGATGAAAAGCAAGCCTCTGTGACTTGAAAGCTTCATGTTGGAAAAGAAAGTTCAGTGTTTTACTAAATGAAATGAAGAGACTATCTGGTCATTATGAACATCTGAACAGAATTCAAGAACCAAACTTGGCTTCATACAAACTGAAACTTCAATCTTCATATCCATTCAGCTCCTGAAATATTGACCTATTTTTAAAATGTATTTTAAGCCGATTGCCCACCAGTAAACAGCAGGATGATGAAAAATAATTTAGAAATTGTCAGCTGCCCTGTCACACAGGATGACGGTAACCAAACCTTGTTTTCCAGTGGAGTTTACCATCAACAGCTCCCTCATGGGGGCTGCACCTCTCTGCGCCCTGCAGTGAACCCCTCTGACCCTCCCTGGAGTTTACTAGAAACCTCCAGCCTCCTCCCAGCTGAAGGGATGTCACTGATATCTTTAAGTGGATAACATCTAGAAATATGATGTTGACTCAGATTCAGGAGGTTCCTGGCTGTTATGTGTGTTGATGGAAGCTGTCTAAAGAGGCTTGTGACTGGTTAGTGGGAGGGCCCTGGCCCGGGAGCCCACTCACCTTCCAGATTTTGTCACAGATCTTAAAATAAGTCAGCAGGGAGTATAAGAAGGCTACGGCGGGGAAGCTGGACCCTCAGAGGAGTGGGTGATCCAAGCGAGAGAGCCACACCGTAAAAAGGACTTACCTCAAGTTTTGCAGGGGTTCTTGTGCGACCAGACTCCGGGATGAAGTACTACGAATGCCCCGTGTCCCAGACTCTGGGAATGAAAGCTTACACTCAGAGCTGTGACCTTCCAGTCACCTGCAAGAGCGCAGCCTCCCTGAAGCCAGTCCGGAGCGTCCACTTCCCCAACGACATTGTTTTCCAGGACTACGTCAGGCACGGAGAGCTGGAGAGGATCGGTCGTATCATCAGGGCCGGCAGGGTCACCCTGGACACCATTTACCACTCTGGTGAGGGACATTTCAGGGTTTGAGTTATGAGCTTTGAAATCGTACTTGTCAAATAAAATTTAAAATAACAAGGCCTTCTCTTTTTCAAAAGGAATGGCAGCCATCCACGAAGCAGTCCTGACTGGGAATCTGGAGTGTGTGAAGCTGCTGGTGCACTACGGAGCAGATATCCACCAGAGAGACGAGGAGGGGTGGACGCCGCTGCACATGGCCTGCAGCGACGGCTTCCCAGACGTTGCAGAGTGAGCAGCCAGGCCGGTTCATTTACAGTCCGTCAATGAAAGCAGGCATTTCTCTGTAGCAAGTGATCAGTGTCTTCTCGAAGAGCAGCGACGTCTGCATAACATTATGCCCTAAATAAAACCGGGGCTGCACAATACTGGCCAGCGTATGCATTTGCAATAATTGTTGTTATTGAATATTGCGATAAAGTCAACAAACAGTTCCTTCCAAACAGCCCTTTGGGATATTATTATTGCAACAACTTTGGAATCGCGGTATATTTTCGATACATTGTGCAGCCCTCACTAAAGTTACAATCAATGCATTAATATCAGAGAAACAGAACATGTTGAGCCATGTATGAGGGACTCAGATTAGGTTTTTCCCTGTGCAGACAGCCCATCTCACGCTCCTCCACTGACCTGCAGCATGTCTCGTTTCCCTTCAGCTACCTCCTGTCGCTGGGTGCCGACCCCGAACTGGAAAACGACTGCGGCGAGAAGCCTGCTGACCTCATTGACCCGGAGAACAAGGAGCTGCTGAGGCTTTTTGGGCTGGCAGTCAACGACTGAGAACACGAGAGGTCCCGGAGCTTCATACCCTTCTGGAAGCCGCTGACTGTTCTTCAGCGGTGAGCATGGAAGGCCGCATAAGTCCAGGATCCTGGTTTTTGGGAGCTACCACAGCTCTGAATGGTGATGGAGGCTGGGTGGATGGAGGGCTGGCGGAGCAGAGAGGCTGCCTTCTGAGTGGACTGAGTGTTTAACTCCAGCAGCACTAACCTGCTGAATCCTCTCAGCGCTTTAGATCTTAACTTTGCTTTTTTATAGTGTTAAATGAATGTACAGGAATTTATTTGTGAAACAATCATGTTGCACTTTTTAAGTTAATGTTAATAAAACAAGTCAGGTTTATGTTTTTAGCCTTATTCCATTAAGTGTGTTGTCTTTTGATCAATTCAAATGAATTTTACTGTGTATTAACTTGCCTGTCCATTTTTTTTTACTTATTTAAAATAAATTTATTTTTATTCATGATGGCTTTCCTTTATTCTGCAGTTAACATTAGAGTGAGCTTGTTTATTCAACTCATGGTTTGACTTAAACTGAACACATTTAAGTAAATAAGAGTAAGAAATTAAGTTTAATGGAAAAAGAAAACTAAAAGTTGAAGCGAAGGTGAATGAGTCTGTGGGGGTTTGTAAACCAACACAGAAACTCTGTTGATTATTCCACCAGGACAGCCAACACAGCATCATACAGATGCCTTTCAAGTAAAACTAAATAGGGAACATATACTTCAATTATTTAATTCCAAAGTGAAACTCCTATATACAGTTTATCTGGATTCACAGAGAATTCCACAGATTATGTTACAGCCATTTTCCAAATTGGATTATTCTGAATTCATTTTCCAGCAGGACTTAGTGCCTGCCAACACTGCCAAAGGTATCAAAAGCTGGATCACTGACTGTGGTGCTACTGTGCTTGATTGGCCCCCATAGAGAATCTATGGAGTATTGTCAGGACGGTGAGAGGCACCAAACCCAACATTGCAGATGACCTGAAGGTTCCCATCAAAGCAACCTGGGCTTCCTTTACACTCAGTAGGCACACAGACTGATCACCTCCGAGCAACTCTGCATTGATGCAGTTATTCACGCAAAAAGAGCTCCGACAAAGTATTGAGTCCTTTTTCTATTGGCTTTCTAGAACGGTCTAATTCTCTGACCAACAGAAATCGGGGTTTTCATTAGCTGTCAGCTATTTTCATCAAAATTAGCATAAACATCTGAACTATATCCCTCTGTGTAGTGGATCTGATAAATTACTGAAATATGTTAACCTTTTGATATGATTTAAGAGGTTCAACCAATAATCATGAAAAAGCAAAAAAGTATTTTTTGCTTACAAACAAGAAAACATGTTTTTGTTCCCCATAGTTTATTAGGATTTAATGTTTTACTTCAAGAAATTAATAATGCACTGAATATCTGTATAAAAACAAATATCCATCACAGGTCTTTAGGTTTAAAAATAAAGTCTTAAAAAGGTCTTTGTTTTTTCTGCGACTTTTCCATTAACCAGCTCTCCTTCGTCTGAGGTGGGCCTCCCTCCACAGTCAGTGGAGCCAGTGGGTTGAATGGTAAGCAATACGGGCCAGAGTTGCTCACCTGAGCCCCACCTACACCTGGACAGGTGACAGATTGAGCTTGGCTGCTGGTCTGGCTGGAGTCTGGCTGGCGCTTCAATGGACTGCCAAAAAAGACAAAGTCACTAATGTACCAAACTGTCTACAAAAACATGACAGAAAATACTTTAGTTAAGATGCATCTTTTCTAATTTCAGTAAAAGTCTTTTGAAGCGCTTCGCTACAAAGGTTTAAAAGTCTGAAATGCATCAACTGATATGAAGGGTTGTTTATAGCAACCTCCACAATAATTGGCACCACTCGTAAGGTCCTTTAATGTCTTAAAATAAATTAATCTTTTATTGCAGCAGCAAAAAAAATAAATAAAACCATTTAAAAATCCAGCTTATAGTTTGATTGCATTGAGCGAGGAAAAACAATCCCACATTGCTTTTTTAAAATAGAATTAAGGTTTAACGTTAAAAATAGGAAAACAGTTTTAAAAAAAGTCATTTCCTGGTACTTTTTAAACACACTGATAGTATTTAAACAAAAAGCTGCTCCAACCTTGGTATAGTAAATGCCTACCATCATCATCTTCTTCTTTTGTCCTGGTTTTTCTTCTGTTCTGTTGTTTCTCCTTTTTATCTTCTGAAATCAAACCTAATCGCCAAACCTCTGTTAAATACGACGCCGTTTTGCTTAGAGTACATGAAAATGACCGTACCTGATTGGACTCTGCTCTGACCTATGACCTGTCCTCCGTCCTCTTGATACGGCGTCAGCTGCATAAAGAGGGATTTCAGGACTGAAGGTGCTGAAGCCTCTAAACCGGAGAGCACAAGACAATTATGCATAATTATTTATTAAGTATAAGAAAAATAAAACTCACATCAAAAAATAAACTTTAATGTGTTAAGTTACTTAACTTTAATAGGGAAGAAGAATGATACACGGATTTCTGAATTTCCCTACAAATCTGAAAAGTGTGGCACTCATTAGTAATCCGCCCACTTTACTACAGCTACAAGGAAACTGGTTTGACTGGTAAAATGTATTCATGTTTTAAAGCAAGGCTTAAAGTTCAAATAAAAACAAGAGAATTTGTGGCAAGAATTGGAAACTGATGTTCTCCATCCAATCTGAGGTTGAGCTAAATAGACATAAACAAATACTTGCAGCTGCGATCGCAGAAAACGGTTGCTCTACAATGTATCGACCTGAATTCTGATTTACTCATTAAGTGACTTCTGGGTGTAAATGCACTGGTTTCTATTTAAGGATATCAGAGTAAAGGCAGCTGGATGGAAATACAGGCCACACTTTTCAGAGTTTTTTGTTTTGGAAACAAAATTGAAAACCCTGAATCATTTTTCTCCTACTTCTAAGCTATCCACTATTTTGAGTTGATATGTCGCATAAATCCCCAATATAATTTATAGGACAATAAATGAGAAAACATTAGGAAATACATTTGAAATGCCCCGGAATGTGCAGGTTTTTCCCTCTTACCTCTCGAGGACGAAACGTCAGGCAGATTCTGATTAGTCCGACTTGAAGACGGATCACAGGGAGAGCCCGATGCCATGTTGCAAACTATAGCCGACGGCGGTTTCAGAGCATCGTTTTCGGTTTTGGAGCTCTGGAATGATTCAGAAGACGTTTGCCTGTGAGATGTTCTAACCTGGGATGGGAAGAACCTCCGATCAGAGACTCTCTGTTTGGAGTTCGATGCTGCATTCTCAGCCGACTGCGGCTTACAAAGAGGAGCGGAAGAGTCCGCGGTTTGAGTCTGTGAACATGGAAAACGAGGTGGATTCTCACTAAGAGGCGCTGCAAAGAGGCTGAAGAAGGGCAAGGAGGGAATTCTTACATCCTCAGACTGCTGAGGTTTCATAGCTGCAGTCGAAGAGTCTGATCCTGGTGCAACACCATTAGTGAGAGTGCTTGCAAAAAGGCTACTAAACGTGTTTTACAGGTTTTATTACGTTCAGCTGAAAAATCTCCCAGATTTGCTGTTTCGCTGCAGGATTTTAAGGTGTTAGAAGAAGGATGTTTTCGTGTACCAGTGTGGACATTTGACTGTTTCTGTTTGGAATTTGGGAAGATCTCAGAGAGTTCAAAGTGATGAACTGCATCATCATCATCATCAGCGTCTCTTCTCCTATTACAGGTAGTTACAGGTTCAACTGGAACAGCAACTCTTCCTTTAGAAAGATTCGGCTTCAGCTGGGTGGGATGTTTTGGAGGACACGCCGAACCTTCATGGCACTTGGTCCCTGCGAGCGAACGCTTGATTTCTCTACTTCTGGAAGATGCGGACTTCTCTGGATACAATAACTCTTGTTTGGTGTGAGTTTTCTGCTCTTCCAACACTTCCTCAGATGTATGAGACAGAACAGGTGTGGAGTCTGAATTTAGGCCATCTTTCTCCTCAGGCGACAACAAGCTCTTTGGCATTGTTTCCTTAGATCCCTTATCTACAATGCAGATATTTGGAGGTGGCTTCTCTTTTCTAAAAGGAACTTTGATTTTTTCAGAAATAACTCGTTGTGCATACAAAGCAGTCTGTTCACGGTGAAGATCAGGTGTTTGGCCTTTAGTGGAATCATCTGCTGATGTATAGGAGCCGCAGACAGCTTCAACAGAGTAGGGGAATTTGCTTTGGTTTGCGTAAGCTCTGTCAGAAGAAGTGTGAGGGTCACAGACAGAAGAAGAACCCTGACTTACAAGAGTTTTAGAGAAACTGAAGAAAGTTCTGGACAGCTGAGGTCCAAGCACGGCTTCCACCGAGTAACAAACGGGCTCCTGTTGGTTCTGAGTGTTTACTGAAGAGCTGTGAGGTTGGTCAGCGTCTAATTCACGCTGTTCTGTTACATCGTGATGCTCATGGGGTTCCTTCTCAGCATCGGTGCTGTTGTAAAAGCTGGGCCTGGAAAATAAAAAGAACAGCTACAGTTCGACTTGAACGATGAATTAAATCTCAATGCGTGTTTTATGCAGAAGCCAACTAACGACAAGCTTCAACATATCTTATAGAACATCAGTGGCACACAATTGTAAAAAAGTAAGGAAAATACAAGGTTTACATTTTTGTCACAATTTCAAGTATTCACACAGCATGATGCTGCCACCACCCTGTTTGACCATGGGGATAGTGTACAATATTAGTTTCTATCACACAGAGAGCTTAGCAAGCTGGGCAAAAATTTTACATTTGGTCTCATCTGACCAGAGCCCCTTCTACCAAATGTTTGTTGACCCCTTTTATATTTCCTGACACTTTATCAACCCAGTATTTGTTCACTATTTGATGGTGTTCAAGTATTGACTATTGAATGTATTGGTGAACCTATGCACTACCACTGAAAACAACAGAATTAACTGAAACTGGTGTTCTTTTATGTTTTCCTACCTGAGAGGTTGTGTGAGTAAATCAGGGTTCTTTTGTTCCTCAGCAGGTTTGGTCTCCTCTGTGTTTGCCTGCTGTTCTGACGACTCCTCTTTATTTTTATTTGCAAGTTCGTAAAAGTATTTCTCCTGTTTTATTGCCTACAGTGAGAAGAAATTACTCGTACTTTTTCAGCTTAAAGAAACGCATTTTAATGCTTTGAATTTCCCAAACAGTAGCTGCACCAACCTCATCCAACAGCTTTTCAGTGATGTCATTAAGTGGCTCATGGGAGAACCTGCAGTTTCCTTCTAGCAAACATTTTCCTTTCCTGTGGAAAAACTTGCATGGAAACGACTGTGCTGCTGAGTAAAGGAAAAAACATAAAAATCGGCCTGCGCTTTCTAACAGTTATCGGTGCAGCACAAAAACGATAAAGTGAGAGGATATTGTGCAAGTATAGGCAGCTCTCCCCTTTCAAGCAGAATCCTTGGACATAAAATTTGCAAACTTCTTTGATGAGGCCATTGTAGCCTTGACAATGCTCCAGCTGGCATTTATCCCCCTGCAAACCAGAAATAACAAGAAGAAATCAAAATAAGGACAGGTGTAGCATAAAAAAAAACAGATTTTTATGAACCTGTAACTTGTTACGTTTTATGAAGCAGACCTTAATGCATCGTCCAGAAAGAAAATGTCGACACAGTAGACGGCCGTCCACCAACAAGGCATTCTGGTCCTTAAATTCCTGAGTCATGAATTTTGGTTTCTCCTAAACAACACGAGATCAAAGATGAGAGGAACCAACAAAAACTGGCATATTGCCTCTGAGAGGTCTCTGTCAACCTTTGCTCACCTGCGTTTTTGACACTGGTTTTGCACCTCTGTTATGGCGTTGCTGATATTTCTTCTTGATCTTCTTTCCCTGATGCATGTCCTTCTTCATATTACAGTTGTTTTCAGTTGATCATTCTGACCGTTGCAGTGCTGCCTGCTGTTGTAACTGGAGTTAAAGCGGTGGTTATATTTTTGGCCTGGAAAAGAGCGCTCACCCTCAGTGACCTGCTTCTGGCAGGATTTGTTCCGTGAGGTAAAGTTGTCTTCTGTCTGGATTTGATGACATCTCTTCCATAAAAAAAAAAGAAAAAGATGACAGTAAATGCCAAAGAAATTTAGAAATGTCATAATTTGCTACTTCACATAATAACAGGTTTCACATCATAACATTTGCACAAAACTATCTTCAAGGATGCCCTGACTAGACTGACTTGTTCTGTTTAAATGATGGCTGAAAATAATATAATACAGTCTTGCCATCATGGTATAAAAGTAAACCCTAGTTTAGTTTTAGGATTTCATCACATCAGAATACAGAACTTTGGTATATAGGGAGTTAATGGTCGACACAATGACTGCAAGGTCTTATGGTTGCAAAACAGGCCCGTATCATCACCCTTCCACCACCATAGTTGATTGCTGGTATGGTGTGTTTGTTATGATACACTGGTTTTCATCCGGCTAAAAGGACCTGGGTCCATAAATCATATCATATAATATATATATATTTTATATAATATATTATATTATATTTATATATATTATTTTAATATATATAAAATATATATATATATATAATATAATAATATTAATATTATATTTTTTTTTTTTTTTTTTAAACCAAGTTTTTTTTCATTGAGATCACAGATTTTGTTTTGCAAGTGAAACCTGGACAATAGAAGCAAGCACAATACATAGATCACAGATTAGTAAATTAGCTAAAAATGACACAAAACATACGTAGACACTTTTGCACAATTAACAAAGTTTTAGAGAGGTTTTGGAGATGCTCTCTTTAAAGAAAATAGGTTTTCTCCTTGCAATCTTTCCAACAATGCTAAACATTACCAGCCTTTTCTGATTGCCTTGTGAGACTTAACACTAAACATGGGAAAGCTGATGAAAGCACGAAGCCAGATGAAGTTCTTGTATGATATATATATATATATATATTATCCAAGAACAAATAAAGTTTTGTGGCTCAATGTAGTTTTTAATTGAAAGGGAAATAGGAAAAAATGCCTCTTTGGGTTAGAGTGGTTGCAGAACCCTGGAATAGGGTGTTCTGCAGGTGTATGTGGTAGGAATTGGCTCATTTTGAGTCTGCTTGTCTGGCGATTATTTGGCTGGTCAAATTTTCCAAAAATATCTCCAGTGCTCAAACGTTTAATGATGTACAGAATGTAAATTAACACACTTAAAGAAGGTATTTGACTAAAAACATGTAAATAATGGGGAAAATTTAGAAAAATACAAACAGACATATTCAAAAGATCATGGAAGCTTCCTTTTTGGGAAAGTAGGTTTAAATCCTGATTTCATCAGGATTTACAACACAGTAAAATAAATAGAAAAACTCAGCATCACATGTCTTTTTTTTATAGTTGACAAACAACACCTAAAGTGAGTTTAATGGATCTTACAGAAAACTCCTGCTACTAACTTTAAATATGTCAAGAAAGCAACTCACCTTCTTGTGTGAGCCGGGCTGCTCTCTCTGTGTTTTCCTCTTCCTGCCTCTTGAACCATTCTCCGTTCTGTTGCTATGAAACAGAGCATGCGCAGATGCAGATTTGAGACCACTATCGCTCTATTCGAACTCTACGTGAAAATCTGCCGTTTTACCTGGATGTGACGTAAGATCCACCAGGGCTCCTCACATCTTCACCCATAGCAGAAAGTCCAGAGAACAAGTTTGCGAAAGCCATTATCTCCTCACGTGTCAAAACAAACTCCCCACCAGCAGGAGCGAAATACCGTCAAATCACCGTCAGGCACAGTAATTTACCCTGGCTTTGGTCAAAATATAACCAATTATCACCGGTCCTCTGCAGATACTTCAGTACACTGTATTTATAACTAAAAACAATCGTAAATCCAGAAGACAGAGTCGCAATTGTTTCGTAAAGCCGAGGTTTTCTTCTTTTGAACAGTTTTGGTCCTATGTTTAATGGCGCTTTATCGCCGCCTTATGGCTCGGAGTGTTAATTCAGGGAAAACCAAATTTTATAAATATCTAAAATATTAAAGTTATAGTGGAATATTCATTTGAAAAGTCGCAAGTCGATATTTTATGCATAAATACTGCCCATAACTATATCTTTAGCTCGGTTTTTAAATAGCACAGTGAGTTCTCCATCTGCTGTATATGAGTTTGACTCAGGTGTCAATAAGCAGAGTCCTATAAACTGCAATTCAGTTGTTACGAATTGAAAAGATTGAACCACACAAAAGATTATTTGAACCAAGATAAAGATGGTTAAAAGCTTTGTTAATGGTTGCCCAGATTTTGGGTTAGGTCATTATGTCACTCGCTGTGCTTAATTCCGTCACACATTATGTGGCCAGAAAAAATATTTTATATGCATGACTAAGAGAAAAGAAAGGGAAAGCTTTTATGTGTTGCAACATTCATTCATTTATATTAATATGCTTTTTCTGTCCTTCATAGTGCCCCATTTTAAATGTCTGTTAGTCACTCCTGGCCCCGCTCTCAAATCATACAGTTAAACACAAAATGTACTCCTTACCCTGGCAGATTTTGGTTTAAAAGTATTCTAAAGTCAACCAAGCAGTTTGCTTCAGATGGGAAATGAGACAGGCATCTTTTTAAAGATATTGAATTCATTTAAAAGTCGTATCAATATTGAAGAAAACTATTTTTTAAATGGCATGTGTAAAAATTATTTCTACCCTTCCCAGTAATCCTTTCTTAACCCCCTGCTTTTCTTTAAGTTCGAAGACCTCGTTGCCATCGGTGCAATCTTTAGCTCCCTCAGGGGATAGTTTATCAGATTCAAGTCGGGAGTCTTGCTGAACCTCTACAAAATGTTAATATTGAGGAACATGTTGGTAAAATGTAAATATTACTTTAACACAAAGTTGGGTTTAATGTAGGATAACATATTCAGGTCAAACATTTGGAGAGGTACAGTATTTTAAAATCATGGATACAACATTTTGTGGGGGCTAAAAAAGTATGTTTTAACATATATTATAGTAGCTAATTTTAGGTAAACAGATTCTTGAAAATATGAACAGTTGTTGTTTAAAACTGCCTGTAAAACTGTAACTGCATATGCACATTAACCAAAAATTTCAACAAGGTACTGTTTTAAAAAGCTTTAACTGTTCAAGAGATTAAGAAAATCTAATAATTGTCATTTTTCACTTTTGACTGTGGATTTAATAAAGAATCCTGATTTAGTTGTCAAATGTACAATATGACATCAAACACAGCCTGATTTCTTCTCAGATCCTGCGCTCTTATCAGGTTAGAACAGTTTTGAGCAAGTATAAATGTTTTTTTCACTTTACTTGTTTATTA
This sequence comes from Crenichthys baileyi, assembly GCA_036173005.1. Classification (NCBI taxonomy): domain Eukaryota; kingdom Metazoa; phylum Chordata; class Actinopteri; order Cyprinodontiformes; family Goodeidae; genus Crenichthys; species Crenichthys baileyi. The sequence goes on along the minus strand of JAHHUM010002612.1, from coordinate 846,392 downwards.
GTTTGCTACCCTAAAACACAACTGGGTCAGAATGTTAGAAGTTCATAGAATTACATGTTCCCTCGATTTGAGCCTCCAAAGGTGTGAGAGAAAAAATCTGAAATGACCAGAAGGGTAATTAATTAAATTAAAACAGTCAACAGACACATTCATCATCAGCAGGTCTGATAAAATCCCGGACATGTTGAAAAGGCGAGATAGGAGCTGGACTTTGTTCTTCCACGTGCAAGGGTGGCCCACGTTTGGCTCAAAGTTCAGGTCATGCAGTCAGTTTCAGTCTCTCCTCTCAGAAGACCTGAATCCTGTTTGCACTGAGCCACAGGATGACACGCTGGGCCCATTTCGCTCCCCTCCTGGTGGGCCTGTTGATTCTTCAAGCTGCAGGTCAGGAGGCTGAAAACCCAGAGTCCACACCACCTCCACCGGGTCAAGCCTCTGATGGCAGCACCCAGGCAGGGGATGAGAGCGAGGACTGGGGAATGAACTCCCTCAGAGGCAGCTTTGAGGCGGTCAGCGGCTACTTTGACTCGATGCTGGAGTTCATGGGTGGAAAAGATGGAGTGTGCCAGTATCGCTGCAGACATGGTAAATCTGACCTGGACTAAATTAAGTTACACACTTTGATGTAGGGTTAAAATGACAAACGATCTTATTGATCTTGTAGTCAGTATGGTAAACCACATTAAAACATGCGTGTAATTCAAGATCTAACCTAATACTGACGGTCTATATGACTGCATAGCTGAAAAACTATGCAAGAAAGACTATAATTTCAAAAAACTTTACCTGTGCAAGATCATTGAATGATCATTGAATGATCTCCTTACAAATCCTTTGCACCGGCATGTAGCATAAAGGAACCAATAGTTCAGCTCTCAAAGACAGTTTGGTATATATTTCACTACCTTGTCTGAGGGTTAACCATCATAAGCATAACAATTGTCCATGTACATATTTTTCTGCTATAAATGTATTACATTGATACATTATGCCAAATTTCTTGTAGGGTAAGAATAAAATGATTCTTGTTAATTTTGTATTTCAAATTACTGCCCCCAGGAATCCTCAAGTACCCCTGAATGTGTAGGATTTACTCCGACTCTGAGCGTAGATATTTTCTCATATTGGCTCTGTTATCTGGGCGAGGGCCTGGAAACGGACTGTGGAATGTGTGTGATAGGAGAGGGATCATCCGGTCACTGGGGGATGTGTCAAATATTTAGATCCTGTGTTTCTATGTGCCAACATTGGTCTAGTTTAAACTCACAGGTTTATTACAGTCATACTGTAACATAAAGTCTTGTGAAACATGACCTACATCTGAAGTTTGTTTTGTTTTTGAAGTTTGTTTGTTTTGTACTTCAGGTAAAGCACCTCTTCCTCGGCCAGGCTACAAGATGCCTGAGCCTGATGGATGCAGCTCCTACTTCTTTGGCCTTCCTGTTCCAGATGGGGTAGGCTTCGTTGATAAAAGCTGGTTCCCGGATCAAAAGTGTCTAGGTTTAGCGTTACGACAAAGAATTGAACTGGGTCTCAATGATCCCACATTAGCATTGCAAAGATTAATTAAACATTTCACATGGCTAATATATATGTAAGGATGTCTGATTATGTACATTAAATGATAATAGAATAAAGTTGGTTTGGACACAGAGAATAAAGGCTAATTTCAGGCTCAAACTTGTATAGATGTGGACCAATTTGGAACCCACTTGATTAAAATGTAAAAAATCAACTATAATAAATTCCTTTAATTGCATCAGCATAACTGAGCAATGAAATTTGTAGAAAAGTTCCATATTAACAATCCATTTAAAATGAATTCAGGTGAACCACTTTTTTATTTATTTATTTCTGTTTTACTTCTTTTGAACTGAGTTTCTAGGAACTTCTAATTAGTAATGCAATACTTTCCGGGGTGTAAATATGATGTTACACCAAGGCCCATTTATTTTTGGTCAGTGGTCCCCAGGCTGGATGAGGATGCAAAGAGATGAAGAGAGGACAGCATAAGACAGATCCCAGAGCTCAGGACAATTTAGAAAGAATATGTGAAGACGAAGGGTTAAAGATCCCTCTGTCTATTCCAACCATGTGTCATTTTTATTTAATTTATTTATCTTTTAATTCTCAGGAATCCCACTGAGGGAGACTGTGCTTATCAAAAGGTGTCGAGCTACATCAATTTCAATAAAATACAATACAATGACAACAAGAGAGACAATTATAAATCATAAAAGTTTATCTTTTCTTAGCCATGGACTCACATCGCTTCGAAAACCTCCAAGTTGTTTAATTTCAAGTTAGATTCACACTTGATGTTGCTGCAGTTCTTTTTCTTTTGCAGATTTATTTTTACTTCCTTTTTTCTCTTTATCTTATTCTAAGTTACAAAGTTGCAACAGAGACTGTGTTGCTAGTAACATGCATGTTATCCAGTTGTCTACTTGTGGTAAAAAGAAATCATGACAAGGACAACATAAAGCGGGGCGTTTGAACTCTGACCTTGAGACGTTTGCTGCATGTCTTCCCTCCTTCTCTCTCTGTCCATTTCCTCTCTGGTAACTGTCAGTAAAGGCCACTAGTGCCAAAGAAAAGTCTTTAAAAAGACACTATAAAGCAACCCTTAGTTGTTAAAAACTGAAACAGAGAATGTCAGTTTAAAACTTTGAACAGCACATTCCAGATGTGAGGGGAATGACAGGAGCCAGATGTTCCCTAATGCTTTAAGAGAAAGGCAAACGTCCTACAGGCAAAAGGGAGCTGTACAAAGTATTGCCAGCAGTCAATAATTATGCCAACACTCAAAATAAAATCCTGAGTTCTTCTAAAACTTTCAGTGTGAGTTATGTTACTGCAATAAAGGCTCAATTTATTCTGGAAGAACATAAAATATTCCCCTGTATCTTTGTGTCAGGCTGATGTGGGAATCCCTGCGATGACCAAGTGCTGCAATCAACTGGACATGTGTTATGACACCTGCGGCTCCAACAAGTACCGCTGCGACTCCAAGTTTCGCTGGTGCCTCCACAGCATCTGCTCAGACCTTAAGAAGAGCCTCGGCTTTGTGTCTAAAGTCGAAGGTCGGTGATTTGTACTTTATTCTTTAGTGAAGCCATTGTGATTTATTTTACAATCTCGGATGAATATCAAATGTCTTTATTTATTTAGCAAAAACAGAGCCAAATGCAGAAACTACGGCAGGAAGGAACTTCAGCCTCAGTGCATAAGAACTACATATGAATTAGGAGTAAAAACTGCATTCAGGGGTAAAGTGTTTATTCAATGCTAAGAAGGAAAGATGATCGCAATGACCTTAAAGAAGCAGCTGTTGCTGCCCATCATTCTGGGAAGGGTTAAAGGGCAATTTCCAAACAACTTAGTGTCTATAAGTTTTAACGTGAACAGAATATACATAGTATACAGTTAAGCCCAAAGTTATTCATATTCCTGGCAGGTTTAGATTTAAAATGACTTTCATTAAACCAAGATGTTTGTTTCTGATAGTAGATCAGACATTCACGTCTCAAAAGATAATAAAACAATGTAAAATAATTAATTTGGAGAAAAGAAAAATCAGTTTTTATTTACATTTTATTAAATATTAGACAAAATAGTTGAAAATTATTTGTAGACTTTTCAATTACAACCATCAAACCCTTCCTAAAAATGCTGACCAGCTTTTTGCATGTTTCATTTATCGTTCGGTGAGGAGCTCCAAGTGTGCGGTGGAAGGCCTACTTGCCATCACCCTAATCTTTAGGTAACCTCCACTGATTCGCTATCATATTCAAATCAGGACTATGACTGGGCCACTCTGAAGTGTTATCAGTGGGTAACATTTAAAGATGACTCTAAACCTCCAAGAAGAGTCATTTTAAAAACCTCAGAATGATGAGGCCTTACAGCAGATCGCTTTCATGCCTTTAATTTACTGCTGCAAAACATGGCTCCACATTCTGCTACTGCATTCCATTTGAAGATATATTTAGGATCTAGTAGGCAACAGATGTTCTTATGTCCTGATCCCTAAATCCTCTGAACCAAACATATAGATTTTAGAGCATATATTGTATTTACTCGACATATAAACGATTGCAACATCTCATCCCAGCTGCCTGAGGGCTCAGACACAGAACATGTCTGCTGCTTTCTGTACTAACCAACCACCCATTCACCGCTTCTTTCACCCTCAGCGTGTGAAACTGTGGCCGACACCTTGTTCAACACAGTGTGGACTCTGGGCTGCAGACCCTACATGAACAGCCAGAGGGCAGCCTGCTACTGTCCAGGAGAGGAGAAAGATGAACTGTAAACCACGGACATGCTGCTGCTTCAGAAGAGCTTCAGGAAAAGCACAGAGATGCTTCACATTTGGTGACTGCTTGAGTAATTTATTTGAACCCTCTTATCTTTGTTTTGCTAAAATTAATTATTCAGTTCTGTTTTAAGTTCTGTGGGATGACTTGTCAACATAAAACATGTATGGATCTGTTCTACTTAACATTGAGTGGCGTGTTTTCATTTTACAGCCTGCCATATTGATATGATGTTAAATATATGTTTAAAATAGGGCTGAAACAATTCATCGGATTAAAGGATTTTTGAAATAATCGTTTGACTCCTGGCCGGAGGTCTTTCCGCAGGGTTTGCAGGTTCTTTCCCGCGACACTGTACGGAAGAAGCGGGTATAGAAAACAGATCATAAAATCATAAAAATCATGAAATAATTGTCAACTCATTTAGTAATCAACCGTTAACTGGGGTATATAGACAGAAAAAACATGCCAGTTGCTAAAAGAACAATCCACTCAGAGCAGTAATTAGGCCAAATTTGTACAAAAAACATATACATTTTGCATTTAAGATGGAAAAACTTTGCCTGTAAATTCACCTGGTTTAAATACTTAAGAATATCTATTGAGTACCTTTTGCTATCCGATTATTAATCGATTAATCACAACATAATTTTTAGTTGTAGCCCTAGTTTAAAATAAAAACACAGGCCGGGTTGCATTTATTCATTCATTTCCTGAAGCCCTCAATAACCGAGTCTGACAACTTAACGAAATAATGAAAATGCCAAGTTTTCTATGATGATTTTTGCTGTGTGAACTAAACCTGCTCGACACTGGGAATGAAGGAATAATGCTCTACCAGGGCTCTTTTCTGGGTTTTAAATCTTAACTCCGAAATCAACCTACCTGCTGTTTTTCTAATGGAAACTCTAACTCTAAAAACTAACTGGAACTTAACCCATTTTTGTAACCCAAACCTTAAAACTGCCACCAAATGCCTTAATAGTCCCTATATAAAACTGTCTACGCTTTTTTTTGTGACTCAAAAAAAGCTTCCAGGGGTTATCCACCCCTCACCAATTTTTATTAATCTAAATAGGCAGGAGCAGTAGGATGCTAAATATAATCCCACTTCTTCCTGTTGGTAAATAAAAGCAGAAAGTGCTTTGTGAAAGTATTCACACTTGAACTTTGTAACATCAGGTCACATTACAGCTGCAAACTTTCAATGTATCACGCTGGATATTTAAGTTAGACCAACACAAAGTAGTGAAGAACGATGAAGGAATATAAATCTTTTATACACAAAAATCTGAAAAGTGTGGCATGCACATGTATTTGGCGACTTTGAGTCAATACTTTTTAGAACCACTCTTATTCCAAAGTCAGCTGTATGTCTCTCAACTCAACTTTATTCAAATATCCATAACAAGCAAAACAAAACAAACAAAAAAAAAAAACACAAAAACGTCCCAGTGGAACAAACTAAATATAATGAAAAAAAGCCATTTTGCAGAGACTTGCAGGCTGCATGTTTGGCTAGAATGTGACAAAACCTAACCTGGATTTAACCCAGTCTATCGTTAGTACAGTATCAAGTACGGCCATTTTCCCTGTAAAGCATCCCCACAGCATGATGCTGCCACGTTTCACCGTGGGAATGGTGAGCTTAGAGTGGTGGACGGTGTGAATTCTGCCACTTCTGAATTGAGGCCAAAACTGCTTGCTGCATCCATTACATTGCTTGTAGCAAACTTGTAATGGCTTCCTTTTTGCCAGCCTTTGATCAACACTAGATTAGTAGAGTGCATGACTAACAGTTTTGACATTAGATTTTCCTACCTTCAGCTCCTCCAGAGCTACGATGAACACCCTGGTTGCTTTTGAGATATTTTATTTGTAATCTACCTCTGAGGCCTTCACAGAACAGCTGGATTTATACCAAGAATACAGGTGGACTCTATTCATTAATTAGGTGACTTCTGAGGACAATTGGTTGGACTTTAAATATGGATCTCAGAGTTAAATATAAATGGACACCACACTTGCTAGATTTTTATTTAGAATGTTTCTTAAAAAGACATTTAATCCTTTTGCTGTTTAATAATTCACTTTTGTGTTGGTTTATCACATAAAATGCCCCAAAATATATATTATATATAGTTTTTGTTTATAATTGTATCTATAATGAAGTAGCAATTGGTGACCTTAGAAACAACTGCCTCTCCCAGTGCTTAAATTAGCTCTTCTGTTCATTACTAATTTCAACTAAAGTCAAGAAAAAATATTTATATGAGGTCTCCCCTCTTCAAAACTGGCCGTAAAGAAAAGCTCTCAGACCAACTTTGCACATAGTGTTTTATGCTGTATCAGACAGTTTTCTTTAGTACAGGTACATCTAAAATAAAAATAAAAAGTGAACAACCAGCTTCTTAGCAAGGACCTTTTGTGGCTTAGGGTGTTGATGACTGTCTTCTGGACATCAGTCAAGTCAGCAGTCTTCCCCACGATCGTGTCGCCTGCTGACCCAGACTGATAAACCATTTAGAGGCTCAGAAAACCTTTGCAGGTGTTTTGAATTAATTAGCTAATAGGGTGTGGCACCATTGGTTTTCAGTATTTAGACAGTTTATTATTTGGAAGCCCTAATCACCAAAATACAAAAAATAAAAGGGCATTGAATATTTTACTCTATGTGCAACGAATCTCTATAATAGATCAGCTTCACTTTCTGAAATAAGTAATAAAAATATTGAACTGTTCTCACGCTATTCAAATCTTTTGAGAGATACCTGTAAAAACCTTCAGAAGTCACACTGATCCCCCCCTCATAGAAGATAAACTAGCAAAAGAAGAGCATCCACAATCATTATAACAGTACTTAAACCTTTACTGAAAGAAAACAGACAAAAAAAACTAGCTCCTGGCAATAAAATAAGGTAACCTTCAACAGAGCCTGCAAATGAATGTGAAAACATGAAAATTACATAACAGTGGGGACAAAAGTAAAAACCTTTATGTAAACCATAAATGGTTTGAGGAAAATACATTTATCTGAGGAAATTGTCATTTTGCTTGTGGCGGATGAGGAGGATCTAGCTCAAACAGGGAGATGCACAGTGGAGCAACATGGAGGTTAATGATCCATCAGAGCGCTCATCAGTCTCTTCTGACCTCTGAAAGAAACCAGAACAAACAAACGAAAGTTGCATTATACTGTACATAAATATATGTTGCTCTATACAAGAGATATAAAATCACAGTTGGGACCAAAATGGGAATTTGTTTCAAGGTTCAATTACAAGTTTAAACATGAAAATTCTTAGTTTGTTTTACTTATTAGATTCAAAATTATATGAACCCAGCTTTATGTTTTGGCTTGTCAGTCCATGGACTTCTGACCAAATATCTCTGAACATCTTAAAACCAGTTTGCAGATGTGGGGGAACAGCAGTCACAGGGCAACTGGGAACCTGGGATACCAACTCCAGCTTACCCTCCACCACATGTCCAAGTGTCTTCACTGAACCCCACGCTGCCTGCAGATCTGAGAACCAGTGTGTGAAAGTATGAATGCAGTGGATACAGGATAACACTGGTCTCCTCAATGTCACAAAATATTAGGTTTTGTGAAAATAAAGGCAACATTTCATAAATAAGGCCAACTCTACTATTCCCAGAGTTTTTATTAAAATGTTTTACCACTTAGATTTGGGAACATATTTCTAAGTCATTCAAATTCATGTCACATACAAAAAAAAAAAAAAAACAATATGCGAGATTTGAGAATCCCAAGCTAAGGTGAAACAGGTCGTCTCTGCAGCACATTAGCATTCAATTAAAAGGAATAATTTCCTGTTAATTACTATTTGGCTCTGTGAGGTTTGACCAATCCTAGGAAAAGGCTGAGAGGAAAACATCATGGCTGAAGAAAACATGTTGAGCATGACCACAAACTTATGCTATGTTGAAATAATCCATCTGAATTAATTCATCTCTGGATATTCTGTAAAATCTGTCTCACACACTGTCTGGAACAAGTCCGTCTGCTAGAAACTTGGACATGAAGCTGGCATCACAGTCGGGAAAGAAACAGAAGAAACAACAGACCTGGAGACGTGATTTGTGTTTACTTACGTTACATGAGCTCAGAGTTCAGGGAGTCTGCTGGCTTCTTGATGTTTGAGCTGGGTATCTGTGTCATCAGCCTCGCTTTCCGGTTAAACTCCAAAAGCTGCAAAAAATATATTTAATATTTGTAGTATCTGGTCAGGACCTTTATCGTTCTCATACTTCTCTCAGTAAATGACCAATTGTGGACTGTTGTTTACTTCATAAAGCAATGCTGCTGAGTAATATAAAATTAACTTTGACTTGCGAGGAATACTTGATAACCAAATGTGTCTTCAAATCCTTCACATAACATTATACAATTCAAATAATCTATCACACTTAATCACACTGAAAGTGGAACTTTGCTGAGGGGCAAATATTTTCGATCAGTGATTACTAAGTAGTACTTGGTAAGTTGTCAAAGTACCACTGACAGACATTTCAAAGAATGGTATAATGGACCTTAGAGTTTGTTGAGTAATCTGATGAAAAAATGAGTAATAATAAAAACGAAAGGCACTAAGTGATTGGTTAAGTAATGCAGTTTATTTACATGTTCCATTTCTACTCAGAATTAGAAATGTCTCATTGGAAGCAATTAACAGAAAATTCCCCTGATTATGAATTTTAAGAGGGAAAGTTCTGCCAACCCCAACCTCAAAATCAAAAATGGCTGCCTTATACATTAAGCTTTAGTGCACTAAAATACTTTTTACCCATTTGAAGATTTTTATCTTATTAAATATTTCACAAAGTATCAAAACTGCCTTGAGTGAGAATGTTGCTACAGTGTTTTGAGGGTACTAGATGCAGTGAATTTTAGATTTATTAATTTTTTTATCTAAATAAAAGTCTGAAAAGTGTGGTACGCATGGTATTCAACTCCTCAGAGTCAATACCTTTCACTGCAATTAGAGCAGCAAGTCTCTTGAGTATGTCGCTACCACCTTTGAACATCTAAAGACAGGATTTGAAAAAAATTCTTCTTTGCAAAGTAGCTCAAGCTCAGTCAGACTGGATAGAGAGCTTCTGCAGACATCCATTTCAAGACTCGGATTCTCAGTTGGATCTGGGTCAGGACTGTGACCTCTGTAGATGAATAAGCTTCTGCCCTCGTCATCGTCGTCTTCCGCTTATCTGGGACCGGGTCGCGGGGGCAGCAGACTAAGCACAGACACCCAGACGCCCCTCTCCCCAGACACCTCCTCCAGCTCCTCCGGGGGGAGCCCAAGGCGTTTCCAGGCCAGCCGAGAGACATAGTCTCTCCAGCGTGTCCTGGGCCGTCCCCTGGGCCTCCTCCCGGTGGGACGTGCCTGGAACACCTTCCGAGGAAGGCGTCCAGGAGGCATCCGGTATAGATGCCCGAGCCACCTCAACTGGCTCCTCTCGATGTGGAGGAGCAGCGGCTCTACTCAGAGCCCCTCCGGATGGCCGAGCTCCTCACCCTATCTCTAAGGGAGTGCCCCGGCCACCCTACGGAGGAAGCTCATTTCAGACGCTTGTATCTGGGATCTCGTTCTTTCGGTCATGACCCAAATTCATGGCCATAGGTGAGGGTAGGAAAACGTAGACCGACCGGTAAATCGAGAGCTTCGCTTTTCGGCTCAGCTCTCTCTTCACCACAACAGACCGGCCACAGCGCCCCCATTACTGCAGCAGCCGCACCGATCCGTCTGTCGATCTCCCGCTCCATTCTTCCCTCACTCTTTGAAAAAGGGACCCCGAGATACTTGAACTCCTCCACTTGAGGCAGGAACTCTCCTCCAACCTGAAGAGGACAAGCCACCTTTTCCGGTCGAGTACCATGGCCTCTGACTTGGAGGAGCTGATCTTCATCCCACCCAGCCGCTTCACACTCGGGCTGCGAACCGCCCCAGCGCATGCTGTAGGTCTTGGCTAGAGGGGCCAGCAGGACCACGTCATCTGCAAAAAGAAGAGAGACGAAATCCACTGGGGCCCCCTCCTGCCCTTGGCTGCATCTAGAAATCCTGTCCATAAAAGTTATGAATAGGACCGGTGGGCAAAGGGCAGCCCTGCCGGAGTCCAACATGCACCGGGAACAGGTCAAGGAACTTTAGTGCCGGCAATGCGAACCAAACTCCTGCTCCGCTCGTACAGGGACCGGATGGCCCCTAATAAAGGGCCCCCGATTCCATTTCTCCTGGAGCACCCCTCACAGGGCATCACGAGGGACACAGTCGAATGCTTTCTCCAGGTCCCCCAAAACACATGCGGACCGGTTGGGCGAAACTCCCATGACCCCTCGAGTACCCTGTAGAGGGTATAGAAGCTGGTCCAGTGTTCCACGGCCTTGACGAAAACCACACTGCTCCCTCTGAAGCTGAGGTTCGACTATCGGCCGGACCTTCCTCTCCAATACTCTGGCGTAGGCCTTACCAGGGAGGCTGAGGAGTGTGATCCCCCTGTAGTTGGAACACACCCTCCGGTCACCCTTCTTATGGAGGGGGACCACCACCCCAGTCTGCCAGTCCAGAGGCACTGTCCCCAACCGCCACGCAATGTTGAAGAGGCGTGTCAACCAGGACAGCCCTACAACATCCAGAGATTTGAGGTACTCAGGGCGGATCTCATCCACCTCCGAAGCCTTGCCACCGCGAAGCTTTTTAACCACCTCGGTGACTTCAGCCTGGGTGATGAAAGAGTCCAACCCCGAGTCCCCAGCCTCTGTTTCCACCAGGGAATGCGTGATGGCAGGATTGAGGAGATCCTCGAAGTACTCCTTCCACCCCCCAATAATGTCCCTAGTCGAGGTCAGCAGCCTCCCACCCCCACTATAAACAGCGTTGGCGAAGCACTGCTTCCCCCTCCTGAGGCGCCGGACGGTTTGCCAGAATCGCTTCGAGGCCAACCGGTAGTCCTTCTCCATGGCCTCACCGAACTCCTCCCAGGCCCAAGTTTTTGCCTCTGCCACAGCCCGGGCCGCAGCAGGCTTGGCCTCACAGTACCCGTCAGCCGCTTCAGGAGTCCCACAAGCCAACCACAGCCGATAGGACTCCTTCTTCAGCTTGACAGCATCCTTTACTGCCGGTGTCCACCACCGGGTTCTGGGATTGCCGCCGCGACAGGCACCGCAGACCTTACGGCCGCAGCTACGGGCAGCAGCCTCGACAATAGATGCGGAGAACATGGTCCACTCGGACTCTATGTCTCCAACATCCCCTGGAATCTGGTCAAAGCTCTCCCGGAGGTGGGAGTTGAATACATCCCTGGCCGAGGGCTCCACCAGACGTTCCCAGCAGACCCTCACTATGCGCTTGGGCCTGCCAAGTCTGTCCGGCTTTCTCCTTCTCCAGCGGATCCAACTCACCACCAGGTGGTGATCAGTGGACAGCTCAGCCCCTCTCTTCACCCGAGTGTCCAAAATATGCGGCCGAAGGTCTGATGATACGACAAAGTCGATCATTGACCTCCTAGGGTGTCCTGGTGCCAAGTGCACTGATGGACACCCTTATGTTTGAACAGAGCTTCTGCCCTCTTGGTTGTTTCTCTCAATAATGCTCTCCGTGTCTGGTCTGTCAGCTCAGGCTGATGGTCATGTACTGATAAGTTTGCAGTTGCACCATACTCTTTCCATTTTATAACCTAACCCTGCTTTAAACTTCTCCACAACCTTCTCCCTGGCCTGTCTGCTGTGTTCCTGGGTCTTCATTATGCAGGTTACTTCTTGAAGTCATAACCTGAACTGGGTTTTTATTTAGGGGTAGTAATATAATAGGTCGGAATACCTTCCAGACATTTGTTTGAAAAATAAAAATAAAAACCATGTATAATTTTACTTCTATTTAACATTTATGCGCTACTTTGTTCTGATCAAATACATAAAGTCCCATTAAATACATTGAGGTCTGCGGCTGTGGCATTAAAAACTGAGAAGAGTTTTAAGAGGTGTGGCGGCTCTGCTTTAAAATCTATAACACTAAGATGTAGTTTATTAGTCTTGTTTTGTTTGTAAATGTTCAAGTTTTTAGGAGTGCAAATGCAAAACAAGTTGCGAAAAAGCCTTTTAAATCCACTGTTTTTCTGTGGTTTCTCTCAGAAACTCTAACTCAAACATTTACTAAGTTTAACACAAAAAATGAAGACACTAAATGTACATTAAAAGTACGTTTAATAATTCTCAGGACATTGTTGGGACCCTAGGCATGCGTACTTCTGCCAAGAACTGTAGATGCTTCTCTGTTGCCACCCACCTGGTTTAATTTAATGTCTCATTAAAAGGCTGCGGTAGATCTTGATTGCATGTTGAGAAGCTAAAGCAATCCTTTCAATCAGGCGTGCTGGAGCACACAGACATCTCACACTTGCAAGACTAGGGTTGGGAACCACTGATCTAAGGTGACGTCTTTGGGTGCACAACAAAAAAGGTAAAAAAAAAAAAACAAACAACAAAAAACAGTCCACTTACCCTTTCCCTCAAGTTAGCCCTTATTTCCTCCTCTGAAAGTTGATTTTTCTTCTCTTCTTTTGACTTGGCTTTATCATCACCTTTATTACCTGGTGGGCACTTAGAGTCTGAGGTCTTCGAGACTGTGGTTTTTTCCCTGGTGGCAACTGTCTCTGCAACTGTTTTCTCTATAGCAACCGTCTCTGAGGCTTTTTTCTCCACAGCAAATGTCTCTGCAGGTTTTTTCTCTAAAGACTTTTTCTCCCTTTCCTCTGAAGAATCATCACTGCTTTCTGATTTCCTTTTTCTCTTTTTGTTTTCTTTCTTTTTTAACCCTGAGAGATGCTTCTCCTGCTTCGCGTGCCATCGACGTTCCATCATACGGCTTTCAGAAAATGGTTTAGTATTGACGACCGTGAGGCAACGAGAACCAGAGGCCTCATTGCTCTGACCTTCACTCACAGACAAGTCTGGATTCATGACTAGCATGAGATCTTGAAGAGAGAGCTGTTCCGGATGGTTGGAAAGCCCCATTTCTGCCAATAGTGAGTTCCATTGTAAATAGGACTGTGGGTTGACATGACTTTGATTTAGAGCAAATGGCCAATTGGAGTTTAAAGCACCACTGTAGGCGTTGTAGTAGTTAATGTACTGGGCATATTGGTACAAGTTGTAATCGGGATATGCAGACTGACCAGGGTAAGGAGAAGGAAATGTTTGTTGTTGCTTTCTGTAACTGGGCCTCTGTGGTTCTGTCCTTGTCCTGTTCGGCCGTTTCACTCCATCACCGCCTTGGTCACGAGAACGTCGATGCGCATCTCTGCTGCGAGAGCGCCGACGACGACGCAAGGGGCTTCGACTATGGCTTCTAGAGGCGGATCTAGAGGAAGATGAGGAGGATGAAGAGGAGGAAGAAGAAGAGGAGGAGGAGGAGGAGGAGGAGGAGGAGGAGCGTGATCTGGTGTGTTTTTTGAGGGAGCGACTCGGCGGACTCTCCTGCTCCTTCCTGCTGTCGCTCGTCTGTCTGCCTTCATTCTTCCTTCCATACAGCCTCTCCTGGGTGCGATCTGTCAGTTTGCTCAACTCATCAACATCCAGATTCAAACCTAAAGTTTTAAGAATGGTTTGCAGTTGTTCGTGCTTTTCATCTATCTTTGGGGGTTCCTTTTCCTCTTTCTTTTTCTTCCTCACTTCAAGGGGGGGCTCTGACTTGCTGCTGGAGTCCAAACTGCACCGTCTTTTGACTTTCTTCACCTCATTGTCTTCAGGTAAGGAAGGCTCTTTACTGACAGAGTCAGTCTTTGATTTTGTGCCGCTGATCCCACTGCAGCCTGGCAGCGAGGATCCAGCGTCAGACTTCTGGCTTCCACTCTTGGGGGCCTTTTTCAAACTAGAAGGAGAAGTTTTTGGAAGATCATCTACATCCTTTTTGATCATCTTACTGAGCTTGTTGATGTCGACGCCGCTGTTGAGCACACTGAGGAAACGCTCAAAACCCCTGTTAACACTGCTCTCACTCCTGTTGTTCTTGCTCTCACTTTTGAAACTACTGCCGGCACCGCTGTCGCGCTCAGAGGCACTGTCATCATTGCTCTTGTGCCCAGAACTTCTGTTTGCACTGGTCTCACGCTCAGAACTTCTGTTAGCGCCACCCTTGTCTTTAGAGTGTCGGTTAATGCTGTTCTCGCACTCAGAGCCTCTGCTGACATTCCTCTCATGTTCAGAACTTCTGTCAAAGTTTTGAAGCTCAGAACCTCTCCGCTTAAAAAATATTTTGATACTGCTCTTGCCTTCACAAAGTCTGTTAAGGCTGTTCTCACACTCAGAACTTCTGTTGGCACTACTTTTGCTCTCAGAACCTCTTTTTGGACTGCACTCGTGGTCAGAACGTCCGTCGACGCTTTTGTCAGGGTCAGAACGCCCGTCGAAGCTTTTGTCAGGGTCAGAACGCCCGTTGAAGCTTCTGTCAGGGTCAGAACGCCCGTCGACGCTTCTGTCAGGGTCAGAACGTCTGTCGACGCTTTTGTCATGATCAGAACCTCTGTCGAAGCTTTTGTCAGGGTCAGAACCTCTGTCGAAGCTTTTGTCATGATCTGAACGTCTGTCGAAGCTTTTGTCATGATCTGAACGTCTGTCGACGCTTTTGTCAGGGTCAGAACGTCTGTCGACGCTTTTGTCATGATCAGAACCTCTGTCGAAGCTTTTGTCAGGGTCAGAACCTCTGTCGACGCTTTTGTCATGATCTGAACGTCTGTCGACGCTTTTGTCAGGGCCAGAACGTCTGTCGACGCTTTTGTCAGGGTCAGAACGTCTGTCGACGCTTTTGTCAGGGTCAGAACGTCTGTCGACATTGCTCTTGTTCTCAAACTTTCTGCTCGTACTGCTCTGAAGCTCAGGACCTTTATTTGCGCTGCTTTCGCACTTGAAACTTCTGCTACTGCTCTTGCTCTCAAAATGCATGTTGGCACTGCTCTCGTGCTCAGAACCTCTGCTGGCTTTGCTCTCATTCTCAGAACCTTTGTTGGTACTGCTCTCCTTCTTTATTCTAGGAGGATCACTCTGGCTTGGAAGAGGTAACGAGACATCGGAGGTCTGAAAAACAGACACACAAATGTTGAAATATAAATGTAATCTGTGAGTACATTCATATTTAGTAGCATGTACCAAGATAAATGTAATGTCTTCATCTCAAAGATTCCTGGAAACAAGGATATAATAAGACAGGAAACTTTTTATCTGTGGAGTGGCCGTCAAAGTTAGATTTGCTCATGAAGAAACCATCACACATTTAGTTCATTATGAAGACTTCACAGAAGAACATTGGTTGCAGCAAAAGAGACAGTGTTAATAAGAGAGTATTGCCTATTTTTACCCAAACAGACATGCTTTTCTCATTACCCCCGGCAGGTTAAAGCTGCAATATTAAAGAATAAATGACAAAACATATAAACGAGTAAAAAGCAACTCTTTTGCTTAAAGGCATAAAACAACAGCTACTGTGAAATAAAATTTCAGGGATAATTGTTAGCAAACTACACTGCTCAAAAAAATTAAGGGAACTTACAATATAAAACAAACAATATAACTCCAAGTAAATCAAACGTCTGTGAAATCAAACTGTCCACTTAGGAAGCAACACTGATTGACAATCAATTTCACATGTTGTTGTGCAAATGGAATAGACAACAGGGGGAAATCTTTGGCGATTAGCAAGACACACTGAATAAAGGAGTGGTTCTGCAGGTGGGGACCACAGACCACTTCTCAGTACCTATGTCACAGCATGAGACGGACTCTACAACCCACACAAGTGGCTCAGGTGCTGCAGCTCATCCAGGATGGCACATCAATGCGAGCTGTGGCAGAAGGTTTGCTGTGTCTGTCAGCGTAGTGTCCAGAGCCTGGAGGCGCTACCAGGAGACAGGCCAGTACACCAGGAGACGTGGAGGAGGCCGTAGGAGGGCAACAACCCTGCAGCAGGACCGCTACCTCCGCCTTTGTGCAAAGAGGAACAGGAGGAGCACTGCCAGAGACCTGCAAAATGACCTCCAGCAGGCCACAAATGTGCATGTGTCTGCACAAACGGTTAGAAACCGACTCCATGAGGATGGTATGAGGGCCCGACGTCCACAAATGGGGGTTGTGCTCACAGCCCAACACCGTGCAGGACGCTTGGCATTTGCCAGAGAACACCAGGATTGGCAAATCCGCCACTGGCGCCCTGTGCTCTTCACAGATGAAAGCAGGTTCACACTGAGCACATGTGACACGTGACAGAGTCTGGAGACACCGTGGAGAGCGATCTGCTGCCTGCAACATCCTTCAGCATGACTGGTTTGGCAGTGGGTCAGTAATGGTGTGTGGTGGCATTTCTTTGGAGGGCCACACGTCCATGTGCTCGCCAGAGGTAGCCTGACTGCCATTAGGTACCGAGATGAGATCCTCAGACCCCTGGTGAGACCATATGCTGGTGCAGTTGGCCCTGGGTTCCTCCTAATGCAGGACAATGCTAGACCTCATGTTGCTGGAGTGTGTCAGCAGTTCCTGCAAGATGAAGACATTGAAGCTATGGACTGGCCGGCCCGTTCCCCAGACCTGAATCCGATTGAGAACATCTGGGACATCATGTCTCGCTCCACAGACTGTCCAGGAGTTGGCGGATGCTTTAGTCCAGGTCTGGGAGGAGATCCCTCAGGAGACCATCCGCCGTCTCATCAGGAGCATGCCCAGGCGTTGTAGGGAGGTCATACAGGCAGGTGGAGGCCACACACAATACTGAGCCTCATTTTGACTTGTTTTAAGGACATTACATCAAAGTTGGATCAGCTTGTAGTGTGTTTTTCCACTTTAATTTTGTGTGTGACTCCAAATCCAGGCCTCCATTGGTTAATAAATTTGGTTTGCATTGATGATTTTTGTGTGATTTTGTTGTCAGCACATTCAACTTTGTACAGAACAAAGTATTCAATGAGAATATTTCATTCATTCAGATCTAGGATGTGTTATTTGAGTGATCCCTTTATTTTTTTGAGCAGTGTATATTTTACAACAAGGGATGTCAAACTCCTGTCCTTGAAGGTCAGCATCCTGTTTAGACGTGTCCCTGCTTCAACGCAGCTTTGTCAAATTCATTTGTTGCTAAAACAGAACTTAATGAAATGCTATGAAAATCTTTAACCTGTTCATTAAGACTTGTTGAAGTAGGGTCATATCTAAAACTGGCAATTATCTGAAACGAGTGATAAAATTATACCAGGTTTGTATTGGAAGCAGATTCATCAAGAAGGGGTCATGGAGCAGCCAATTTACCAACCCTTTGCCACAGAGGCAAAGCATTATAATACTGCAGAGAAGGGTAAATAATATATATCAAATTATGACATGTGGACGGAGAGCTCTAATTGGTCAGAAGGAAGACAAAAAGAGATTTATACAAATTACTTTACAAAGGTTTCAGTGCTGTTGCTTTACTGCTTACTCCTGGAGCTTACAAATACTGTATACCTTCCAATGGGAAGCAGTGAATGGGAAGCAAATTACACTCGTCTTCCCAATAAAATATACAAATATATCGAAAGCATATTAAAAAAAACACAGCAGCATGTACCATGGTCTTCAAGTTAATGCCGGCTCCCTTGTTGAACACGCTAAATAAGCTCCCATATTCCTTGTTTAATGGTGCTCTCCTCTGCAGGGTGAGTCAAGATGAGGAATTTAAAGAGGTTTTAAATAATTTTAAATCAGCCATTTTACTGTCGGGAAAGTAGTCTACAAGTAGAGGACATTGACAACAACCGCCAACATGCCCAGGTACTACTGTCCAAGCAAGTTCAACCTGAAAGCAGACCGCAAGATGCTTAAAGGAGTTTCCAAAGACCCTAAAACGCCATCCGGGGACCTACAGCAGGCGCTTGCTACTGTCGATGTGGAAATGCATGCCTCTACAGTCTGAGAGAGATTGCACAACTTTCATTAACAGTGTGCAAGGAGAAGACATTAAAACGCCAAGAAAAACATAACGGCCAGACTAACGTTTGTCAAGAGAATGTAGACAAAGACCAGGAGCTCTGGAATAATGTTCTTTGAACAGATGAGTCTGAAATCCAATACATGCCGAATAAAGCATTCCAAAAACAAACCTCAAACCACCTGTGAAGCATATAGCTGGAAGTGTTATGGTTTGTGGATGTTTTGCTCCAGGATGTTTTGGCCACTTGAGGAAAGTAAAAATTAAAGTTGAAGCGGAACCAGACTTTGCAACAAGACAATAATCCAAAACAACCACTAAACCTAGCAAGGACTGGCTGAGTCAAAGACCAGAGCTTGATCTTACTGATCTAGAGAGATGTGGGTCACACTTTCCTCAGACTGAGGTCAGGCTCGGGGCAATGCATTTATGCTCTTCATTATTGAGGCATCAGCAACTCTAGAAATGTTGTCTTATGGAAGAAAAACTCAACAGGATGTACCATGGTGTTCAAGCTGGGAGCTGCTCCTTTGCTGAGTACACTGAGTAAGCGCTCATATCGCTTGTTTGTGGTGCTTTGCTGCTTGTCAGGGGAAGTAATGCCGTGATCAGGAGGCAGCAGAGGGACATCAGGAACCTGTGAATCATCACACACACATCAACATCATTAAAACAGGAGTTAACCTGGCACTAAGTATTATTGAGCAACATGGACAGTTACTTTTGTTCTTGTCATTTATTTCCAGATTTAAGGAGCTGTAACTCCTAAAATGAGGCAGTATTCCAGTGTGCTCAGGGTGAAATTGTCTTCAAATAAGTTTATCCTGTTAATAAAACTTATTAAATAAAAATGCCATTTACAGGGCTGTGAAAAACCGTTTGGCCCATCACGGATGTTTTCCGATTTAGATTTTATGTCACATTTTAAGGTTTCAGATCATCAAACAAATTTTAATATTGAATAACGATAACCTGAGTAAATACTAAAAGCAGTTTTCAAATGATGATTTCACTCATTAAGAGGAAAAAAAACAATTAAAACCTACCTATCATTAGTTGTAAACTCTCCTTAAGCCCAATCACAAGTTAGTTCAGCAAAAGGACATGATTACAGTAGTAAGGCCACGTTTGAATGATTAACAAACCTAAATGGGGTTTTGGAGTGGCCTAGCCAAAGTCTGGATTTAATTCCAATTCCGCTACTATAATATGACATTAAGCACATTCAAAAATGTTCTCTTTTCCAATGGTTATAATCAGTCTGACAGAGAGAGGTATCCCAATCCTTGTGGTTTTTAGTATAACAATGACCATCAGTGGGACCCTTTGTGGGGTGCCTTGAGATGACATTGTTGAAAATAAGCGCCGTTTACCTAAATAATCTGAACTGAAACTTTCTTTGTAGTTATGCTGCTATAGGCTTAGGCTGCTGGAGGACATAATGACCACATTCACCCTCTTTGCTAAATTCTCACACTACTCTCCAATTTTGCATTATTTGCTGTTATTTCAGCTTTTAACTTTGTTCTCTCTCTTTTCTCTTCCTAGAAGCTACACCTGGCCTGACTCTGTGTCTACCTGTAACACCTTTCTGGAGAGGGGCATCGTCCAAGCTTCTGCTGGCAACAACTTAATGCTCACCCTCTACAGATGATCCACATGGCCCTGTCTTTCAGTGTTAAACCCTTTCTCTCTCCTAGACATAGCTACTGACTGAGCTTTTACTGTAACCAACTCTATGTGCTCTCTTTCAGACTCTAACATTGAAAACTGGCTCAGAGTTTATCTGTTCCTTCTTTCTAGATGAAACGACTAAAGGAGCTACATCCATTAACATTTACTTTTCCTTCCCATAGAAAGTACTCCTGGATCAGTGCTTCTTTGTTCTCTTTGTGTCTCTGCTCTGTTCTCTCTAACCCCCAGTCGGTCGTGGCAGATGGCCGCTCACACTGAGCCTGGTTCTGCTGGAGGTTTCTTCCTGTTAAAAGGGAGTTTTTCCTCTCCACTGTCGCTACATGCATGCTCAGTATGAGGGATTGCTGCAAAGTCAACGCCAGTGACTGTCCACTGTCTCTACAGGCTCATCCGGGAGGAGTGAATGCTGCAAGTCACTGACTGGATGCAATCTGCTGGGTTTCCTTTCCTTAGATAGAAAAACTTTTTTATCCAATTTGAATAAATAACTGAATCTGACTGCACTGTTCAATAATTAAGATTAATTGGAATGTATGTACCTGACTTTTGTGAAGTGCCTTGAGACGACATGTGTTGTGAATTGGCGCTATATAAATAAACTAAATTGAATTGAATTCCAACATGGCTGAATTAAAACATTTCCGCAAAACAGACTGGGTCAAAATTCCTCAGTGGTGATGTTAAAGACTCATTGCCAGTTATCACAACCTCCTGAGTCTTCATGTTGTTGCTGCTAAGAGTGGCACAACTAGTTATCAGGTTTAGGGGCAATTCTTTTTTCGCAAAGAGCCAGGTTGGCTGCCTTTTTCCCCTTAATAAGTGAAATTATCTTCTGTATTTCCTCAGGTTAGCTTAATCTATGATTAAAACATGTTTGATGATCTTAAACATTTAAGTGTTGCAAAAAAGCAAACACAGAAGAAATGTTTAAGGGGCAAACACCTTTTCAAAGCACTGGAAACGAACAACAGCAAGATGTACCTTTGAGTTCATGTTAGGGGCCGCTGCTGCTACTTTCTTGAGAACGCTGAGTAAGCGCTCGTATCCCTTGCTGGTGGTGCTCTCCTGCTTCGCAGGGCAAGTAATGCTGTGGTCAGGATGCGCCAGAGGAACATCTGGAACCTGAGAAACATCAGATACTCAAACATCAGTAAAACAGTTATTTGAGAAACTATATTCACCGTTTCTGCAGACATAGCGTTCAAGAACATAAAAAAAACAACCTAATTAGACAAGTTCAGGTTGAGGCTGTTGGAAGACCAGAGAAGAATCATTTTCCGCTTTGAACAAACAGTTTAATTGTGTTCAAAATTTCATCCACTTTGAACAATGCGAAGTTCAAAGTGGACGCTAGTAGTACCACTAGCAGTGAAAAACCCTCACAGCATGATGCTACCACCACCATGCTTTACAGTTGGCGCAGCATTCTTGGTTTAAAGGGCCCAGGTTCACCTCTAGTTGCTTTGCTGTCCTCTGCTGATGTTGGTCTTGCAAAGCTCAAAGAATGAAAGAAGCTATATTTACACATTACGGTCCTCGAGTGGGGTTCGGGTTAGTAATAACATTTTAGTCTGTCCATCACGTTATCATACTCAGATATTACATTTTTATTTCATTTACCTAATTTTGTTTACCTAATGCATGTGTTAAGGTGCTATGAATAATATTTCTCTCCTCTACATTCGCTTTATCTATTTTTATTTGTTAATGTTAAAATTTACGACAGATATACCATGTTTTTCAGGTTGATATCAGCTCCTCTGTTGAGCACACTGAGGAAGCGCTCGAAGCCCTTTTCAGCGCCGCTCTCTTCTTTTACTGGTAAAACAACACTCCGGGTGGTAAGAGGCGGAGGAACGTCAGGGACCTGTCAAACATGAGCCTTGCATCACAGCAATCACAGTGGGGAAAAACGCTGTACATTACCAAAATCGTGTTTTCTTCTTTTAAAATATTCTACCAGAACAGGCTTCTGTGCAGAGGCTGAAATCTCAAACATAATTTTAGTACAGCTGGAAAACAGACGAAAAGAAAAGTGCCTATTAAATGCATCAGAGTCCTTACTGGACTGTCAGCTGGTTTTTGAATCGCATAAAACAATAATAAATCAAGTAGGTACAGCTAAAAAAAAAAAAAGAGCAAGATGTAAAATGTGTAACTGTGTATAAATGCTAATGTGTATTCAGGTTGTGCAACATTTCCCCAAACAGTCGGCGCTAACAGAAATAAATTTTATTCTTAAAGATGATAATTTTATTCTAATTTCTATAGATATTCTACATTTATAGAAACATTTAGATCATAATTGCCTTTTCTGTAGTCAGGATGGAATTCCGTTTATTCAAAAAACATTTAGTACAAACCTTTCTGTGGGGTGGTATGACGACGGGGTCTCCAAGTCTGTGTGTCCTTAATGACTTCACTCTGAGCTTCAGTGGATGGTGCTGCTGCTTCACTTCATCTTTTCTCAACGCAGCAGATTGTTCTCTTAGTTTGGATAACTTAACCTGAGAATTAGAAGAGAATACAGATATCATTTAATGTATTTTTTGCCAATTCCTAACCTTCCAATCGACAATACCTTAGTATCAAATTGTTCATTTTCCAGTGCAGAATGATGAAACAACTTTAAAGATAAAAAAACCCAACTGGTTACCGAAGTCATTGCTTGAATTCATTACAGATATTCTTAATCCAAACAGGGTCAAAACATTCACTGTAGTGCCAAACATATTTGTCCGTCAACCTGTACATGTACATGAGTTTTTATTCTTAATTTAATAAGGTCCAATTTATTGAAGGACCCACCCTTGCCTGTAAAAGCATCTTTAACTATTCTATAAACATCTTCCAAAAGGTTTAGGGGTGTGTTCATAGATGAGAAAACCAGAATTACAGCCTCTGCTTAAATTCATCCTAAAGGTGTATTCAAGAAGCTCAGGACTCTGTGCAGGCCAGTCAAGTTTCTCCAAACCTGCAACCATGGAAGTGATCATAATACCAGAATTCATTGATTTGGTGGTGCAACCCAATACTTTTGGCAATATAGTTTATACATACATCCACCTAACAGAAAGCTGCACCTCAACAATAGGGTCTTTATAGCCATAAACAAAATTTGAATTGGCTGGTTTTCAGGCAAAGAACAAGTTTTTAAGGAAAGATTTTCCAGAAGCCTAATGCAAGCCTACTTTATCATTTTCCAAAATCAATCTCATGTTTGTTTTGGATCAATGTTCTGTTGAAACACTCACTAGCGTCTAGGTTTCATTTTTCCCTATGAGATCTTTAGGGTTAACTGATTTTTCTATTGTTCTAAGTATTGGAATAGACAGTGTTATTAAAGGAGCACAGCAAAACTACCAGCTGAAATCGATCATGATCACTAATGAAAAGTTAACAGACTTTAGCTTAATGAAGTTTTAGCAAATTGTTTGTATATATTTGAACCAGTATTTTAACTTTGACCCTATTAGGATTTTAGAATAGCATCAACAAAAAATTAAAACTTGTGCATCTAATTTTTCTCTTTAAAAAATCATTACATTAATACATTTTATATTACTTTCATCCTGGAAAAAGGACAGTTCAAATAAAACACTAGGGCCAAAATTGACAATATTTATGATCAGGATGAACGTTCGTAAACTTGATCAACATCTGCACAGAGCTGCACGTCATGTTATCTGGATATCCTCATTACCTTAGAGAAAAAGCTGAATGAACGTTGCAGCAATATCTCTGTCACTCTGTCTCTAAGCGTTTCAGGCCTGCAAGTTTCCAACTCGTGGTCATCAGGAGCATCTGTCTCAGATGGATTCTTCACAATCATCTCAATTGCTTTGATGGCAATGGTGGCTTTCTTATTTATAATCTGCTCATGTAACTCTTGAAGCTCTCGCTTCTTCCTCGCCAACTCAGGATCTTCCTCCTCTAAATTTAATGGATTTCCATCTGGGTCTGGAAAGTTCTGGGATGGAGGAGTAAGTCCCCTACAGGCAACAATCGTGCTGTGAGGCTGAACAGCCGTATGCATAGGGTGTATGTCCCAGTCGCCGGCAATCCTTGGGACTCTCCCCATACTGCTGCTGCTGCTGCTGACCCTCTGATGATCTGGTTCCAGATGTGTCTGCAGCCGTTGTGTAGAGTACCTCCAGTCATATGGATTCATTGTCCTGCCTTTCACAGTTTATACAGACTCTAAAGACGTAAAACACACACACACGTTAAAAAAGTGAACAGAAATCACGACCCCTATATGTAAACTATTATAATAGAACTATTTCGCTTTAGCTAGCGTCACTAAAACACTATAATCGAGGATTGGCATTTAAAATCCAAACTTCATAGAATAGTATTTGCTTTAAACCTACATAAAATATAAACAATATTAGTTTCTAGTTCAAATATAAGTAAAGGAATACCAGAATGAACTAAAAAAGGGTTATATAATGCTTAGCATAGGAGCTAACAGGTTTACCTTCTTCTGTCGGAAAACCGTCATCTGCGAAACAACCGACAGACTGTTTTTATAAAAAAAAAACGAACTTCATAAACAAAGAGTTATGGAAATATATAGGTGAGATTAACCTCCATAGCGCAGGACCAGCATAATAATCTTCGATTAACTGCTTTGTAGAGGAAAAGGGCTGGCGTTTTTAGACGTCAAAATAACAGAATAGTTCAACAGCGCCACCTGTGTACCGGAGGACTACCGCTCCAGAAACACCTATAGGAAATTAAAAATAATCGTTTTCGGTCATTCTTACACTCGTTGTATACGTATGTTTTTACGGATGGTAAAATCTAATTTCAGTATCAGGAAAAAAAATTTCAATCTTAATACAAAATGTAAGTCAAACTGAGTCACTGCTTGTAATATTAGACAGCACAAAAACACAAACCTACGTGAGAATGACTGATTTATGAGATTACAAATCCTTGGGTTTAGTTTTAAAGACCAAATCTCAATATGAACAAAGTGCTGTGTTGAGACCAACATCCAAAACAGACAATTACTTCAAGCTATCATCATTAGAGGTGCTCTAACAAGCTCTCCAAGTGAGGGATGAACCTATTTTTCCACAGAAACTGTCAACACCCAGAAAATGTATTTGAATAACAATCACAGTGCTATCTATCATGAATTACCTGAGGTTGTAATAAACTAATTATAAGACCTGGTCAACCCCCGGGGAATTTAAATGACCACAGATAGAACAATAGATCTGAAAGAGGATGTACATTTTGTAGCAAGACTGTCCTAACAAGGAGAAAAGTGCAGTTATACTAGTCAAGTGGGTGTACAACTAAAACACTATCTTGTTATGAGTATCAGTGTATCAAGTGTATACACCAATCAGGCATAACGTTATGCTGGACAGGCACCAAGATTTTAGCAAAACATCCTTTTAATCCTGTAAGCTGTGAGGCAGGCCCTCAAACAACTTGTTGCTGTGCTCCTTAATCACATTTGGTCATATTGAGCTTCTGAAAGAAATCAAGATTATCAAGGAATGTCGTTTCCATGAAAGGGTTTACTATGATTGCAACACTAGTTAGGTGGTATGCGTCAAAGGAACATCCACATGGAAGGAAGGGGCCAAAGAGCAGTGCCTCCACTGGCTTGCCTTCTTCCTATAGTGCACCTAGTGCCATGTGTTCCCCTGGTAAGCAAAGCACAGGCACCGGGTCATCCACGTAATTTGAAAGAAAAAGTGATTCATCAGACCAGGCCAGCTTCCTTCATTGTTGTGCGGTGCATTTATGATGTCGTCATTCTAATTACTGATGCAGCCATAATCAAAGGTCAACATAGGGACCCTGACTGGTTTGTGGCCATGCAGTTCCATACGCCGCAAACTTTGATGCACTGAGTATTTTGACACCTTTCTACTGTAACCACTTTCAATTTCTTTAGCAGACCACACAAGCCAGCCATCTCTCTCACCAGTCTGCCATTCTTCCTTCTTTCGATCAGATTTGGTAGATACCGACTCGGGCAGACCCAAAACACTCCATAAGAGGTGCAGTTTTGCGATTTCTCTGCTTCTAACAACTTTACGACCAAATGTTCACTTGCTGGTCATAATGTTAATGATTGACGTACTTGACAAACATTAATTTTATTTCTGCATGTTTGTCCCGTATCTATTATCAAGGAACAATTTATCAACTGCAATTAAAAATATTGTCTAAAGACGACTGATCAGTAAAAATGTTGAAACAGACACACAGAGTTCAAAAGAGGACAAATTGTTGGTGCACGTCTTGCTGGCGCATCTGTGACCAAGACAGCAAGTCTTTGTGATGTATCAAGAGCCACGGTATCCAGGGTAATGTCAGCATACCACCAAGAAGGACGAACCACATCCAACAGGATTAACTGTGGACCCAAGAGGAAGCTGTCTGAAAGGGATGTTCGGGTGCTAACCCGGATTGTATCCAAAAAACATAAAACCACGGCTGCCCAAATCACAACAGAATTAAATGTGCACCTCAACTCTCCTGTTTCCACCAGAACTGTCCGTCTGGAGCTCCACAGGGTCAACATACACGGCCGGGCTGCTATAGCCAAACCTTTGGTCACTCATGCCAATGCCAAACGTCGGTTTCAATGGTGCAAGGAGCGCAAATCTTTGGCTGTGGACAATGTGAAACATGTATTGTTCTCTGATGAGTCCACCTTTACTGTTTTCCCCACATCCGGGAGAGTTACGGTGTGGAGAAGCCCCAAAGAAGCGTACCACCCAGACTGTTGCATGCCCAGAGTGAAGCATGGGGGTGGATCAGTGATGGTTTGGGCTGCCATATCATGGCATTCCCTTGGCCCAATACTTGTGCTATATGGGCGCGTCTCTGCCAAGGACTACCGAACCATTCTTGAGGACCATGTGCATCCAATGGTTCAAACATTGTATCCTGAAGGCGGTGCTGTGTATCAGGATGACAATGCACCAATACACACAGCAAGACTGGTGAAAGATTGGTTTGATGAACATGAAAGTGAAGTTGAACATCTCCCATGGCCTGCACAGTCACCAGATCTAAATATTATTGAGCCACTTTGGGGTGTTTTGGAGGAGCGAGTCAGGAAACGTTTTCCTCCACCAGTATCACGTAGTGACCTGGCCACTATCCTGCTAGAAGAATGGCTTAAAATCCCTCTGACCACTGTGCAGAACTTGTATATGTCATTCCCAAGATGAATTGACGCTGTATTGGCCGCAAAAGGAGGCCCTACACCATACTAATTAATTATTCTGGTCTAAAACCAGGTGTTTCAGTTTCATTGTCCAACCCCTGTATATGTATGTGTATATATGTATGTATAAATCTATCTATATATCTATCTATATATATATAGATAGATAGATAGATATATAGAGATTTATTAGAAACCCAGTGGGGCAGCGATAAAATAGCAATACAGACAATTGAATGCAAGTTCACCGAGACCATATTAAGAGTGGAACGACCACGTTAACGTTTTACCCGCTTATGCAACAACATTCAGTAATAAAACACTTGCTTCAAAGTTTACTTTGAATAACTGTCTTTAATATTGTACACTTCAGATTATTAAACAACAGTTAACTACATGTACACAAATAAAATAAAAAAAGGGATGATCCCGACCAACAAAAATATTCAACAGTCTGCCTTTATGTTAATAAGATCAGTCCAAAATACAATGAAACTTAGGCATGTGTGTACGTGTATATATATATGTATATATACATTTAATCTGCTGGTCCAGTTATTAGTAAATCTCCAGTGTTTATGATCTTTCATCAGATGCAATAATGTGCACTTTTTAGGTTGATTACGTTATGTCAATTAACTGAAGTGTCATTTTTTAACCTCCAACTTACAATTTTAACCCGGCTCCATTTTTTTGTTTTGTGCATTTTACAAAAATAACCAAAAAAAGCTACAAACCCTTTGTCCTACTGCATCTTATTTCAGTGAAGACACGCTGCACTCACTTAATAACCTGCAGGAAGCGGTGCCTTTCCTGCGTTTTCGACGTCTGCGTTGTGTTCGTGGCTTGTTGAGCATTCACATTTGCTGGATTTAAAAGCTGCAGGTGCGGTGGGAGTGACGGTCTCCCTTGAGCGAATAAAGGAGGAAAGACATTTGGAGGTGGCAGAGGTGATTGGGGGAGCATGGGAGGAACACGAGGAAAGAAAACTCCTGGTGCAACACGGGGGAAAAAAGGAAGTGGAGGGGGAGGAACTGTTGGGTACGGCAGTCGTAAATGGCTGATGGGAGAATACAGTTGGACTGGTGGAACCGGTGGCATCGCTGCAGGAGGAGGTTGCTTTACAGCATCTATGGGGTTGAATGGGAAAGGGTTCAGTGCAGGAATGCTTTTCCCCGTGCTTATTTTACTTTCCATACTGTCCTGAACATCCAGAAAAGACTTCCTACTTAACTCTGGACTGTATTCAGACTGCTGCATGTCTGCTTCGTCCCTCGTATCACTGAATGAGTCTCTCTTTGTATAAGAGCTCTGACGCTGTGGGGTAAAACTAGATCTGCTTGATGGAGATCTACTTCGACGTCCCACAGTGAATGCCTGCCCAACACTTCTTTCTCTACTTAACCTGCGGCCGCGCTCATTATCCCTCTTGCCATAGAGTCGCTCCTGGATTCGATGAGACATTTGGCCGAGCTCTTCGAATCCCAAATCCATGCCAATAGCCTGCAAAACATCTTGCATTTGCTTGTGCTTTTGCTCATCTTCTGGTATCATGGTCTTCTTTCCCACTGACTTGCAGCCAAAGAAGCTCTCCCCGACAGAAACAGGATTCCTATTTGGACTGGCGGGCCCGTGATGAGGCTGTGGAGATGTCGACCTGAGGGATCCCTTACTTTCATTCCAGTAGCCGTTATCTTTGTAGTGTTTCTGTTGCCTCTCAGTGCAAAAGGTAGACAACCGTTGATCTCCAACATTCACAAGAGACCTTGGATAAATGTGCCCCTCACAGGGCGGTTTAGGGGTCTGACTTACTATCTGAGTGAGAACGTCAACATTCACGCCCTTGTTGAGTACGTCAAGAAAGCGCTGGAAGCCTTTAGATGACCTGACTTCAGGGAGTCCAGCACTCTGTGGAGGGGCGTCGCTTTCAAGAGACTGATGGGAGACACGGAAACCACAACTTTAGATGTACGAATGCAAGAAATCAGTTCTACTTAGGTTCTCTTATTAGGTTACATTTAACATGGGAAATAATTTCATTAAACTGGAATAACTTTCTGTTTAAAGCAGTCGGCCAACAAAATAAAAACAGATTTAAAAAAAAGAACTTTAATTTTTGGTGAGAAAAAGCCAAATACTCGTAACCCCCTGAAACTGGTCTACAAGCCCATCACTGTTATTCCAATTTCATTTTACAGAATTACAAAATACGATTTTAAAGTCGCAGTTTGACACGAGAAGCAAATATTTTTTACATTAGTCCGCAATATACAAATAACTTTCACATTTTCTGAAAATAATTTCATTTTATTATGTAATAGAACAATAGAGAACTGACTGGAGATTTGGTCTGATTTTTTTTCAGTTAATAAAAGATAGGAAGCCATAGCTAATACTTGGATAGTAAGATTAAACAGCAATAAAGCCACTTGAAAGTAGTCAATGTGCTCATTTAGGAAGTTTCGAGTAAGATCATGCTGACATTTGAGGACCAAAAATATCTAAATCCTTTAGTCACCCTCTATCCAAACTGACTGAGCTGTAGTAATATGACAAAGAAGAACGAGCAAAAACATCAGTCTTTAGCTTTTCTCAGTGCTCGTAGAGATATACCACGAAAAATGTGCAGCTGTAATTTCATTAAAAGCTGGTTTGGACAGGACTGAGGGAAGCTGAGTTCAAGTTAAACTCTTTTCAGATTTGTAATTAATTTTTCTTAGAGCACATTTTTTCTTCCTGTTCATAATCATGTACTACTTTAATTTGGTCTTTAACATAAAAACTAAGTTTCTGTTTGTAACATGAAAAAGTTCAGAAAATGAGACGAAAAGCTATAAAAAACAAAAAACATTTTCTGTGTTGGAGTAAAAAAAAAAAAAAAAAAAGTCAATGTACCCGCCCACTGGATCCATTTAGTGGCGCAGCGGCTCTACTGTCGCAGTATTCGTCATAGTACGCAGATGTAGAGGGGTCGGGTATCCTCTCTCTCATCTGGGCTTGAATCTGTTTGATATTAGAACATCTTTATTAATCAGATAAACGTAACTTTAAATGTAAAGTCTGTCAAATAGCTCACAACTGACCTTTGTAGTATGATCTGGTGACTGTGTCCTCTCCTGTGAATACCCATGTCTCCTGTTCTGATGAACACTTGCTTCGAAACAATCAGATAAATCTCTTTCACTGAAATCCTCAAACTGTTTTTTCAGAGGTAACTCTTCCCGTTGATGCCTGGATCTGGAATACGGAGACGTGTTCCTGTACCTGACACCATCTTCATAAGACGGTGAGTATCTTAACTGTTGGTTACGTGAAAAACTAGTTGGTAACGGCCTGTGAGTTTTTTCTACAGAATCCCGTTTATATCTATAAGTTGCATCATCTTCATCTGTATGCCTTCGCCTTTTTTCTTCAGGTCCATCCCAACCAGGCGGGGACATACGCCTCCTCGTGGGGCTCTTTCTGCTCCAGTCTCTGCTCGATGAATTTGAACTGCACAGCCTCTTGGAAGAGTCGCTGTATTCTCCACTTTTGCTCACCCTGTCTGTGCTACTGTGTCCGTCTCTGCTGTATTTATAATAGGAGTCCCGAGGAGTATTACTGTGGAAGTCTCGCCCTTCTTCCCGTCTGTCGCCATAGTCACCCCGTTTCCATCTTGAATTTCTGTCAGCATCCTGCCGCCTGTAATCGTTGTCAGATCCTTTTGAGAACATCCTCTCACATTTACACCAACTCCTACAAGAAAAAGGAAAATGTGTTGTGAAATCACAGAGTAATGAGCTTTTCCTTCAGATTCAAATCATATAAATTAAGATCTTTAGTCAGAATAAAAGAGGAATTATATTATCTGTGTTTATCCTACATGAACCCATTTATTTTTGCTTTTAACTGTTCTTAAGTAGCGAAACTGTATTTTTGTCACAAGCTATAATGCCAATTGTTAAGACAAAAAGAATTAGGGACAATAAAGATGTCTATAAACTGGAAATAATATGGTGTGTGTCACTGTGGGTGTGTTCATAGTGAGCATAAAGAGACGCACAAGTGTGATGAACCCTTACATTTTTTTTTTTGGGATGGATTTGTGTTGAAAAAAAAAACATTCAACCTAATGAATATAAAAACCTACTAAAAGGGTTCTGAACAGCTACATTACATGGATTTAATTTCATCATTTGTGCTCTGTCTCAGTGTAAGATAGGTTAGGTCCATGTTGGCATTTGGATAAAAGGGCATTTCATTGCTTTCATAGAACCAAGACTTCCTTTGAATGTCCCTTAAAATACCTAAACTTATCAAACCTGGACTGAACTCCTCTACTCAGTTCATAGTTTCTTTAAACAAGGTTGTGATATTTGAAACCTTTATTTTCTTTGTGAAAACACAAAAAAGGCATAGTTGTGATCTTTTTGCAGTGTAAAATACACTAAATAAATCAGTCGTTTGTTGCTGTACCATAATCTCACACTGAAGATTGTTAAAAATCTTCAGTTTGAGTATATTATTTAAAAATGCTAAGAAATAATTGTCTTTAACATAACTAAAGAAAGTTGTTAATACTTTCAATAATCTCCTTTTGCCAAGAGAAGAGAAATTAGTCTTCTTTAACATCTCACTTTTCATTGAAAAAGGTTATTTTGTGTCCTGCGAACCATTTCTATGTCGATAAGACCTTTATCCTGTTGAATGAACCAATGAAGACCTTTCTAGCAGAGTAACACAGGACTGCTAGAAAAAACAAAACCCCCACAGCATTACAGCCCCTCCACCATACTTAACAGTAGACATAACAGTAGAGTCTCATCTGACAGATGATACTTATAAAACGGGCCTTAGTTGCATCTATTCAAAGAGGACTGTCCCTTATTATTTCTAAACATGGGAATTGTCACTCTGAATATATTTATTAAAATTAAATTTGATTGTTTTTTCATTGTGAAATTACATTATTTCAAAAACGATGAAGTGATTAACGTTAATAAGAGGCTTTTTAAACATCTTTAGCAGGGCCTCGTCCACCTTAGATGGAGTCCAGCTTGAAAACTGCAAGTTATAAACTGATCAAGCCTGGCCAAAATTAACCTGCAATCAGTTGAAATGTCAAAAGAAAAAAAATCATTTAAAATTGCCCAATTTTTTCATTTCATTATTAGAATAAAGAGTTGTCATACCTAAAAAAAAAATATGCAAGAGCTGTAGATGAGCTACGTCCATGTCTGACCATTGTTAGTGCCTTAAATCTGGAGCCAAACAAAGGGTACTAAGATTCCTTAAAAATGTCAATTTCTCAGGGCCGATATGGCAGTTTTGAACTAGAAGCTAACCAACAGCGTTGCTCCGTGTTCTCAGCTAACATGAAGCTAACCGTTCACAGACAGAATGCTACATAGCCAGAAGACACATATTGTACAAATGTGAGTCTAACGCGAATGACCAGAAACAGAACGATGTTTTAAGCTAAACCATGCATTTAGTTCAATCAATTTCACAGTGGTTGAATGGCTGTAAGGCCGAGTTAAGTTTTGTTTATGCCTGGCCTACTTAGGGTTAGCTCGTTAAATTACCGTTTACGTCGGATGACTCCACTTTTTTGAAGAAACTAGATTCCTTTAGAGCTAAAGAAATAAAACGGTTAAAGCCGATTTAACAATAAATTATTGGTTAACTCAGCAACGAACAGAACCTTAGCTATGCCTAGAACGAGACCGTTCAGCTTCTACCTGCCTCTTCCAAATACTGCCCCCTCTGGTAGGAGGGTGAACGACTTCTTGTTTTTCCCTGATGATGATAGATAGATAGATAGATAGATAGATAGATAGATAGATAGATAGATAGATAGATAGATAGATAGATAGATAGATAGATAGATAGATAGATAGATAGATAGATAGATAGATATTTATTTATATTTCGAATCCCCATTCACACAACATTCCAGTTGGTGGCGGTAATGCACCAAGTTGTCGTTTGCCAACCGCCAATAAACACGAAGAAGAAGAAGGAAGAAGAAGAAGAAGAAGAAAGAAGAAGAAGAAGCAGCATTTTTAATTCAGTGTAGCTGATTAGCATAACATTGATCGTTATTCATTGCAGAGTGCTAATCTGCTTGTCTGAAAAGTGATGTATCCAGAGGCTGCACCGTGAACTGCAGTTACTGTTCGGCTTGGTGAAAGCGCGGTTTTAGCAGCAGCTTGGTGAGAATGAAGGTGAAGATCAGGCAGTGGAGCGGAGTGGCCTCCTGGTCCTGGGTGGCTAACGATGAAAACTGCGGCATCTGCAGGATGCCCTTCAACGGCTGCTGTCCAGACTGTGAGTATCTGAGCAGGGATACTGTGCGACTTCATACTGCCTCTCTATTAGAGCATATTTGTCACCTAACGTTAAAGTCCAAATACGCCTCAGGTTCTAAACAATTGGGATGAAGGTCCTAAAAATTCATAAAGCCCATCTATTTAGTTTTTTCTCTGAACCCTGGTTCAACCAATGAACATATTAGACTAAATGCGACCTACGTGACCACATCTGAGTAATAAGGAGACAAAGAAAGTAGCAGCCATATTTACAGCAATGCTGGGGTAAATATTGAATAACCTGGGCACATGTCAAAGGCAGTAGAATATTCACAACCCCTTCTATCCGTTTTGGCGGTGAAATGTTACAAAGTTTAAATACACTATGGAATCTAAACATTTAAAATGAACTGTAGTCATCCTGCTTCTTGTGTGCAACGTATTGAGTATAGCTGCTCCGTGAAGGGTTTCAAAGTTTTTAAGTAAAGACCTGTAGTGTGATTTAGTACAGTTAATGTAAAAGGTCAATTAAATGCATGGCTGCCCAATATTGGGGAAAATGTCCTGTTGTTTGAAGCTGCACTGTCAGCTGGGAACAATCCACATTCGCCTCAATCTGTTATCTTCATAATTCTCCCATTACTGTGAGTTTGAGCCTCTTGGCTTTTATCCCTATGTTAAAAAGTAATTTTAACCATACACGATGGACTGCTTAAGTTTTCACATTATGACTGTCAGCGTTTTACACAACTGGAAATATTTCCAGACCAAAAAGTGTTCCTTGCAGCCAGCTGTGCAGCAACTAGTGACAGAGGAGCAGTGCTTATTATTTAGGACTGGTATAACTAAAAATGCTAGCACTTTTGTAAACGTTAGGTTTTTAAAAACCTGGACTACCTTCACACCAGTTACTGGTGTATGTCTAAATTCAGTCTATATGCTCTCAAATTTCATTGACAGCAAAGACAGGCACTAAAATAAAAGCCCTTACGGCTATTTTTGGTTATAAAATATGCACACAAATTAAGGAGCATCAGACACGCAGTCTGCCTTTTTGAAGGTCAATTAAAATGTTGGACATCTTCTCAAGTAATGGGACAGAAAAAAAGGAGGCAAAAATACTTTGCAATCAAGCAGTTCTCAGCAGCAAGCTGGGAATATTATAGATTAATACAGGCTTAGTATTTAATGTATGTATGGGACGTTGCAGACGTTGTACCTCTGTAGCTCGCACTCTCAAACGTTTTGTAATATATTTGTTATTTTCCAGGTAAAGTTCCTGGAGATGACTGCCCTCTGGTCTGGGGTCAGTGCTCTCACTGTTTCCACATGCACTGCATCCTGAAGTGGCTTAACTCCCAGCAAGTCCAGCAGCAGTGCCCCATGTGTCGTCAGGAATGGAAGTTCAAAGAGTGACTCGGCTCTACTGTGTGGACTAAAAAAAGATGGCCGCTTCACCGAAATCTTTTTTTTTTTTTTACCTCCTGTAAATCACAGTCTTCTTTTTATTTAATGCAGCAGATATTTGTTATATTTTCTGTTAAGTTTGTAATAAAGTCTTAACACACAACATAACATTGTAGCTGTCGCTCTTATGCTTTCTGAAACAATTTGGATGAAAAAATTACTAATTTAATTAATTTGACATAAACACATTGTTAAGCTTTTTTTTTAATATTTAGCAGGACAATCTGAAAATCTGCTTTCCATTTTTCTACTTTAATCAGTCAGACCTAAAACAGCACAACCTTTAGTTTCTTCTTCCTGCATTGTCCTTTCTATCCAGTTTTCTGATGCTGCCAATAATTATTCTATTTGTTTAGCTGCTCAGTTAAATAATGTGAATAATCTTCGCAATTGTATATAAATGGGTATTTCAGAAATATAACAAGATGTATTGTTTAGATTTGTAAGATCACTTACATTTAAGAGCAAAGGCTGTTAGAAGGGTTGCAAGTCGTGTTACTGAGGGTCCTGGAACCAAAGAGCTTCGACTGGAACAGATAAAAATATTTAAAACAGTTTTTTTCTGCTAAAAGAAAAGAAAAAAAGGTCAAAAACAAAACATTGAATGTCAGGCTTCAGTTCATTTATATACAGTTTAATTCAAAATTAAACTATAAATTAGTACATGCCAATTAAATTTTCTAGTCATTTTCAGTTGGTCTGTTCAAAGAAAAACCTGGATTCAAGATCTCTGCAGTCACTGTTGTCATTGGTCTGGTGTGGTCAGAACTATCTTGAACTTAACCCACTCAAGACTGGAGATTATGGTGGACTTTCGGAGACCCAACACAGACACGCACACTTTCTGCAACAACACCGTTTTTATGCTGTGTGTGTATATATCTGATTTCAGCTGTTGCTCTTCAACCTCAGTTGAGAGTACAGAGTTTGTTGCCAACCCAGTTTTAAATGTCATCAGACTTTTAGGTTAATTGGTAAACACTAACTCTAACTGGCCAAATATTCTAGCTGACTGGTTGGCAGTGGAAATTAATTTTATTTACACACACAGACATAAATTTTACATCTTTGTTTACATTGCAAGGAGAAACTGTAAACTATAATTTACATGCTTGCACATGGTAAAACATTTGTATGTTTAATGACAATATATACCAGCAGATCATCACAAAGTCATACAGCTGTTCTCACTCCATTTAATCAAATAATTCTGCCACCGCAGTGCCGTCATATCCAAAACTAGAGCTGGTGAAGTTAGGGTTGTTAACCTTCAAGGAAAAAATATTTGTATAGATACTGTGAGCACTGTTTAGGGCAACATACATGCATACATCAAATGTTCTCCATACACCAATTTTCTTTTTTTTTTCATGACTCCACCATGTCGTCACTTCCTTCCTGATGTTATTCAAGAAGCAGACTTTGAAATTGAACACAATTTAAATTTTGCCCCTGGTTTGAATTGAATTAGCTTCTAATTTATTTGGAAAACTGAAGTCAGATAAGTTGCTTTTGCTTTGCCATTTCACTTGAATTTAGTGGGTTACGTAAAAGAGAAAACTGGCAGCCCAAGCAATAGCAGAAATAACTAACTGTCAAGTCACGATCAAATATGATAAGTACAAAATCACGAATCCTGCCTCTTTGATGCACACTGAAAAAATATCAGACTATTATCTGAGAGGAGGTGGATTCTAAAGAATGACATTGCAATGTTTCAAAGTCATAGTCACTTTCGTTCTATTCAGGTTCACGGTAGTTATATAGCAAATTTAAAAACATCTGCAACCTTATCTGTAAAAAAAACAAAACAAAAACAAGAGCACAGTACAAAAGACAAATTTGACTTGAAAAAATAGACTGTTAGAGCCTGTCCGATGTGTAGGCCCAGTTTATTCCATAGTTTCGGGACTACGACCTTAAATCATTAGATGTAGGGGATCCAGAGGGTCCATAAGGCTGGAGGAGGTCAAGAATATAACTTTAAAATCAGTGAGCCGGTTAATTTTAGAATGAAGAGAAGCAAGTAGAGGGGAAATATGTTCATGCCTTTTAGTTTGTGTCTAAAGACACGCTGAAGCATTCTGCAGGCAGACATGACTAACACCAAGGAGTTACATATGTATAAATAGAATTTAAGCATGGATCACCAGTTCAAAGCTTTTAAAAGATAAAAATGATTTCACTGTAGACAAGAGTCTCAGTTTAAGAGAGCACAAATCTGTTTTTCAGAGGCAAGTTATGGGACAGTCGTATCATGGGCCGAAGCCTCTCTACACAGGGGCCATGTGGCACAGCGCTAGAGCACATAACCCCCAAACTTTTAAGGGTCAACTTTACAAACGGCTCCAGGCTAACCAGATCCAAATGAGAAGCACTGTGGTTCAAACATAATTACCTTAGTCTTCTTCTCATTTAAACTGAGGAAATTTGAGGCCATCCAGGCTTTGACTTCAGTGGGACACTGAAACCATGGTTTTAATGAATCAGAGCTGTTACCCTTCAGCTAAAGGTAGATCTGAATGTCACCAGAATATGAATGAAAAGAAATGTTATGACAGAGAAACCCATAACGTAGAAGGCCTGAACTAATCTAGTGCAGTGCCTTTGACACCACAGTGCTGAATTTGAGAGATTAGTATGTTGTGTTAAAGGCAGCTCTCAGATCTAAAAGCAAAGGAACAGCAGAGTCTCCTGAATTAGTAGCCGAAAAAAAGATCATTAAAAGCTGCAGTTTCAGTGCTATGAAGAGGATTAAAACCAGAATCAAACCTTTCATGAATAATGGATGCATTTAAAAAAAGGACTGCAGCTGCAGAAATAATATCCTTTCCGGAATTTATGATAGGAAGGGAAGTTTGAAATAGGCTTAAAATTAAAAACATCAGACGAGACAAGGTTAGGTTTTTTAAGCATAGGCTTCACACCTGCATGTTTAAAACAGGCTGACAAAATACCTGAACTGTGACTACTGTTAAAAATCTTTCAATGTCGGCTACCTAAAAAACATTCTTTCGTATTATAAATTCAACTAACTCAAGGCAATTCAATTCAGTTTATTTATATAGCGCCAATTCACACATGTCGTCTCAAGGCACTTCAAAGTCAGGTAAATACGTTCCAATTAATCCTAATCATTGAACAATGCAGTCGGATTCAGTTATTTATTCAAATTGGATAAAAAGTTTTTCTATCTAAGGAAACCCAGCAGATTGCATCGAGTCAGAGACTTGTAGCATTCCCTCCTCCCGGATGAGCATGTAGAGACAGTGGAGAGTCATTGGCGTTGACTTTGCAGCAATCCCTCATACTAAGCAATGCTTAATAATCCTTGTTATTTTAATTCATCCAGTACTCCTTGCATGTTAAAACTGCTGTCACATTTTATTGGGGTTTGTGCTCCCAAGCCTCTGGTCAATTGTCTTTTTAAATGCAAAGATATTAAAGATTTTTTTTATCATTTTCTTCAAATCCAGGGGTTTACATTATCCACAGTAAAACACGTTTTGAAACAGCATGGGTTTAAAAGCCACTCAGAGAGGAAACAGCCATTACCCTAAAACCAACATAAGAGCCGGATTACATGCACTCAGGGACAAAGACCTTAGGTGTTGGAGACATGTCCTGTGGTCTGATGAAAATGAAACCTAAGATTTCAACCATACTGACATTTAGTTACATTTAAAAAAAAAAAGCCTTAGAAATCCATCCTAGCTGTGTTGTATGGGGGTGGCAGCATCAGGTTGTGTGGTTATTTTGCTGCAGAGGGCAGTGAACTTTACAAAACATGTTGAAAAGAACAGTATGGGGAAATATTGAATCAAAAAATCAAGACATCAGTCAGGAAGTTGAAACTTGAGCGCTGGGACTGCAGATAAAAAATAGCTGGAAAAAGCAATAATCTGTTGCTGTAGATTGTTGCTGATTCTAATGTTTTCTGAACAAATTAAGAAAAAAAAAAGACAAAGGTAGTGGGTATACTAAATGAATAGTGACCCCAAGCATCCGTAAATAAAAAAAAAAGTTTGGGTTTTGTGAGAAATTTGCAGAGGGATACCAGAAAGGTTGGCCCAATTCATAAAGTTTAAAAGGCAATTATACTATATGCTTAGGAATTTTAATTGAACTTCTGAATTTGAAGATAGTTTAAGAAAATCAGTAAAAGATTATTCTATAATTTTGAAAATCTTGACAAATTTTGTAGTACTAACAGACCTGAAACAGGAATAGTTCAGTCTGACTTATTGCCAGACAGTGGGGAAAAAAAAGTTACGTTTTTATCATGTCATATTCAATAAGTTAGAAGCTTGTTTTTTAGATTAAAATACCCTTTGAAAAAAACCATAAGGCAGGTATTAAACATACTTTTCATTAAGACCGCATTCCTGTATTAGCTATGTTTTTATTGGTCTGATGTGATAATCTAACCTTAAATGTTGTGTTTTCATCATAATACTAATAATTATTATTTTTTTTAAAGTCATCACTCTAAAGTCATTTGGTCAAAATCGAAGAATGCAAACGCAAAAACTATTTCCAGCAAAACGTCCATGTTTTATTTTACTTTATACAGTTTCAAAATGATACACATAACATGTTGGTAAAATGTCACATTAGATTTGGAGATTCTTTAATATGTTGATCTCAATGAAATGAGCTTAATGTAAATTCTTTAAATCCAATGTGAAAAATTTACTGTAGACAACCCTTTGGCTGAATCACCGCATAATAATTATTTGTAGTGAAGAAATGATGATAAATGAAAGCTGTAATTTTAACTTTAGCAATTAGCAATTTATACCCACATCATGGTAGGTTTCCCAGTAAAGCTAAACACTGCCTTACATCCAACAACTGTGTATGGTGGTATCAAAACAAGTCTGCAAAGAAGCTGCAGGTCGGCTTGGAAACCTCAAACCAAGGGACAATGACAAAACCTAATCAAAACCAAAAAGACTTACTCTTTAACCAAATATTACAATCAGTAAAACAAGGAACAGAATCATTCAATGAAACCATAATAATATAAAAAGTGAAACTCCTGACAGACCCATTAATACAAACCCACAAGAGACAGAGACCATAAACCATGAAAATCATCCTTGTAAATGCGATTTTATTCAGCGTTTTCTGCATGACATTTCAAAATAAATCCACAGTATGCCACAATCTTGTTTCCTTCCTCAGGCAAATGCATGTCCCCAAGAGCTCACCGGCAAAGCATTGTTCGCAGTTGTAGTCCCTTCAGAGTCTGAGGTCAACTCAAACGTAACATTTACTTGGTCAAAATAACTAAATCTGTATAAGAAACGGAAACAACAGTTCTGCATCAACACAATCTCTTTTTTCTGCTCTTACACTGATATAAATATGAAAAGAAAGCTTCCATTAAATGTTTAAAAATAAACGCCTTACTTCTTCAAAAACTAAAATCGAGTGCCCCTCATTTTCATGCATGATCATGCATTGGTTCAGCTGCTGTTACATGATTTTGTGGCTAACTGAGAAATAGAGGTCACTTAAAGCGTGATTACATTACACTATTAGACAGTTATCCCTAAGAACTTGATTGTTCTTAACCCATGGGGCCCCTGAGCTGCTTTTTGACTGCCAGTTTAGTTTATATAGACTATGCAAGCTTGCATAGGGAGAAAAGCACTACCCTCATAATCAGAAAAGGCAGTGATTTTCAGCAATAAAACATTGATTCTATTACAGTGTCTTCTCTCTAAACAATGTAAAGCCACGCCAAACTCCAATTAAAGGTGTAACTGTTTTTTTTTTTTTTTACAGTGGTTACACCCTGTAACGAAATTAAAATCCTTGCAAAGTCTGAACAAACGGGCAACATTAACAGATGTTTAACAGATGCCGTGTCCCGTAAGGATACTGCACATGCATGCAGCACAATGATCCACATTCCTGGGAGGTTGTAATTTTTTTGTGCCATAGAATCTAAATTCTTAAAAAATATACAAACATAAGCAAATCGAAACACTAAAATATTACTTTTACTACAGCACTTCCTCCATCTGTCTCTTACAGAGGACCAAAAGCAGAATCCCTTGATTTAAAGTGCATTACCAATAACATAACCGGAAGATATGAGCTACAGGGTTTTTAACCTGGAGGCTGAACTATAAAGCTGAGAATATTCCTGCATTCAGAAATGCCCAGCATCCTCCTTCTACAAAGCTCTACCCCAAAGGTTCACAGTAATGGCACCACCTCCCTTCTGTGACTGGTTTCTGGGGTTCATTTATACTCAGGCAATCTGTTTTTAACCGAGTTGATGCAGTGGAAATGAAGAGGAGTAAAGAATGGCTCCAGAAACCACCCTGGATGTCTAAAATTATATTTTATACAGTGGTGCAAACTTGTGCATTTGTTCTTCTGTTTTTTGACTCCAATAAATCTAATCAGTCAGTGCAAGTCAGACAAATTTACTAAGTTGTTAATTCTCATTTAACTTTTTTTTAACTAAGAAAAAAACTGTACATATTAGAAATACTTGCTAAATTTTAATCCCAACCTCCTTCACGTTTAAATTGGTTCAGCCCAAATGATCCAGTTTTCCATGGTCTCATTCGGAAATAGCTGACAAGCAGCTTGTACCCTTGTCTTCACTTAGAGGTATTTTTTCCTCTTCAACTTGTTCAGATTTATTATGCAATGAGTCAGATGGACATCCATACTGAGGAGAGACATCATCCTGTTGTTCCTGGTAATCCTGAGGGGTTTTCCTCTTGAAGCAGCCACACTTAGGATAGGCACAAAAGCAACCATAAGACCAAACACCAAAACCATGTCCTATTCCTAACAGTCTTCAGACCTTCAGGCTCCAAAAATGGAGGTAGGAATCTCACCTTCCACATGATGACTGTGATTATGATCAGAAGTATAATTCCCAGTGCTACTCCAGTCCCAATGATCAGTGGATCATTTGGAGGCACTTTGAACTCAACCAGAACTTTACACTGTTACAGAAGAAAAAAAAACTGTCATGCTTTACAAGATTAATTTGTATTAAATAAATAGATACATAGATACATACCGATTTCTTTACTTTGTTGTTGTCTGTAGGGTTCTTTTTTGAAATCAAAATTCAGATTAAAATTCCCTTCAAAACAGCATCTTTGAAATTGTATTACAGTAGTCCAACTTATACATACCTCAGTTTTGTGAGAAGCCAGCATGTATTTACCATCATCAAAGTCAACTTTTAGAAAACTCATAAAATTGACCTCTCCACTGTCTCCAGTATATTGTTTCAGAAAGGGCAAATTCTTTCAAATAAGAAGAGGACTGTTGAAGTCACGTGTACGTGGGACATATTTTGCCTTTACTCATTGCAGTACATACCGATGCATGGTTTTTTAGATTTCGGAAATGCACATCTCCCACCAGCATAAACTGAACACCCGAATAATTCCTCAAAGTAAAAGTATCACATTTCATGGCAACGCAGTCTTGTTTCAGAGGGCAGTCCTGGAAAAAAATGAGCGCCTTGTGTTACTGAGTGATTTATTCATAACATTATGACAAATTTTAAGTCCCATTCTGTTACACTAACCTTAGATTTTTTGATGGAAACAACTGAGCACTGAGTTTTCTTCTTTTAAAAAAGAGAGAAACAAATATTAAAAGCTTGCAAGTATGACACACAGCAGCAGTTGAAATAAAAAGTGTTGTGGCTTTTGGACAAATTACCTGCTCGACAATAACTTTATAGTTTTCCATTTCAAAGTTGTGTTCCAGTTTAATTGGTAAGAACAGGGACACATTGATGGGAAAATCCTTAAAACCAATGTTGTCTATCTGTAAAAAATGAGAAGCCATGTTCATTCTAAAAAAGTGGATTTGCATAAATGTATACATGTATTTTTTGCTTCAAGGCGATGAAATTGCATAGTACTTCAAATCACCTACATTATAAATAACAGTCATCCTTTGTGGTGCACGTTTTTCTGGAGTAAAGGACAGATAATTGGCAGTTGTGTCATCTCTAAAAAGAAAAAAAAAAACAATTATTGCAAAATACAGGAAGTCAGTTGGTTATACAGCTAAAATTAATCTTGATGTGTGTAACACTACTTACACTGTTACTACCATTCCAACTGAATATTTTACAGGATTACCTCTGGTCACAGAATGTGTTTGGCTGGAGTTTGAATTTTCACTGAGAATGCAAAGAGTAAAATCTTGTGAGTGTTGCAAATAAAAAAAAGCTGGTTTCTCAGAAAATGTTTGGCTTCCTTCTGTAGGGGATTATTCATTAAAAAAATTTACCTATTTGCAGACACTTTCATCAACATTGTGTCATTCCACTCGAAATCTTTGGAAATGCGAAAAGTAGCGTTGAACGTGGCCTTTAATGGGACAAGAGAAGATTGTCATTTAGAGAGCTCTTCACAACCTTAGTTGTGTCTGTATGGGTAAATGGCTGCGATATGACTCACAGAGGTTTTGCTGCGAAACACAGGAAGGCTGATGCCACAAACGGTTTTGTCAAGCACATCTTCTAGATCAGTGCAGAAGTAAGTTAGCGTCTTGGTCTGATCGTGAGGAGGAGGGAAAGTAAAATCAAGTTTAATAGCTTTATAACTCCAGATTTTAATGCAGCGCTGCAGCTTTTATCT
This sequence comes from Crenichthys baileyi, assembly GCA_036173005.1. Classification (NCBI taxonomy): domain Eukaryota; kingdom Metazoa; phylum Chordata; class Actinopteri; order Cyprinodontiformes; family Goodeidae; genus Crenichthys; species Crenichthys baileyi. Next base: position 802,814 of record JAHHUM010002612.1, on the reverse strand, counting down.
GTGATGAAGTGCATGTAAGAAAATTCAAAATCTCTCAGGTCTGCCTCTGAAAGACACATCATCTTCTTTTTCCACTTTAAGTATTTGGTTGTGAAAACTCAGCCCAGACAACTAAAACATCCTGTGCCAGTTTGAAGTCCTCAAAAAAGGGCTGCTGTTTCCTCTACTTGTTAGGTGTCACAGAAAATGATGAAGTAAATATACAATGTATTATAGCTTTTTAGTGGGTGAGACAAACTCTTCTGGAGGTGTTATTCCGGATGGTTATTATGTGAATAAACACATTTTAAATGAAGCAGCCTTATTTTTTTCCCAGTAATTATAAAAAAATGCTAAAGAATGCAATTTTGTCTTATCAAACTGCCACATGTCTCAGATTCTTTTTAATGTTAACGTTAATGTTAATGTTTAATGTTAATATTGTAAACTCTGCTTTAAACCGTTCAAATACATCTGGTTCTATAGCATATTTGTCATTGAAGAAAACAGGTACATCTAAAACATTTAGAATATCGTGAAAAAGTTTAATATGTTTTTTCACTCATTTCAGAAAGTGAAGCTCATATTATGGAGATTCATTACACATAGAGTGAAGTTTTTCAAGCCTTTATTTCTTGTAATTTGGATGGTGATTATGGGTTACAGATAATGAAAACCCAAAATTCAGTGTCTCAGAAAATTTGCATGTGGTGAAAAAGTTAAATATTGGAAACTCATGGTGCCTCACACTAATCAGATAATTAGCTCAAAACACCTGCAAAGGTTTCCTGAGCCTCTACATTGTCTCTCAGTCTGGATCAGTAGGCGACACAATCATGGGGAAGACTGCTGACTGCACAGATCTCCGGAAGACAGTTATTTCTAAACAAAATGGTTGGTCAGAACCGTGGCAACAATCACAACACTTCCTTTTATTTGTTGTTGCGCTACTGTGGCTACCAAACACGATATGTGGACCACAGTCAGTTATGATTTGTGGTGAGATGCTGGTGTTGGTCCACTGTGTTTTCTGAAGTCTATAGTCAATGCAGCCATCTACCAGGAAAGTTTGAAGCACGTCCTTCTCTGACAAGCTTTATGGAGATGCAGATTTCATTTTCCAGCAGGATCTGGCAGTTGCCTACGCTGCCAAAGGTACCAAATGTTGATTTAATGACCATGGTGTTAATCTTCTTGGTTGGCCAGCAAACTGACCTGACCTGAACTCCACAACTCAAGACCCAACAATGAGGATGTCCAAAAGGTCGCTAAAAAGCAACCTGGGCTTCCATTACACCTCAGCAGAACCATAGGCTGATCCCCTCCATGCCATGCCACACTGATGCAGCAATTCATGCAAAAAGAGTGCATAGAAATGAATATAATTTTCAGAAGCCTGACATATCTGTTTGAAATATCCTTTTTATTGATCTTCTGTTATATTCAAATTTTCTGAGAAAGAATTTGGGGTTTTTTCATTGTCTTTAATTTACGTGTTACAAAAAATAAAGGCTTGAAGTATTTCAATCTGTATGTAATGAATCTATATAATGAGCTACGAGTTTCACTTTCTGAAATGAGTGACAAAAATATTCAACTTTTCCACCATATTTTAATGTTTTTATATATACACCTATGTTTCAGTACAATCAGAAAGTAATGCAAATCAAGTTCACACTAGTTTTTGCCATCTGTTGTCCAATCTTAAATATTGCATAAATATTGGTGACTTCCTGTTAGTGCACATCTGCCCTTGAACTTTAAAGCCTTCCTTCATCATTGGTACTGACATTGTCTGTTTCTCAATAAACGATTGAAATTTAAATATTGCCCAGCACTACTGTACCTATTTCATCCTTTGTACAATAAATTCAAACCTAATTTCTGTTTATAAAATTCACTCAAGCTGTAAATTAAATAAACTTTTGAATTTGAAAAATGTAACATTTTAAAAAGCCAGCAAATAATGATATACATGCACTTTATAACCTCATGTAACCTTTTGACCAGAAATGTTGATTATGAATTGTTGGTACAAGATAAAAAGGAAAAGTTACCCCTATTAGCTCCATATTTGAGAAGGAGAGGCCTGGAGGGTAGTACATTGTCAGGCTGGTGTTGTATGAGTCATCAGCATTGTTACTCAGGTCTATCAACACGCTAAGGCCGTTATTTTCTGTCACCAACAACACCTCAGACCTAAAAGAGTACAAGTATTTTTAAAATTCAGTTAGATTTGATTGGAGCAAAACAATAGCTTTTCTAGGTTTTTTTTTAGAAATACGTACGTGAACTTAAATTTCACTTCAAGATCAGCAATGCAGATTTCTTTATTACAATGTTTCTCAAAAGGAACCTGAAAATAGTCCAAAGAAGAGAATCTGCTAAATGCAACATTGGTCATACTCCAAGAAATTAATACAATTTCTTAAATATTATCTTTACACATCCAAATCTTCATGACACACATGCCCTCAGCACCCTTCAGTCACCGCACCCACCTCAACCACAGCCTGTGTTTTGCTGTCCACGTTCAGAATGGCCCTTGCCTCCTCACTGTCAGCTTGGGAAAAGTTTAATTTGATGCTGACAGGAGATAATGTGTCTCTTACACATCTCTGGAAAATAGGAAGAACAGTGTGGAGAGTTTTTTTAAAGATGACATCAGAAATGTAATTTAAGTAAACTTGATATTATTATTATTCATACCTCCATGTATATAGAATAGTTATAGCAAGTTTTCTTCTCAGTCAGTTCATACATATATGTAATACTCCTGCTATTCTTTTCAGTTTTATCGAAGAAACCTCGATGTGTTTGCCTCATTGGATCCACATTGAGCATCACTGAGATGTTGATACCTGGCCCTGCAGTGGATAACTGTGGTATTAAAATAACAAACGGACATTAACCGTTGGTGAAAATCAATTTTTGAGTCCCCACCTGCTTTGCTGTTTGTTGCTTCTACCATTTCAAAGCAAGCTTCTGCATCAACCATTGGTAACCAAGTTTCGTTCTTTTCCAAGCAGTTAATCTTCTGAATGCTTATGACGTTCGGATAAAATGACAGCTGAGCCATGACATCTATTACGGGCTTGGATCTGAAAGCAACCAAAAAAAGTGGCTCATCAAAGGAGGATTTGGAAAAAAGAAAGTAATTTTGATGTAATTCCCCTCACAGGGGTTAGCTTTTTACATGGTTGTGCAGTTTTACAAAGGTAACATTTTAGATTTTTCTTGTACGAGATGTTTCAATGTGGTAAACTCCTTTTAAAGCATCAAAACTCATTTCATCTACACCAGGGGTGTCCAAACTACGGCCCGCGGGCCAACTGCAACCCGTGATCCAGTTTTTATTGGCCCGCAGCGAATTTTGAAAATATAATTGAATATGGCCCGCACAAGAAGCTTAAGGTCAACACTGTTGGACTTCTCAGTTTCAACACAAGATGAAGCAAGCCACAGAAATGAAAAAACGTTTACCGCCAGTCACCGGAAATGGCAGCACCGAAGAAACACAAAATAGCAAGTGAGTGTAGAAAATTTCAAACACGGTGGGAAAATGAGTATTTCTTCAAAGAAATCAATGGAAAGTGTGTCTGTCTGATTTGCTGTGATGAAAGAGTATAATGTCCGTCGGCACTATGAGACCAAACATCAGAGCTACACATCGTACACCGGTGCCGAACCAACACAGAAAGTCAAGCAAATGGCAGCTGGCCTGCAAGCTCAACAGCAGTTTTTTTTCATGCAAACAAAATATAGGAAAACGCCACAACAGCAAGTTATGAAGTCGCTAAACTTATTTCCCAGCACGAAAAACCGTTTTCAGATGGTGATTTTATAAAGCAGTGCCTCATCAAAGTCACAGAAATAATGTACCCAGAAAAAGTGTCGGATTTCAACAATGTGAGCTTATCCAGGAATACAGTGGTGCGGAGAATCGAGGACTTGTCAGCTAACTTGAAACTCCAGCTGAGAGACAACGCTTGTGCTTTTGATTTTTACTCGACAGCCTGCGATGAGAGCACAGATAACACAGACACCGCGCAACTGTTAATTTTTTTGCGGGGAGTAGATGATAACTTTTGCTGTAGGGAGGAGCTGCTTGATATGATGAGCCTAAAAGGCACAACGATGGGAAAATATATTTTTGAAGCTGTGTCAGAGGCAGTTGAAAAGATGGGACTTAAATGGGACAAGCTCTGTGGAGTAACAACGGATGGAGTTCCAGCCATGACGGGCGAGCGCAAAGGAATGGCCTCGTTGGTGTGCGCCAAGGTAAAAGAGAGCGGAGGTGAGGCTGTTAGGATGCACTGTATAATCCACCAAGAAGCACTGTGTGCCAAGACTGTCCAGCTGGGCGATGTGATGAACACTGTTGTAAAAACTGTCATAATAATTCGAGCTAGAGGACTGTACCACAGAGAATTTCAGGCTTTCCTATCTGATGTGGATGCTGAATACGGTGATGTACTCTACCACTCAGATGTGCACTGGCTCAGCCGCAGCTCTGTGCTGCAGCGGTTTTATTCGCTAAGATCAGAAATCGACCAGTTTTTAAAAGAGAAGGGCCGACCTCTTCATGAACTAACTGACCCTCTCCGGCTGGCCGACCTGGCATTTTTAGTTGATCTTAAGCATCATCTGAATACACTGAACAAGATCTTACAAGGCAAAGATCAGCTGGTGCCACACCTGTATGCGCCCATTAAAGCCTTCTGCCTAAAGCTTCGTCTGTTTGAGACGCAACTACGAGGCTTTAACGCTGCACACTTCCCTGCACTGTCTGAAATCAAGTCTGCTTTTCCAAAGGCCGACCATTCTGCTAAAAAGGAGAAATACGTGTCTATGATTGCATCTCTCATGACAGAATTCAACCAGCGTTTCAAAGATTTTTCTGTCATTGAAAAACAAATCAAGCTGTTTTCGACCCCCTTCCTGGTGGATGCAGAAGAAGTGGAAGAGAGTCTGCAGTTAGAACTGATTGAAAAGCAATGTGATGATTCTCTGAAGAGTCAACATCAGCTTCTCTCCCTCACTGAATTCTATCAGAGTTTGGATAATGCCAAGTTTCCTCTAAATAGACGCAACGCAAAAAGAATCTTGAGCTTGTTCGGCTCAACATATATATGTGAACAAACATTTTCTCTATTAAATCAGAACAAAACTAGACTGAGAACCAGAATGACCGATAGCCATCTCTGCGAAGTCCTTCGTGTCTTAACCACCAAACTTTCTTCTGACATGTCAGCCGTCCTTCAATCCAAAGGACAGCATCACTGCTCCCACTGAGTGCAATGTTCTTCACATTATATGTGAGTTAGAAATACACACAGTATCTCCTAGTATGTGTTCTTAACGTATGTGTTTAATGCATGTTTTTGATTTATTGCATGTGAAGTAATTAAAAAGTTAAAAAAGAAATTCACACAAAATATATGTGTCAATATGTCACCTCTAATGTGTGGCCCGGCCCTTTGTTAATTTTTCTATATTTGGCCCTCACTAAAAAACGTTTGGACACCCCTGATGTACACCATTTTTCTGGTCATGAGATATCATTTAAGTGATGTAATTGTAATCGTACACAAACAACATTAAGACCTTAATATATACCGTACCTTAAGACAACCACAGCACCTTGTGATCCCACCACAATATCTGGCAGACTATCATCTCCAAGATCGATATTTCCATTGATGGATTGACCAAAGAACCTCAACCCAGGAGGGAATTCTGCTCCTGTGATTCTCTGGAACAATAGAAGCTTGATTATTGACACTGTCTGAGTCTCAAAAAAATTATGCATTTCCACCCTTAACATTTACAAATCAATCACACCGTTAAAAATTTGGCAGAGTAAGGATGTCTAATGGGGTTTATCAAGTGTACAGTGTGCTCCTGATTATACATGATGAAGTATGTGAGTTCCCTGTCAGTTTTGAAGCAGCCTTAAGCTTTAGATATCCCAGTCATTAAAGCAATGTTGAAGCATCTATTTAAAGATGTTTTGCACAATTATGCAATAATCCCAGTACAACCATTCCAGAGTTTTGGTGCTATTAGCTAAATTAGAAAAAGGCTAATTTTAGACTTTGTGTGCACAATTCTTTTTTAGTGCACTCGCTGAGATATGGGCATATAGTGCTGAGTCAGAATATGTTTTTGTGCAGATTGCATGCTTGGTAGTGCAGAGCACTCTGTAGAGAGAACCCCAGTAAGACTGAAACTAATGTTAGATGTGCAGAAACGTCCTATGTATGCTAGAACCTAGCATACATTGGAGGAGTACTAAGTACTAGCATAATGACTGCCTTCACAGTGAAATGATGTGTCCCAGGTTTGCAGTGATCCTGCCACATTTAAACAGTTGTGCAGATCCAAGAGACTTTAGGACAGTCTTAATCTGGTGTGAAAGATGGCTTTCTGGCCTTCCGATGCCCTCAGAAAGGCCTAATTTGTTTATGCCACAGATTTTAAAAAAATGGTTCTGACAAATGTCATCTGGATTCACAGCTGAATCTTCAAAAATATTGTTTCATTATTTACCAAAGGTTTAAGGTTCTTCTTTTGCTGTCTCAGCAAAATAATGCTTGAATAACAAATAAGAAAGCTTCTGCTGGATTTTCCACCACTTTTATATTTCTCTAATTTTTAAACTTCCTGCATGTCTATTTTTCTCTCTCAGATTTTAGCTTGAAGTGTGCTTCTTGTATTAAATTATGTAGATGAGTTGAACTCTAAAGAAAAAAAGAAAAACTGTTCACCAAATACACTTTTTTTAGTTTTTGGTGAGTAAAAAAAGTGTCAAAGCTTATCACTCAACAGGTTTGGATCTTTTGAGAGTTCAAAAAATGTGCAAACTTTAAAGATTTTTGTCACCTGGCTGGAAATGTTGCGCATCCCTATGTCTCTTTGTCCAAGGTAGATGTAAACAGCTCCTGCGTTATCCTCCTCCAGGGGGGCTCCCACTGCAACATCTCGGAGACCATCTCCATTCAGATCTGAAAGACTGGATATGGTGGTGCCGAATCTACCCATGGATTGTGCTTGCACTTGAAGCTCCCTCTTTAGTTCCATCTATAAGCAATAAGGATAATATCTAACTGAATTAAAAAAAACATGCCTAAAAGACAATTAATCTGAGCTTAATAATGACGCACCTCATCATTTATAGAGTAGATGTAGATCATTCCTTCTTTTCCTTCCTCGGGCAGGTAAAACAGTGGCGCTCCAACCAACAGGAAATCAGTGTTACCGTCTGAATCAATGTCTACAGAGCACAGCTCTGCCCCAAAATAGGAACCAACCTGTAATATATGGATAAGGAGTTGTTTCCAAAGATTCTTTCTAAAAAACTAGCTGCAAATTCAAGGTTTTTTGGTTTCCTCTCTGCAACTACGGACATCATGAGCCTGTGCCAAGCATGTTTTGAGAAAGACTGTAATTTTGACTATAAAAGTGGTATTTGTGTTATTTTGTAAATAGAAACTTGACTTTAAATTCTTGACTCTGTCTAATAGTCACAAGCAAAATACCTTTAGAGGCAGACTGAAGTTTAAAAACAAGCAGCACATATTTTTGTTACTTATTGATATAATAGATAAAAAAATACTACAATTCCCAACCTGGTCCCCTATTATTCTTTGGGCTGGTTTCGACTCATTGCCATCAGGTTTGAAAACTATGACCTGTCCCGTGTGGTTGAAACGTGGTGCGCCCGTGAAATATAGAGGATTTCCATTCCTCTCTCCAACAGAAAGAGAGCATCCTGCAAAGGCGAGCAGCAACAGGTGTTCAAATTAATTTTCCTTTTTCCTTTTACATTATACAATGTATGGTGCTAGCAAAAACTAAACAATCAGTCAGTTTGATCCAATCAGGATCATTCATTGATATCTCAACTAAAATAAATCAGTTCAGTGAATTAGCAAAAGAAATAGTATACCCATATAGGAGTCTTGTTGCATATGTGGGTCGAAAATCATTTTATTATGTTTTTGAGGCTCACTTAGAGCCCCACGCCAGCTGTTTGATCCCACCGAGCCCAGAATCAAGGTGTCCTGTCAACACAAATGTCTGATCAGAACATACATTTGTCACAGTTGTGAAACATTATGTTTTGGTGCAGAGACTCTGCAAGCATGAAATAAATAAATGCATTTCAGTTTAAGTGGAAGTTCAGTGTTTATATCCAGTTGTTTACTACTTCTATCCAATCTCAAATTACCTTAACTCTTTTGTCACATGTTCTGTTTGATCTGATGATAAAATCATTGTGCTTTACAGTCATATGTGCCCTACGGTTTTTTACCATTTTTCAAAATTCTACTATTTCTTTTAGTTCATTTTTTGTAACTACATTCTTTAGCTATTTCCTTTTGTTCCTTTGGTTTTTCAACCAAAAGCCATTTATATTTTTTATTTATACAGGGAGACATCAATGCCTAAAACTGCACGAATAAAGGAGGACCCAAAGGTTAGACAAGACCACAGGAAAACAGCCAGATAAAGAACCAAAGCATTACGTTTACCAACTAAACCAAGGCATAGATATCACTTACCTTGTGTAAAACAGCACTGAATCCACTTTGGGACATTTCATTAGTCAATTCTCCAGCTCGAGTCACATTGAATCCTAAAGAATTTATGTGAAAGTGTCACTACAGCATGGACAGGAAAAAAATACGTATTGTCCTCGGTTTTCAAAAATGGAAAACAAAAGTGCAAAAGAACAGCATCACCTTCTATAGTAAAGATCTGTTTTTGAAAGCTTTCCAGTATTCCTTTGAGTCCGCTATAGTCATCAATCTTAAAGACATTTTTGTCTTTTGGGTGTGATGCAATACTTTTCAATTTGGTTAGGTCTTGAATTTTGACCTAGAATGAAAAGAATCAATACATTTTTTTACATCTGATGTCATTCCCCCAATTTACACTGTGCCACTTAAAACATAGAAGCAAACGCTCTCCTGAAAAGAGCAGCCATTTTTAGACTGCTGGAGATAGGCACCAGCCCCCCTGCGACCTTGTGAGGATAAGCGGGTATAGACAATGGATGGATGGATAGATGGATGGATGGATGGTGGATGGATGGATGATGGATGGATGGCTGGATGGATGGATGGATGGATGGATGGATGGATGGATGGATGGATGGAACTGATTTGAATTTGTTGTAAAAAGGCTATTAAATAAGGTGTATATAGTGTGTTTAGCAAATAATGTTGCTCAGTTTCACCAGTAATTCCCTGGAAATAAATAAATTAACACCGCAGCATCTTTTAATAATCTTCATCTAATACAGCAAAATATGATTAAACTTACCCCAATGACAACTCGAATTATCTTTTTACGTTCATAGGTTTCAACACTCTTATAATTTGCATCACGATCACTTGGATTTCCATCTGTGATTATCACCACAGCTTTAGTTGCATCTTTTGAGGCTCCTGCTGTTTGGTTTTCCAGGATCTGTGACCTGAGGAAATACAGACATTTAGGGTTGCTGAAGATAAAACTTAGCTTCATCTACAAACACTAACACATACACTTTATGGACTTTGGAAAAAGACATGGTCAAAGTCTTGTGGTGGTACTGTGCCAGAGGTTTATAATTTAACCAAACTTACAGTGTAAAGTTGAGGGCTTCGTGTGTGTTGGTCAGAGTCTTCATATGCACCTCTTCTTTAAGTTTCTTCAGAGCAGTACCAGCAACATAGTCATTAAAGTCAAACACTTTCCTGGGCTTTGAAGAGAACTGAACTGCTGCAAACTAAAGGAAAACAAGCATCATGGATTTAACATCACATAAGGTATATAGATTATACCCTGACATCAAAATGCTTTAAAGGAATGAATGGTGAAGGAGTGCAGTTACCTCAATAGATGTGTTTTTTAAGCTGTTCATCATATCTGTTATGAATATTTTATTTTGGTCAAATTCTGATCCAGTCATACTCTCGGATCCATCAAACAGAAACACAAGGTTTACTTTCTTTTTTGTACATTCTGGAAAAAGGTACAAAAAGTTAGAGTATCATATAAATCAGCGTATAAATACTGGAAATTATATTTGCCTTGGGGGAAAACAACCTTACTTTGGAACAAAGGTTTAAAAGAAGACAGCTGCTGAAACTCATCTGTGATGTTATAACACAAACTGTTCAGGTAGACGTTCTCGTCGCATGGATGAGCAACGTTTGGACTACAAGCCTAAAGCACAACAAAACATGTCAGAGAAACTAGATTAGACACTTTTTAGACATTGTTTTGCTCTAAAATATCACAAACAGCGTGTGGTTTCTTACAATAAATCGGGAACCTGTAGAATCTGCAGCTATTGACAAGCCGAGATGCTTGGCTAAATATGGATCTGTCTCAGACGAATCTGTAAAAGTAAGATTTTGCTCCAGTTATGGGTTAGGATGTCTAAACTTTGCAGTGATATGTTAAAATGATCAGTTTTTATAAATTGGCTTGATGATCTGCAAATGGCAAATAAATGACTTATATTTATTTTAACTTTAATTTCACCACAGGTCATAGATACTCTAGATATTTGGTGTTTGTTTTTTTCAAATTAGCTTTATTTTTATTTGCTAATATACAAATATTCCTGCATTCAAGTTTGGCTTGCTATTCTTTATGCTGCAAAACTATTCATACCCCTTAAACCTGTTCATATTCTATCATGCTACAACTACAAACTTCAATGTATTTTGCTGAAATGTTATAATACCCCTAACTAAAATCCAGTGCAAACAACTGCCTTAATGTAACCCAAGCAGAAATGCAGCTGAACATTAGTGAACAAACAGCATCATGAAGACCAAGGAACACAACAGACAGGTCAGGAACAAAGCTGTGGAGAAGTTCAAAGCAGGGTTAGGTTATAAAACAATATCATAAGTTTGGAAGATCTCACAAGCTCTGTTCAATCCATCATCTGATGATGGAACGCATATGGCACAACTGCAAAACCTACCTACACATGGACATCCTCCTAAACTAAAAGTCCAAGCAAGGAGACCGTTATTCAGAGAAGCAGCCATGAAGAACTCTGGAGGAGCTGCAGAGATCCACAGTTAAAGTAAAAGAGTCTGTGGACACGACAACTTTTAGTTGTGCACACTGAGCTCACTTGACAAGAAGAAAGCCTTGGCTGAAAGAAGTCCCAAGTGAAATTTTCCACAAACCCTGTAGGTAACACAGCAAACATGTGGAAGATGATACTCTAGTCAGTATTACCTCACCTGTTCTTTGGTTCTTTGTGACGCTATGTGTGTTTTTTGTTCTTGTTTGGATTTGATCATGTTTCTCAGTATAATTTTTTAGCTCTGCTTTGATAAAAATCACCTTCATTATTCCACTTGGTTGTTTCCCGTCTGCTTCCCCACAGCAATTAGGTCCTAATCTCATGATCTAACGTGATTTTGGCTGATTTCTGCAGATTGCATGTTCTTTTGTCTCTTTTCATTCTGAGGAGTGGAATAGAAAGGGAAATGGGCCTCTATATTGCATCATATTTATACTTCAGGAAAACAAGACATCATGCATTATTAAACTTTCCCGAAAATCATAAATACTAAATGACTGAATACATTTAGATAAAAGGAATAGTTCAGGTTCCCACTAATAGTTGCATCAGTATTTGGGATTTAAAGTCTTAAGTGTAAGATTATTTTACAGCAGTTAAAGATGGCTTCATTTTTAAGACTTAAACAGGGGTACCAGTAAATATGGAGGGCACTGTATTTTTTTACTTGTTCAACAAGTACTATAATAAAGCATGTAAAATGAATGAGTTTTGAATATTACATATATATATATATATATTATATAATGCAAGTTTTGTTCCAATATTTGGAGTTGTAATTCAAACATCTGGATTGTGGAAAATGTGTGTTTACCATTAGGCAGGAACCACTTTCCAGTTTGATCTTGGTCAAGCTTGAATATTCCCCCCGATCCATTAAGCCGCAGTGGCGCAGTGACGATTATCCTGTGAACCATGGTAACATCAGTAAGACATCAGCAAGACCATGACTTAACAAACAGAAAAGATGTTTTCTCTCATTGTCTTGTGGACCATTTTTGAAACTTCAGCCACTGATTTAAACCAATTTACTGAGATGGTGACATCATACATCAGTTTTCTGTAAGGACAAGTGTGTGCAGACCAAGACCTTCTGCACATACAGTAACACTAAACCTTGGTTCACTTCTCATCTGAGGAAGCTGTGCATGGATAAGAAAGAGGCTCACAGCAGTGGGGACCAACCCTGTATAAGCAGGCCAGAAACAAACTGATCAAGGAGATCAAAGCAGTGAAGCTACAGTGAGAAGCTAAAGAAAAGCTTCTCACACGGAGACACTTCTGCTGTTTAAAATGGTTTAAAAAACCTGACTGCCTACAGGTGACCTTTCCGCCCACTCTGAGCAGAATCCTCGCTTGGCAAATCAACTGAATGGCTTCTACTGCAGGCATGAAAAACAACAGTTCACAACTCAACCCAACTCCTCCACATCCCATTCAGACACAAATTCTTGCCAAACACCAACCACCCTCCTACCTTCAGAGCTCCCTGCGTGCACTAAAGATCTCAGAGGAAGATGTAAATAGGCTCTTTCAGTGCCTGAAAACAAGGAAGGCCTCAGGACATGATAATGTCTCCCCATCTTCATCCATCTCAGTATGGTTTGGCTCATCCACAAAACAGGACAGGTCCAGACTGCAACGAATAATCAGGTCTGCAGAGAGAATCATCAGAGCTGACCTTCCCTCTATCCAGGACTTATACAGGTCCAGGGTCAGGAAAAGGGCAGCTAACATCTCTGCAGACCCCACACACCCTGCACACAAACTGTTTAGGCTTTTACCTTCAGGTTGGTGCTACAGAGCGCTGTCCACTAAAACCAGCCGCTACACAGACAGTTTCTTCCCCCAGGCTGTTTCTCTGATGAACACTTGACATTCAGAGGTCCAGAACAACACCATGCATACTTGGACTGATCTCACATTATATTCTCTTGTAAAGTCAATTGTGTATATACTGTATGTGCATTAAGGCCGATTGTAATTTTGATTCTGAAAAGTGTTATTCATATTATGAAATATTGCAAAACATATTAAACCACAAGCGATTCCAGCTTATCACAGGAAATGTTCTGAAAAATAGTTATATTCTACCTACTTTATCCACACTGATGTTTTAACATGTACTTCAGTGTTGAATTTATACAAAACTGGAGAACTGGAGATGCAAACTCACCCTTTGTTCCTGGGTGACATGTACTGAAGCACTTTGTATCCAAAGAAATCTTTTGGCTCTCCAGGATGAACTTTGAACGAATGGTTTGCCATGTCAATGTTGAAGGCTGAAGAAACTGGGATGGCTGCAGCTGAAAAGCATGAAAGATAAGTTTTCACAAACTAACAGAAGCAGAAGAGTACGTTTTTTTAGTTCCTAACGTTGTTGTTCATGAGAATCACTATACTTTTGGTTAACCATTATTATCTGTTATGAGCAAACACGTACAAGCAGATATAAATAGAAACCGGATAAACTGAATGTTGCAAGTGTGGTGTGCTAGAAAATGTGTAATTTTAACTTTGGTGTAAACAAACCATTACAGTTTTAAATGTTAACTATCTCATTCTGTATGAGAGTTTCCTGTTATTTACCAGGAAATCCTGTTAAGATCTGAGACATAGCAACTCCACAAACTACACAGAAGATAAAACATAGAAAAGCTGTATCACATGAGATGAAAGAATAAAAAATAAATAAGATCTATTAATGCAGGCAGCACAATCACTACATTATTTCCAGTGTTATAAAATAAGTCACTGAACATAATAAATCCTGATTTGAAATGTGTAAGTCAAGCAGTGGCATTCAAAAAGTTCAAGCTTAGTAAAAAGCTTTCCTTAAGTCTGAAAAAGCATAAAAAAGTGAATACTTTGTAAAATTCGGAAAGGGTCCAGAGTTGGTTGGAAACTTTACAGCATCCCATTACAGCACATCTACGTTTACTGCCCACATTTAATACATTTAAATAAAAGACACTATGATTAAGAAGTGTAATAGAAAGCCATTATCAATTAGTCTAAATGTTTCTTCTTCTTCTTGATTGCACTGAAATCAACTTGACACATTTTAATTGTATTTGATCCTAATTACAGAGCTGTGAAAAGTATAATTTAAATGTTTCAATTGACAGTTTCAATTATTGAAAAAAAAGAAGCTATTTTATGCAAGCTGGCCCTTGGTGAAAAGTCATTTTCCACAGATCTATGAACTGGTTGTGCCGCCCACGAAGCATTTACGATAACTGTGAATCAATTTTTCACATCATGGAAGAGTCTTTACCTGCTGTTCTTCACAGAATTTTTTCAATTCAACTTGTTTAAGGTCAAGCCACCATATCTAGATCAGATTTGAGGACTCTAACTCTCAACATTATTTGTTCCTCTACAGCTGGTGTGCTTCACATTAGTGGTTCTCAACCATGATCCCAGGCCTACAGTCCTTCATGTTTAGATGTGTCTCTATTCCAGCGAACTAAATCCAAATGACTGCATTACCTCCTCAGTATTTTATCAACTGCTGCAGAAGCCTGTTGATCACCCATTAATTTCAGTCATCAGTCAGGCGTGTGGCTGCAGGGAAACATACAGGACAGTGGGTCCTGAGGACCAGGGTCAACAGCCACTGCTGTGGATCATTGTCCTGCTGCATAACTCAATTGTATTTGAAATTAAGGTAATGAAATTTCGTCCAGTTATTTTCCTTTAGGGTTTTCTCTAGAAAGCAGAATTCATGGATCAATTTAGAGCAAGTCATGCAGATCCCGAAGGAGCAAATCAGTCCCTGCACGTCACATTTGCACCATGTTTGAATATAGAATGATGTTCTTTTGCTGAAACATCAGCTTTACACCAGATGTAATGGGACTTACATCTCTCGGAAAGCTTCCCTTTCTCTCGTCAGTCCACTGTTAGGAATACCCTTGCTGACTATTACTTATAGGTGAGCTTTCACACACACACCCGAATGATAAGAATAAATGCTGATGTTGATTAGAGTTGATTAAAATGCTGCGGCTACACTGAGATTCAGGGGTTGGACACCTGCTATTACACACTATGCTGAACAATTGCAATCGGCTGTGAAGTTTTTGTCTCATAACACACAGGAGGCTCTAACCAAAGGACCAACGGGGGAGATTCTGGAGCAGATTGCACCTGGGGAGTGGATATACAGAAAGGTGTTCCACAGATCTTGGAAGGTGGATTGGACCTTTTAAAGTGGTAAGTTGCACCACAAACAGTGTGAAGGATTGGCTGGATGAGGCGCAAACCAAGGTAAGCAGATCCTGGCACAAATCACATTGCAGGAGAGGGATGCCTCTGAAAGTGACTTCAGAGAAATCAGAAAGCACCTGAGGGACATAGGTGAGGACGTGGAGTAGAAGCAAAGATGTTGAGGTGTGGTAAGTGGTGGGTTGTAGGGGGATTAATAGGTTTGATCCCATTGACTATGTTTCCCACTTTCATCGGGGGATTATGAGTTGCCACTGAGAATGCCGTTATGAGTAGAGCTAAACATGATACCAGTGCACTGCACATGTCTGCTGATCGCTGTATTAAGAAATATGAGTGTTGAGTTAAATTTCACCCTGAGCGTTCAGTAACTTTCCAGTTTGATCTTTGTGATGTAATAGATTATGTAGAAAAACATTCAGCCTGGAGGGGATATGATGTCTTCATATGCCATTTCCTGTGGGGATGGATGTTGATCTGAGGGGAGCGAAGGTGGATGGAGAAAATCGACGGTCAGGGTCTACATTAACTGATTTATACAATGTCAGACAGAATTTTCAGTTGTGCTTCGAGGCTGTTGTGTTTTATATCCTTTCCGATAATCATGTACATCTAGCTTTGATGGGGTTAGATTTATCTCCACTAGGTATATCACCTGTTGCTTAGACACCACCAGGAGTCTACTGGAGAGATGGCGTTCCGCCTTGGGGGGGAGGTGGAACCATGTGACAGCTGAAAGAAGATTTCCTGGTCATATATAGGTTTAGCATACAATCACAGGGTTGGGTGATTCTTTCGGGGCAGGGTTACCTGGTTGCGAATGTTAATTAGTTCTGCAGTGGGTATGACTTTTTTTTTGTTGAATGATGAACACTGACTTTAAATGATGAAAGTGAGCCCTGCAGGGCTTTAGATGTTGTTTCGCATTTTTTGTTCCCGTCTAAATGAGTCATCACTATAATTCCTTCACAGCCTTGGAGTATTTTTTGGTAGGCCGGCCAGTCCTGGGAAGGTTCTCCAGTGTTTTAACTATTTATGAATAGTAGCTTAGATGTCAGTGATCTTGTTTCTCGTGGGTTTTTGAATTTTTTTACATGGAGGCATGATGTTTTGCTTTTTTAGGTCTTTTAGCCTACTTCATGTTGTAAGACAGGTTCTAGTTAAAATACTTCTCAGGCAGTAATAAGGCTTGGGTAAAACTGAGTTCAGCTGTCCTAAAAGTGTGGCTAATCACAGCTTAATTATGAATTAACAAGGGTTCTTATTAAGGATTCACACAGGGCGAGCTTTTTTCCCTTAATGAATGAATTCATCATTTGAAAAATGCTGTTTGGATGTGCTGAGGTTTTCTTTGTCTCAAATTAAAACTAGTTTAATGATCTGAAACATTTAGGTGTGACAAATAAAAATAAAAAACTGAGGAACTTGGTAAGGGGGAAAATATTTTTTCACAACACTGTAACTGGACTGGAACTGGATCTGTCAGGTTTGTAAAGTGCTTTAACATTTCTTGTAATTTAGCATTTTATAAATGAAACTGAACTTAACTGAGTCCTTAACAAATATTTCAAAAAATGAAACAGGAAGGAGTTAAGCCAAACCCAGTTACAGTCATTTCAAAGAGAAGTGAACTCAAGTGACAAAAGGAGAAAAAAAGCCATACGAGCTGTTGCTCTCTTTTCTCACGCCACCCTCTTTTTTTCTTGGTGCAGACATTCTAGGTTTTGGTTCTCGTGTATGTTTTCATAATTTCCCTGCTGTTCATTATGTTCTATGTTTTCTAAGTTTATTCCTGTGTTCAATCCCCTATGTATTTGAGTCTATTCCCTTAGGTTTCAACTCCTGTGTTGATTATTCTCCCTTTCCCTCAGCCTTCTGCCTTCTCTTTGTCTCAGCTGTTTCACATTTTGACCCGTTTGCTCTCACCTGCACTCTATATCTTTCTTCACTCTTCCTTCAGTATTTAAACCCTCTGATTCTCATTGTTCTCCACTGGTTCTGTTCCTTTTATTATTATTAAATGATGTTTCATTTCACCCCTCTGCCTCCGTTTTTATCTGTAATTGGGTCCCACTACAAATCCAACAATACAACAATGGTACTGAAAGTTGCTCTCAGCTCATAGAAGTCAACCTACTAAAACCAAAATGCCAAAATATAACCCCCAAATAACCAAATTTATTTGGTTAACCAAATAAAATTATTCAAATATGTGTTAAATAAAGTTCAAAGCATATTCTGGATAAATAAAAATCTTCATTTCCCTCCCCACAAACAATTTCTTCTTTCTCATGCAATAATAAAGGGCCCTTTTTAAATAAAAGTGAATTCTAAATTACCCTCCAGCTCTTCAGTGACCAAATTATCAGCATATTCTCCTTGTTCTCCATGAGGTACAGCAAAATAAAATATCATGACATGATAATGTGTTTAATCACCATATTTAAGCTTTACATAAGAGTTAGTTGAGCCAAAACAGAAACTCGAGCAGCCAGAAAAAGCTCTGATCAGCAGTCTATTGGGTAAGTTCAGGAATGTGTCTCTCTCAGTAGAAAAATAGTTCACAACTACTGATGCAAAGCTGTGCAAGTTCTGCTTTATGAGTGTTTTTTTAATCTTTTTGATACAAAAAGTCCTCCGTAAAAAAGGGGGACGTCTCCATTAGAATATTTCTGTTAATCAAATGTTCAGTTTAACCAAAAATTTAAAGAAAAGCCGCATATTTGAACAGTTGAACTTTTAAACTACCAGGAATTAATTTGTAATGAATGTTTTACACAAAAAATAAGCGTATTCTACAACTCTCTGTTTTATTGCAAAGTACTGTGCATTATTTGATCAGTAGATATGATGAGTCACTGAAGCATTTTTATATTTTAACAAAAGTCACTAAACATTTCAGACAAACAATCAAACTGGCGGTAAGTATTGTGATACACGCACAATGTGGTGCAGGAGTAGCATTTCAAAAAATATGAACGCTTCACAACAATTGCTGAACAAAACTTCTGACAAAAAAATAGCTCCTTATGGTCGCAGTTTTATTCACAATGCCTTCAGCTGCTGGTCAATATGTAAATATAATTCAAAGCATATAATTTTAAAACAGTTGAGCCCTCCCAAAAAATGTGCCGTCACAGAAAAAAACATTAAAATATTTTTGGAAAAATAAATTTCTGACCATATCAATGTTTTTTGTGCTTTTAGCTGTTTGCGCTACTCAGCATTTTCTTGTAAAAAAACAAAACTTGGAAACACAAAATCCATGTTGTTCTGACAAACACATGAATTACACCCTGTTGTGGTGAAGATTTCCTGTTTTTTCTTCTTCCTAAGTCTATAGTGTTTCCTTTCTACCAAGAAACAAGTAAAAATATATAATTTGTCACAATTTGAGAAAAAGCTGTTGATGTTACTTTAAAATGAAAACAAAAAAATAAATGTATTAGGCGTTTTATGTTAAACCTCTAGGGGATTTTTTACACTTTATCAAAACCATAATTCATCCCATAGTATTCACTTTTAGGTGAATAGTATAAAAAAAACGAATAAAAGACACCTATATATTTTTTACTTACCTGCCAACGCCATGTAGACAAGCAGGTAGAAGCATTGTGGCTCGTTCATCTTGACATGAAGTCAGACTCTGCAGACAGTGTGACTGTATGTGAGAGTACAAGCAAATGTGCGTGCGTTTGAAAAGTAAGGCTGTTTCCTTAGCAGGTGGCTGGTTGTGACACTTCCGCTGTTACAGAAGGTTCCTTCATAGGTTCATATAACGCTTTGCTTACCCTAATGTTTCTTACTGTCACTGAAAATTTCTTCTTTTTACCAACTGCTTTTTAAAATACTTCTTTCTTTAAAAATAAACTTGTTTCACTAAATATCTAATGTTTCAGATTTGCAATTTATTTTCATAACTGTGTGTTTTGACTTACAGGGGTTGGACAATGAAACTGAAACACCTGGTTTTAGACCACAATCATTTATTAGTATGGTGTAGGGCCTCCTTTTGCGGCCAATACAGCATCAATTCGTCTTGGGAATGACATATACAAGTCCTGCACAGTGGTCAGAGAGATTTTAAGCCATTCTTCTTGCAGAATAGTGGCCAGGTCACCATGTGATACTGGAGGAAAACGTTTCCTGACTCGCTCCTCCAAAACACCCCAAAGTGGCTCAATAATATTTAGATCTGGTGACTGTGCAGGCCATGGGAGATGTTCAACTTCACTTTCATGTTCATCAAACCAATCTTTCACCAGTCTTGCTGTGTGTTTTGGTGCATTGTCATCCTGATACACGGCACCGCCTTCAGGATACAATGTTTGAACCATTGGATGCACATGGTCCTCAAGAATGGTTCGGTAGTCCTTGGCAGAGACGCGCCCATCTAGCACAAGTATTGGGCCAAGGGAATGCCATGATATGGCAGCCCAAACCATCACTGATCCACCCTTTCGTTGTCCGATGAGCTAACCCCTCCCACCTACTTCCTATTTTCTAAGGGGATTGCTCAATCCAGCTCTCCATCCAACGGGTCCGGACTTCCCTAAACCTGAAAAGTCTTACTAAGCAGGTTCACTGAAAGTACTGTTTAAGCTGGTGTCGGGAAATGACTCGCCTAGCCTCTGACAGCCTACATCCAGAAGTCTCGCCCTTCTTCAACCGGAGGTCTGGACGACTGAGTAGCCAACGCAGTCGATCACAGTCCAACAATCACTCCTGTTAACGGCTGCTCATTCCCTAATATTACAACTGGCACTTGGTATATGGGCTAGGTTAATTTTAGTGACTCGGCACGAGCCCCAAGGGCGTTGTTTCAACAACTTGGCTAAGGCAACCTATAAAAACCTCCTATAATTTCTTAGAACCAGGCAACAAGACTTTTTACCACCAATGAAAAACCAAAAATAAGGTGACTCAAATAATTGGATGTCCACGATTTAACTAGAATTTTATATGCTTTCTTTAATTAGTAACGCTTTTGCAGGGGTCAGTAACAGCTTAAATTCAGCAACACAATAAATTCAATAATAGAAATAATTCAATCAACTCAACCTGTCTTTCCCTGATGCTGAACTTAGTGAGTTTGGAGAGGCTTTGAAGACGGAGGCTCGTCCATGGACCCGATGGAGCTGTTCCTTAGGGTAACAACGAGTGGTTCCTTGAGGGGGATACGACTTGATCTTCAGTTTTCCTCCTTTAAGTGACAGGCTCTGATGCTCCAGGCTTCGATGGTTAAACAGAAACTTTGCTGACATATGTCTCAGGGGACAATGGCTTCCAGAGGCTGAAGAGTTGAAGGAAACCCCGGGGACATAATTGAGGTTGATTCAGGACTTCCAGGAGCCTGAGACTTGGAGCAATCAGCTGTTCACCGATCAAGTTCACTTCTGTTGTCTGGATAATAAGGCTGTAGATGAAATCAGATTCTTAATTTTGAGGCGCAGTCCTTCAGGGCTCACGGGTTGATCCTCTTTTTAATGCAGTCGATCAGCAGGGCTGTGTCTCTGGTACTTCTTCCATCTAAGCATCTTTTCCCCGTCCGATCTTTTTACTGGTCTTCTGCGAGAAAAAACCCCTTCCCCCCTTCAGTTTTTTTTTTATAGTGCTTAAAACGCTTCCACCAGTCAGCCCCTTTATTAGGTTTCCCAGTTATTGCTCAATCTATTCAGCTCAACTTCTTGGTTATTGCACAATACTTTAGTCATGGTCATGGTGACCTACTGGTTCCCGTTTTTTTCGGACTTGGAGCCTGTTACAGGCGCATCCTCCCTTCCTCCATGTCCGTCAAAGGTCCTCTGTCAGCATACAGCTGGCTTCTTGTAACTCTTAGTCATCCTGTACTTCTCTCCCTAATCTGCTCAGTCTTAAACTTTACACAGTATCACAAAAAAAAAAACATTCCATTCTCAGTTTTATACATTTACTTCAAGACACATTTATAAAAGCATCACTTCATTCTTTTTTCCATTACTAATAACCAACATTATATCTTGCATATATGGTTGAAAAAAAAAAAAAAAAAAAAAAAAAAAAAAAAAAAAAAAAAAAAAAAAAAAAAAAAAAAAAAAAAAAAAAAAAAAAAAAAAAAAAAAAAAAAAACACGCCTGTTTCACTCTGTAAACTGTATTTCTTAATAATTGTTGCATGGATTACACAGAAATATATCTATTGTAAATTTTTTTTGGATTTATCTGTAAGTACTTCGTGAATCGCTGGATTACAGGAATGATCTCACCTTATTTGACAAAACCCCCTGCTTCACTCTGGGATGCAACAGTCTGGGGGGTACGCTTCTTTGGGGCTTCTCCACACCGTAAAATCTCCCGGATGTGGGGAAAACATTAAAGGTGGACTGATAAGAGAACAATACATGTTTCACATTGAAAACCCAAGATTTGTGCCCCTTGCACCATTGAAACCAAGTTTGGCATTGGCATGGGGCCAAAGGTTTGGCTATAGCAGCCCCGGCGTGTATATTGACCCTGTGGGCTCCCGAGGACAGTTCTGGTGGAAAAGGGGAGTTTAGGTGCACATTTAATTCGCCGTGATTTGGGCAGCCGTGGTTTTTTGTTTTTTGGATACAATCCGGGTTAGCACCTGAACATCCCTTTCAGACAGCTTCCTCTTGTGTCCACAGTTAATCCTGTTGGATGTGGTTCGTCCTTCTTGGTGGTATGCTGACATTACCCTGGATACCGTGGCTCTTGATACATCACAAAGACTTGCTGTCTTGGTTACAGATGCGCCAGCAAGACGTGCACAACAATTTGTCCTCTTTTGAACTCTGGTATGTCACCCATAATGTTGTGTGCATTTCAATATTTTTAAGCAAAACTGTGCTCTTACCCTGCTAATTGAACCTTCACACTCTGCTCTTACTGGTGCAATGTGCAATTAATGAAGACTGGCTACCAGGCTGGTCCAATTTAGCCTTGAAACCTCCCACACTAAAATGACAGGTGTTTCAGTTTCATTGTCCAACCCCTGTACTTCTCTAGTGGTACCTTAGAAGTCCATCACCTTTGACCAGTTTTAACCAAGTCAGAACTGCACTTAACCTTCATGTGTGTAGGAAGTGACCTGCAGATGCATTTGCAGCGACAGGTGTGGTGATGGATAGAAGTAACCCTTTTTCACCAACACAACTCTGAGCCCGTTCCAGTTCCCAAACGTGAATTCGAACCGGTGACGTGTGTTTCCACCAACGAAAAGAGGTTCTAAAGCGCAAATTCTGGTTCAACTCGGGCACCGCAGAATACTTGGTTCTTCTGCTCGAACTGTAACGTTATACGTGGATGGGTCGAAGCCGCTGACAATAGAAGCAACAAGTAGGGCGGCAAAGACAAGAACGTACCATATAAACATTATTTATGTTTGTAAAAACACTAAACACACGTTGTGTAACTACTGGTCTCTGTTACACCCGCGGATGCTGAACATATGCAAATGAAAACATTGTACCATTGTTCTTAGCGTCTCCTCTGTATTAACTGTAGTTCATGGATAATCTAATTTTGCCTTAAAAGGAAAACTTCACGCAGCTCAGCAAGCTCTGTCGTCTCGCTACGAAACTTCCCCCCCACGCTGTGTAACACCGATTGAAAACTGGTGGAAATGGGCATTGGTGCTCAACAAAGCACCAACATTCAAAGGCATGCGAACCGAACCGGTCCAATAGCAAAGTTCTTTCCGTGGAAAAAGCTATGAGATCTCCTTTGCATCGGTGGGAAACCAAGGAGGTTGGTAGCCAATAGAGACTTCAAAGAGGGAGGTGTTGGCTGTAGCAGAGGAAACATGTGAGTAGTGTGTGATCGAGGGTCCTGTTGGAAGAGTTGGAGGAGGTGACATAGCTCTGAGAGTTGCTTCAAGTTCTTCATTCATACGTTCTGTTTGTCCATTGGATTGTGGGTAAAAACTGGAGGGGAGGCAAACTGTTTTCAAACACAGGAGATGAACTTAGGGCCATGATGAGATATGATTTCCTGTGGATGCCATAGAGATGGGAGACATGTTTAACAAGAGGTTGGGCAGTCTGAAATGAAGTGGGTAGCTTTGTGAGAGGAATAAGGTGGCAGGCTTTAGAAAACCGGTCAATGATGGTTACAATGGTGGTCATACCTTTGGAAACAGGGAGTTCAGTGACAAAATCGAGGGTGATGAGAAACCAGGGATGTTTAGGTACAAACAGAGGTTGGAGCAGACCAGCAGAGGGTTGATTTCAGGAGTTATTTCGGGCACAGACCAGACAAGCAAGAATATATTCTCTGATATTTTAATGGATGGATGGCCTCCAGAACCTTTGGTTGATGAGGGAAAAGGTACGACTGGTTTCGGGGTGACGAGATCTTAGCAGTGTGAATCCAATGAATGAGTTTAGATCTGATGGAGAAAGGGACGAAGATGCAATTAGGTGGGGCCAGTTCTGGGATCAGGTTCCTTCTGAAGAGCTTGATGGATGACATCTTCAATTCCCCAGGTAAGGGCTCCAATGGTGGAGCTGGGAGGAGGGATGGATTCTATTTTCCTCATCCGGAGAAAACTGGCGAGAAAGAGCATCTGGTTTAATGTTTTAGGAACCAGGATGGTAATTGATGGAAAAGTTAAAACAGGAGAAGAACAAGGATCAAAGAGACTGACGGGGATTAAGACATTTGGCTGACTGTAATAAGATTTTTATGATCAGTTAAGACTAGCACAAGATGTTCAGCAACCCCCAACCAATGGTGCCACTCCTGCAAAACTAGTTTGATAGCAAGAAGCTCTCTGTCACCAACATCATAATTACATGAAGGCCGACCCAGGGGTAAGCGTAAGCTAATGAGCCCAAGGAAATAAACAACGATAAAAGACTTAGAGGGCTAGAAGTACCACTTAGGTTGACACTCAGGGATCGAAAAACCGGCAGCTGGCTGGGCATTCTGATCAGCAGCCCAAACCACCTCAGCTGACCCTTTTATTATAACAGCGGCTCTACTCTGAGCTTCTCCCAGATGATGAAGCACCTCAACCTATCTTTCAGGCTGGGCCCAGCCACCCTACAGATGAAGGTAATATCAGACACCCGCATCAGGGATCTCATTCTTTATTTCATGTTTCATAACCCATGACGATATGAGAGGGTCCCGAAGTAGATTGACCAGTAACTTTAGTGACTTGCATTTTACCCACAACAGCAGCAACAACCTTTGCCAGCTCAGCAAATTTTGAATGAATAGATTTGGAAAAAACAATATTGTCTTTAGCCTTAAAATGCGGTTAAAATTCAAAAAGCCAAGAACCCCATAAAGACATCTCTTCATGTCTAATTTTGCTTGAAAGGTAGTTGGGGTTGATTAAATTGACTAAACAACTCTTGCTTTCAACAACTTTATTCATGCTAAATTTGAAAATGCCCTATGAGCTAAAAATGCAATATTTTAACATATGTTTCTGAACTAAATTAAAACCAGAAGTGGGAATTGTTGGCAATAAAAAAAAAAAAGTCTTTAGCAGATCAGGATTGCAGATAAGGTACCGAGCCATCTGTCAATCTCCCTCTCCTTCCAACCTCTTTTTCACCAAGAAACCTAAAATCCTCCTCTTGAGGTAAAAAATCACCCTCAACCTGAAGGGAGCTGTACACCTTTTTCTGATTGAAAACCAAGGTCTCTGAAATAGAGGAGTTCTGACACTCATCCAAGCCAAAAGGCATGATTGGGCCTAAAAAAATATTTCCATGTGCACTCACATCTGCAGGCATCCATTGCACAGTCAACTGCAGTCCAAACATTTCATCAATTAAAAACATTAAATGCAAAATATGATGAAGAGACTGTTGACCATCAGAAATATTTAATCCCACAAAATGGGATGACATTATTGTACAGGTTCAGTTAAAGATCCAATGATCTGTGTTCTTAAATCCCAAACATATATACTGACCTTTTAAACAGAAAAAACAGTTGTAAATATAGCCCTAAAATAACTATCTGTGCAGCTGAATCCACTGTTCTGTACTGGTACAAAGGTATGTTAGGTTAGTTTTTGCTTTATTTGTTTCTTTTGTCTATCAGGTTCTTACTGTTTCATTTTGACTTGTGGCTTCTGTTCCTCTGTTGGGGTATTTTTTGATGCTTTGTTTTTAGCCACTTGGCCCACATCCAGCATAATGTAAAAGGTCCAGTTTCTATTCTTCTTTTAAATGACAAACAGGATTTGATGCAACTTTTGCAACTTATCCACAAAAAACACAAAAAGAGTTTGTTTTGTATACAGTACAGACCAAACATTTGGACACACCTTCTCATTCAAAGAGTTGTCCTTATTTCCATGACTATGAATATTGTAGCTTCACACTGAAGGCATCAAAACTATGAATTAACACATGTGGAATTATATACTGAACAAAAAAGTGTGAAACAACTGAAAATATGTCTTATATTCTAGGTTCCTCAAAGTAGCCACCTTTTGCTTTGATTACTGCTCCGCACACTCTTGGCATTCTGTTGATGAGATTCAAGAGGTAGTCACCTTCCAACAGTCTTGAAGGAGATCCTTAGCACTTGTTGGCCCTTTTGCCTTCACTCTGCGGTCGAGCTCAACCCGAACCATCTCGATTGAGTTCAGGTCCGGTGAGTGTGGAGGCCAGGTCATCAGGCGCAGCACCCCATCACTCTCCTTCTTGGTCAAATAGCCCTTACACAGCCTGGAGGTGTGTTTGGGGTCATTGTCCTGTTGAAAAATAAATGATGGTCCAACTAAACGCACACCGGATGAAATAGCATGCCGCTGCAAGATGCTGTGGTAGCCATGCTGGTTCAGTATGCCTTCAATTTTGAATAAATCCCCAACAGTGTCACCAGCAAAGCACCCCCACACCATCACACCTCCTCCTTCATGCTTCACGGTGGGAACCAGGCATGTAGAGTCCATCCGTTCACCTCTTCTGCGCCGCACAAAGACACGGTGGTTGGAACCAAAGATCTCAAAGTTGGACTCATCAGACCAAAGCACAGATTTCCACTGGTCTAATGTCCATTCCTTGTGTTCTTTAGCCCAAACAAGTCTCTTCTGCTTGTTGCCTGTCCTCAGCAGTGGTTTCCTAGCAGCTATTTTACCACGAAGGCCTGATTCACACAGTCACCTCTTAACAGTTGTTCTAGAGATGTGTCTGCTGCTAGATCTCTATGTGGCATTGACCTGTTCTCTAATCTGAGCTGCTGTTAACCTGCGATTTCTGAGGCTGGTGACTTGGATGAACTTATCGTCCGCAGCAGAGGTGACTCTTGGTCTTCCTTTCCTGGGGCGGTCCTCATGTGAGCCAGTTTCTTTGTCGCGCTTGATGGTTTTTGCGACTGCACTTGGGGACACTTTCAATGTTTTCCCAATTGTTCGGACTGACTGACCTTAATTTCTTAAAGTAATGATGGCCACTCGTTTTTCTTTACTTAGCTGCTTTTTTCTTGCCATAATACAAATTCTAACAGTCTATTCAGTAGGACTATCAGCTGTGTACTGTATCCACCTCCTGCACAACACAACTGATGGTCCCAACCCTATTTATAAGGCTTGAAATCCCACTTATTAAACCTGACAGGGCACACCTGTGAAGTGAAAACCATTTCAGGTTACTACCTCTTGAAGCTCATCAACAGAATGCCAAGAGTGTGCGGAGCAGTAATCAAAGCAAAAGGTGGCCACTTTGAAGAATCTAGAAAATAAGACATATTTTCAGTTGTTTCACACTTTTTGGTTCAGTATATAATTCCACATGTGTTAATTCATAGTTTTGATGCCTTCAGTGTGAAGCTACAATATTCATAGTCATGGAAATAAGGACAACTCTTTGAATGAGAAGGTGTGTCCAAACTTTTGGTCTGTACTGTGCATCGCTCTGCAAAAGTATCTATACCCCTTAAAACATTTTTTGCCAGCAAGCATCAATGTATTTTCTCAAATTATTTGCAAGATCAAACTGTTTTGTTTTCAGCATTGCCTGGTATTTAGCCTTGAAAGGTATCCCCACATGATGCTGCCACTACCATGTTTTATTGTTTGCCTAGAAGGCCATGAAGTATATTATATATACTTATATATATTATATATACTGGTATACACCAGCTGACTCTATTTAATAGTGTAGACAATATAGATGACTACTGAACGCACCTGGTTGACCTGGATTTTTGCCTTTTTTGTTAAAATCTATCATTTTTTTCCCCTTCACAAATATGCACATAAAATACAATGAAGTTTGTAGTTGTAACTTGACATAAGGTTCAAGTGTAATGAATGTTTTAGCAAGGCACGATATTTGACAACAATCAGTTCAATTTATTGTTTGCACCTGGCCTTTGCACTTTAAGAGAAAAATCTGCAACCGGGCATCCCTGGGTGATGCAACCCAGAGAAATGATGTCTACATGCAATGAGAAATACAAAGCTAAGTTTTCCGGAGTAATTCCTCCGCTGGCTTCAATCTGAAGAGCTGGGAACTCGTTCTTCAGTTCTCGCGCTGCAACATGAACTTCCTACAAGGGAGAAATGTGATGTTGGATAAGTTTTAGTTTCACAGTTCAAGTTTTATTTCTTGATCTTTTGTGATTTGAAATGTCCTACCTGTGGCTGAAAGTTGTCCAACATGACAATGTCGGCTCCGGCTGCAGCTGCTTCTCTTCCCTCCACTGTGGAGTGGCACTCAACCTCAATCTTGCTGCTGAAGCCGCACACTGAGCGGGCCACTTTCACAGCCTGAGAAACAAACAGGATTCTAAGTTTGTCTTTGCAGAAGTATCAGAAGGACACCTGAACTCAGGACATCTGTCAGTCAGCTCGTGCTCACTGGGTATTTTTGCTGCTTTTCAGTGCGCAAAAACAGACTAAATTTCAACATTACTATTTTATCATAGTCACACTGATCATGTCAGGTGCCTGACTTGAGCTACAGACTCTTGCAACATTTTGAAAGCCTGTACAGAGAGCTGCAAAGAGGAACCTCACTTTCTGTCACATTGTGACCTTTAACTCAGAGCAGAGGTCTGTTGTAAAGAAACTAAATAAATGTCACTTAAAACAAGGAGGCAAGACTTTGCTTGAAAAGCAAGCAACCTCTCAATTAATTTTACACTTACAACAAACCAACTTTGGCATTGCATTGATGTCACTCAGATATGTCAGAAAAAGGATTGGTTTTAAGAATGGTATTACTAAGTGCAGCTAGTGAGCTTAAAGTACAACTTTTTGTGTTTTTCTCTACATTTGCGATTCACATTTGTTTTTCGGTGGTGTGAACATGTATTCTGTACAGCTGCAGTAAACTCCCAGAGCTGTACGTAAGAACATTAGATTGATTTCCAGATAATCTGGCAACAAAACCCACATGAAAGTGTCATGAGGAGGGCCATATTCATTACTGTACACAAAAACATGATCCAAAGTTTTTGATTGGAACATAAAGATCAGGCATACGATTCAGTTCTGCACAGGTCACAAAATTTTATCCTTTACTCTGTTTACATGCAGACCGTTAGGTTTTTTAACAGTAGATTTATAGGTCATCTGTATGGCTGCCTTGCATGCATGTTGCATGATGGGAGGGGACTGTGGCTCAGTGGGAAGAGTAGTCAGCTTGCAGTGCGAAGGTTGTGGGTTTGATTCCAGCTTCCTCCTGCCACATCTCAATGTGCCTCTGGGCAAACCACTTAACTGATCTGCAGATCGGTGTATTTGTTGAGATGATAGCAGCGTTTACCAGTAGCAAAAATAGGAAATCGGATGAATAAAGTACAAAAGGAATATGAATAGCTTTAGCCCAGTTTAAGTCCTGAAAACATTTATAATCCTCATTACCATTTGCTTCAGCCCCAGCATCCATCGTGGCTTATGGATCAAACATATCAGGTTGAAACCCCTTTGAGCTGAAACACTCCCACATCTGTCTGTAAATCTAAATGAAATGGGAAACATTAGTCTAACAAGTTCCTCTATCGTTTTTTTCTGCTACATCTTCATGTACTGTTAAAAAATTACATTAAAGACACTTTTTTAAAGTCTTTTTCTGTCTGGCTGAAAATGATGTGATTTACTTCTTTCTACATATAATACATCAATGGTTTGAATTAATGTCGTTTTTCTCAGGACAATGATAATCTTCTAATAAAAATTTAACAAATTCTATATAGCATAAATCAACGTAAAGGTTATGGTTTTCCTAAGATATTTGTTTGTTTGCAACTATAGACAAATTATTTTAGTAGGAATGAGAGCAAAAATGGCTCTTTGGATTGTAAAGACCAATATACTAGATGGAAATGCTTTAGAATCCACCTCAGAATTTGTTCACATTCACTTTTTTAGTATGGTGTTTACAAAAGCTTATAGATTAGCTTGAAACTTGCTTCTTTGTGTGGATCCCCCTTGTTTTCCATGACCAATAGAGCTTTTATAATTGTTGGAGCCCAGATATATGTGAACGTATAGCTTGAGTTAGCTAAAGATTTATAAGTTATTTATAGCTACAGCTTCCTGGACTTGGAATTACTGTTGGTGTCATAGGAAAGCATTGAAAACTGTCCAATTTAAAGATGAGCTGAGCAGATATTGTATATCCTATTGTACCAATTAACAGCACACTTAATTATGCTGACTCATAATTAACCAAAATTATCAAAGTAAACTGATAAAAATATGTCTTTCTAAAAAACTAGATTTCTAAAAATCTAGTTTTAAGGTTTATAAAGAAATCAAGCATTATTTTCTAAAAACCTTACTGTGTATTTATTCGACTGAGGGGTGGATCTGGCACTGGTGATGTCCTTGGGTGTTTTCTCAAAATCCACACTATAAATTTATACTTCTTTTATCCTGCTGTTTTTTCCTTATAATTGTGAAGTTGTTTACAATTTTTTATATATATTATTACATCTTGATCAAGCCACAAGGATAAAATAATGTATTAAAATCACCTATTGTTTAATATCTTTCAAAGAAGATATTAAATTCAGGATTCAGAGCTATGGCTTTTTTTATTCAAAAACTAAAGAGGAAAAGAAAAGCCAAGGTAATAACAATTTTTACACAACTAAAATCTATATTATGCAAATAAATCCAGGGATGGTTATAGAGGCATTTCCAAACAAATTAAATTCAGTCATTCTACATTAATAAGATTATTTAATCCATGTCCGTTAACCAGTCTGTACGTTTTCTACCTTATTATCAATAAATAAAGCTCTGCAACTCACCATGCTGCTCCCGTGCATTGTTCTGCACGTTGGTCCGACAGAAATTCAGCGGTATATAACACACAAGGTATGTTCGCAAAAGTGCATCTGAATGAACCACAATGCTTCTGCAACACTGTCCTTTAGAAAGTTGACACCACAGAAGAGATTGTTTTGTTATACTGGGAAACCAAACTTAGTCTAATCACAGACACCTCTTACCACCTGTTAAGCATGGTGATGGAGGTGTGATTTGGCTTTTTGGCACCCACAGGACCTGGCCACATTCAAGTCATTGTGTTGACAATGACCCATGTACGGAGGCTACAGTCCTAAATGCAGCCATCACGGGTTCGAGTCCTGGCCCATTGACCGTTGCTGTATGTCTTGCCCCCATTTCCTGTTGGTCATCTTTTAAAATAAAGGCCACTGGTGCCACAAAATAAAAATAAAAAAGAATCAAGGTGTTGAAATGACCCAGTCAAAGTCCAGACCTCAATCTAATTTAAATCCTGTGGTGACATCTCGAGACAGAAGTTTAGGAATGACTGCCCACAGACCTTGATGATGTCATGACCTTGAAAAGAAGAATGAGCCATAATTTCTCAACAACACTGTTAGACTGACAAAGTACTTCATACTTCATTCTTATCAGATTAACATTTTTAACCCAATGTATATGTGTATCTCAGATGGAGAGTGTTTGTCTCACTTTGGGATACATGCATTAGACTTAAAAAAAAAAGCAATTGATTTGTTGGAACAGGTCTATGTAGGCACTGCGTTGTGCTGTGGGTAAAGTAGTGTCCGTTTGTAGCTGGCTAGAATCCTTGCTGTGTATTTGTGCCACCTGTTGTCCTCTGATCAGATGACCATCAGCTCTCTGTTCGTTCATTTTGAACAACTGTAAATACATTTTTGGTGCAGATGCTCACCTCTGTGATGCTCCCTGATGCCCAGATGTGGTTGTCCTTCAGCATCACCATCCCGCTCAGGTCCTGTCTGTGCATGGATGTGCCGCCCACCAGCATGGCGTACTTCTCGACCAGCCTAAAGCCTGGAGTGGTCTTACGGGTGCCAGCCACCTCTCCGTGCCAGCCTGCAGACGTTGCCATCAAATTGAGCTGAGAGCAGCGGGTGGCGATCCCTGAGGCACGACTCAGGCAGTTTAGAGCAGGGCGCTCCCCGAGGAGCAGACATCTGGCTGGGCCTCTCACCACAGCAGTCAAAGTGACAGCATCTGGACCTGGAGATGCTACATAAAATGGAGAAATGGAAATACTACATGTTACGTATTATTAATGTGGAACCAATTTCTTTCTTTTCTGCAACATGGCATCTCAGAGTAAAGAACCCCTCATGACGACTACTAAATCGAGGCACGTGACGTTGCCCGGTATGGCAGAGCCGGGGTCCCACCCTGGAGCCAGGCCTGGGGTCAGGACTCGTCGGAGAGCACCTGGTGGCTGGGTTCCTCCTCGCGGGACCCGGCTGGGCCAAGCCCGAACGAGAGACGCGAGACCATCCCCCAGTGGGCCCACCACCTGCAGGGGAACCGTGAGGGACCGGTGCAAAGAGGATTGGGCGGCGGACGAAGGTGGAGACCCTGGCGGCCCAATCCCCGGATGCTCAGGCTGGCTCTTGGGACGTGGAATGTCACCTCGCTGGGGGGGAAGGAACCTGAGCTTGTGCGGGAGGTCGAGAGATATCGACTAGAAATAGTCGGGCTCGCCTCCACGCACAGCGTGGGCTCTGGAACCCATCTCCTCGAGAGGGGCTGGATTCTCTTCAACTCTGGAATGGCCCACGGGGAGAGGCGGCGGGCTGGGGTGGGTTTGCTTGTTGCCCCCCAGCTCAGCCGTCTCGTGTTGGGGTTTACCCCAGTGGATGAGAGGGTCGCATCCCTGCCTTCGGGTTGGGGAGAAGTCTCTGACTGTCATTTCGGCCTACGGGCCGAGTGGTAGTGCGGAGTACCCGGCCTTCTTGGCGCCCCTGTCGGAGGTGCTGGATAGTACCCCTCCCGGGGACTCCATTATTCTGCTGGGGGACTTCAACTCCCACGTGGGAAACGACAGTGACACCTGGAGAGGCGTGATCGGGAGGAATGGCCTCCCCAATCTGAATCCGAGTGGTGTTTTGTTATTGGACTTCTGTGCTAGTCACGGATTGTCCATAATGAATACCATGTTCAAAGATAAGGGTGTCCATCAGTGCACTTGGCACCAGGACACCCTAGGCAGGAGGTCAAATATCGGCTTTGTTGTCGTATCATCAGACCTTCGGCCGCATGTTTTGGACACTCGGGTGAAGAGAGGGGCTGAGCTGTCCACTGATCACCACCTGGTGGTGAGTTGGATCCGCTGGAGGAGGAGAAAGCCGGACAGACTTGGCAGGCCCAAGCGCATAGTGAGGGTCTGCTGGGAACGTCTGGCGGACCCCTTGGCCAGGGATGTATTCAACTCTCACCTCCGGGAGAGCTTTGACCAGATTCCGAGGGATGTTGGAGACATAGAGTCCGAGTGGGCCATGTTCTCCGCATCTATTGTCGATGCTGCCACCCGTAGCTGCGGCCGTAAGGTCTGCGGTGCCTGTCGCGGCGGCAGTCCCCGAACCCGGTGGTGGACACCGGCAGTAAGGGAAGCTGTCAATCTGAAGAAGGAGTCCTATCGGCTGTGGTTGGCTTGTGGGACTCCTGAGGCGGCTGACGGGTACCGTGAGGCCAAGCGTGAGGCTAAAACTCGGGCCTGGGAGGAGTTCGGTGAGGCCATGGAGAAGGACTACCGGTTGGCCTCGAAGCGATGCTGGCAGACCGTCCGGCACCTCAGGAGGGGGACGCTGTGCTTCGCCAACACTGTTTACAGTGGGGGTGGGGAGCTGCTGACCTCGACTGGGGACATTATCGGGCGGTGGAAGGAGTACTTCGAGGATCTCCTCAATCCTGCCATCACGCATTCCCTGGTAGAAACAGAGGCTGGGGACTCGGGGTTGGACTCTTTCATTACCCAGGCTGAAGAGTCAACGAGATGGTTAAAAAGCTCCGCGGTGGCAGGGCTTCGGGGGTGGATGAGATCCGCCCTGAGTACTTCAAGTCTTTGGATGTTGTGGGGCTGTCATGGTTGACACGCCTCTTCAACATTGCGTGGCGGTCGAGGACAGTGCCTCTGGACTGGCAGACTGGGGTGGTGGTACCCCTTCATAAGAAGGGTGACCGGAGGGTGTGTTCCAACTACAGGGGTATCACACTCCTCAGCCTCCCTGGTAAGGCCTACGCCAGGGTATTGGAGAGGAGAGTCCGGCCGATAGTCGAACCTTGGCTTCAGGAGTAGCAGTGTGGTTTGTGTCCCGGCCGTGGAACACTGGACCAGTTCTACACCCTCTACAGGGTACTCAAGGGGTCATGGGAGTTTGCCCAACCGGTCCACATGTGTTTTGTGGACCTGGAGAAGGCATTCGACTGTGCCCCTCGTGATGCCCTGTGGGGGGTGCTCCAGGAGTATGGAATCGGGGGCCCTTTACTAGGGGCCATCCGGTCCTGTACAAGCGGAGCAGGAGTTTGGTTCGCATTGCCGGCACTAAGTCGGACCTGTTACCGGTGCATGTTGGACTCCGGCAGGGCTGCCCTTTGTCACCGGTCCTGTTCATAACTTTTATGGACAGGATTTCTAGGCGCAGCCAAGGGCCGGATAGGGTCTGGTTTGGGGACCAGAGGATTTCGTCTCTTCTTTTTGCAGATGACGTGGTCCTGCTGGCCCCCTCTACCCAAGAGCTACAGCATGCGCTGGGGAGGTTCGCAGCAGAGTGTGAAGCGGCGGGGATGAGGATCAGCTCCTCCAAGTCCGAGGCCATGGTACTCGACCGGAAAAGGGTGGCTTGTCCTCTTCAGGTTGGAGGGGAGTTCCTGCCTCAAGTGGAGGAGTTTAAGTATCTCGGGGTCTTGTTCACGAGTGGGGGAAAAAATGGAGCGGGAGATCGACAGACGGACGGGTGCGGCTGCCACAGTAATGGAGTGCTGTGCCGGTCTGTTCTGGTGAAGATAGAGCTGAGCCGAAAAGCGAAGCTCTCGATTTACCGGTTGGTCTACGTTCCTACCCTCACCTATGGCCATGAACTTTGGGTCATGACCGAAAGAACGAGATACCCGGATACAAGGGGCAGAAATGAGCTTCCTCCGTAGGGTGGCTGGGCACTCCCTTAGAGATAGGGTGAGGAGCTCGGCCATCCGGGAGGGGCTCGGAGTAGAGCCGCTGCTCCTCCACATCGAGAGGAGCCAGTTGAAGTGGCTTGGGCATCTATACCGGATGCCTCCTGGACGCCTTCCTCGGGAGGTGTTCCAGGCACGTCCCACCGGGAGGAGGCCCAGGGGACGGCCCAGGACACGCTGGAGGGACTAGCTCTCGGCTGGCCTGGGAACGCCTTGGCTCCCCCCGGAGAGCTGGAGGAGGAGTCTGGGGTGAGGGACGTCTGGGCGTCTCTGCTGAGTCTGCTGCCCCCGCGACATGGTCCCGGATAAAGCAGAAGACGACGAGTACGAGTAAGAGTACAAGTACGAGTTTGAGTACTGGCATCTCAGGGACACTTACTATTATATTTAAGTAAGTACACCATGGTAAATATTTCATTTCTGCTCGCGAGTGCTAAGAATTTGAAAGGGTATAGGAAAAACAACAACTAAAACAACTAAAAGTGCAAGCTGAGAAAATAATTAACATATTTTATTAGTTAAAATTTTTTTACAAAAACACCCCCTTCATTTAGACTTTCTAGTGAGAAAGTAAGAGGTTTCTCACTAACCCTGACCTCAGAATCCATCATGGCTGCTTTCATTTAAAAATTTGTGATAGCTGGAGTAAAAACACTGTTTATTTTTGCGTCTGATTATTTGTACCTCTTAAATTTTTCAAATCAGGGCACTGGGCAACCTCTTTAAGCTAACATGTTGCTGCTATGTTTGGCAAGTACAGTATGAGGAGATATACGTTGTTATTTGCGTGTACTGGTTACAGAAGGTAGCTTGGTCATTGAGCATGCCAATTAGTAAATATGAACTTAGAACTGAAAGAGGGTTAAAAACATCCACGTTTCAGGAGTAAAAAGCAGCCACCAGCACTTGTTTCTGGTTCACAGTTTCCACTTCTTCACTGTTAATCTGTTTGTATTTTCCTTAATTAATACAACTAAGTACCAATGAGGCAATTGTGTACCAACAGTATGACTGATAGCAAAATTTTACGGATCTTTGAGATACTACAACAGAATAGCTGTTTTATGATGAGACTACACACATGACCTTCCTGCAACATCCATATAAAGTATTTGGTGTTCCACTTACTGTTCATTTGCGTATGTGCAAATGTACACAGTACACACACTCTGTTACTGCCTGTGCGTACCTGGATCAGGCTGTTAGCAACCTTATGTTTTAGTAAACAGATCTAAAGCACCACCAACAACAATTTAATGAATTTATTTCAGATTGAACAGTTAGATAGACATGCAAACAGAAAACAGTGTCAAAACAGTGTCCGGTTCTGCATTTGTAAAACAAATCTAACCATTTCAATAAAATTCTCAGCAGCAAAATTGTATTAAAGGAAGCCATCAGATTTCTTTAAATCTTCACTAGATTTAA
Source organism: Crenichthys baileyi (assembly GCA_036173005.1). Taxonomy (NCBI): domain Eukaryota; kingdom Metazoa; phylum Chordata; class Actinopteri; order Cyprinodontiformes; family Goodeidae; genus Crenichthys; species Crenichthys baileyi. Next base: position 766,666 of record JAHHUM010002612.1, on the reverse strand, counting down.
TAAATCTTCTGAGGGACAGAGAGACCGGTGGGGAAGAACACATTTTCCAGTAGTAATCCATTGTGTGTCACGGAGGGCTCGGTTTACCTCCAGGAATCAAAAGATGAGACACACTTAACAGGTTGCCAGTCCATCACAGGGTAACATACAGGTAGATGAGGGAAACAGCTATTTACAATCAATCTCACACCTAGTTGACCTTGTAGAACCACCTAACAGACGTGTTTTTAGGCTGTAGCAGGAATCGGGCCGAACCTTTCTTTACTGTGAGGCAACACCACTGCTGAAATGTGCCAAAAATGTTAAATAGTATTTATTTATATATTTTATCCAGGTTTCTTTAAATTTTTAGAACATATGCAATTTCCTTTAAACATCTAGAAGTTTAGAAATTGGCTGTTTAACCACAAATTTTAGAGTGCTGTTCAAAATGATTTGCCCCCTTACAGAATGTTCTCTCTTTTTGCTATTTTTTAAAAACACTTAAGCGTTCCACATCATCAAATGATAATCTCATGAATTATGGGGAAAATGGATATCTAAACCAACCTGGCCTTATGTGAAAAAATTACTGGTTGTGCCAGCCTTGGCTGCCATAACATGCTTGTGACACTTTTACATTGTCAGAGATGAATTGTGGTTCTGTTCTTTAAAGAACTGCTTCAATTCAGCCACATAGGAGGGTTTTTGAGCATGAACAGCTTGCTTAAGGGCATGCTATAGTCAGATTTAAGTCCAAACTTTGACTAGGCCAATCTAAAACATTGATTTTGTTTTTTGTTATCGTGAGGAGATCTGATATTAAAATTTGTTTGCTAATCTGAAATATTTTGGTGTGCCAAGCAAAAGGTATCTGTTTTTCTTTAAGAAATATTTCAAGAAATACAGAATTAAATAAATAACTGGAGCATTGTTCGGTCTGAAATGTTTAGTGCATTTTACTTATGATGTTAGCTTTTTGTTTTTTTTAAAGCAAATATTTTTAGGTTTATAACATTAGCGGGCCAGAGAATGCTGGACTGATGGACAGCAGACACACATACAGTATAGCAGTGTTTACAAGAGTAGGTTACTTACTGATCACTGCTCCTTCCTGGTAAATCCAGTCCACGGTGCAGCCCACTTCAGTAAACACTGCTGTGAAAAAAGTGCTCCCTGCCAGCACAGTGTGTGGAGTTTTACACAGCAACTTAGCCTCCACTTCCTCTGATCCCACGCAAACTCCCGCCGGGTCAAAGTTTGGGGTGTCCTCTGCCAGCCACTCTCGTGCAAGGCGGGTCAGGGTGTAAGGTGGGATCGAATGGACAGCTTGTGCTTTCAGTCCAGACATGCTACAAACCTGCATGTAAAGTAAGGTTTGTTGAATTTTTCTCATTTTTTCAAGAAAGTATGAACTGAAATTAGGTTGCCTATTGTCAAAACAATGTGAAGTACTGTGCTGTCTCACTGTTATTTTTGAGATTTATAATAAACCAACACACTTTCCAAGTTTGACAACTGATTTCTATTTCCATTCCTGTTTCAAAAGCAGCTGCTGCAAGAACACTAAGTTACACAAGACAATGGGCTAAAAAGACTGAAGTAGTCTTCTAAGGTCATGATTGAGCAAAGTCACACAATGTCCCTTTGGATCATAACTCATTACCCTCCTGTGTCAAGAAATTAGCTTTATTTTGCTCAGTCTACGACACAACGCAACATGTTTAAAAGTCTGGTTCCTTGGAGCTGTGTCATAATCTACCAAGCTCCAAACTAGAACACAAAAGAATATTACACAACATATTAGGCCAGGACATCAGGCAACAGCGCGATTAATGCAAATGAAATGCATACTTACTTGTGTCAGTGGCTCTCTGTGTCTGTAGACCCCAAGCTGAAAAGGGACAGAAGTGAGCACACATAGCCCTAGGAAAAATGTGGCGTGGAATTTGACCTTGTGTCCATGTTGGAATGTTTACAGGCTCACCAAGAGGTCACACCATAGGATTAACATTGATTATTCTCTATTGATTAACAAGCCTCTAAATCCAGTTTCCTTGCACAAAGAATTCATTTTATTTCTACACTATTAAGCTCCACCGAGTTTTATTTAGTTTGATTTAGTATGCACAATTTGGAAAAAATGAAATCTAGTTCCTTTTACAGAGAAATTTACAAGATAAAATGCAGACGGATTCTGTCCAATTTAGGTTAGTTCACTGCACTTTAGCTCAATATAACCCAGTATAGAAGTATTAATATTGTGACAATGTGTAAAAAAAGTTGCCTACTCCTTTTCAGTTCATTGATATTAGTAGAAAGTAACAGCAAATGTCACCTCAACAAAGAACAATGATCAAGTAAGAAGAAAAGTCCAACTTAACATATTCTGATCCAAACAGTGAAATTCATTTCATTTCAGTAAAATCTTATTATAAACTCACTGGTCATAATACCATGCCAGTTATCTGAAAACTACCACATTGCACAGATCTTGACTTTAATTCAACAATCAATTCTGGACAAACACAAGACAAAGAGAAACAGAGGAGTCTTCTTTAAGAGAAGAGCATAACTCTGCTTTAACAGTAAGAGACCCCCTGCAGAACCATACTTGGGATGGGTGGCCTTCTGTCCTGGCCCGCTGTGAGAACAGGAAGGAGACATTAAAAAAATACAAAAGCAGCAGGCTAGGAATACTTTCTATGAAATGGAAAAAGAAACAAAACTCGAAAATAATGACAAAATGTACACTCTAACAGTCGAACTGTTTGAGGAACAGCAACATTTTAGCATTTTTTAGATGTTATCTAGATGATATTTATCTTCTGATAAGAATTTTGACTTGATAACAAATCTTTTCATTGAAGGACTAAAGCAAATGCAATATAATCTGAATTATGATTATAATTAAAAATGTCACTTGCTGCTATTTGAATATTGATATAGCCTTCTGAGACAGCATCCCTTGGAACCATATTTTGTTACAATTACAGCTGCAAGTCTTTTGGAGGATGTCTCCGTCGTCTGTGTACAACAATGTAGACTGCACCAGGCCAGGGACACTTCCCACTGTTTGTTGTAAAAATGCTTAAACTCAGTGAGATTACATGTCAAATCAATTTTCAAGTCTTGCAGCAGATATTTGGGTGGGTTGAGATGTGGACTATAACACATGAACACAAGAATATGCTTCAATTTAAACCATTCCATTGTAGCAGTGGCTGTATGTTTAGGGCTATTTTCCTGCTGGAAGGTTAACCTCTGCCCCAGTGTCAGGTCAACTCTGACCAGTTTCCCTGACCCTGCTAAGAAAAGCGACCCAGCAGCATGATGCTGCCACCACCATGTGTCACTGCAGGATTTTTATTTCAGTACTGAGTTTAGAGGATGGAATGGCTTGCCTAGAGTTCTGATTTCAATCCCTTTGTGGCGTCAGCTTGGGCGTTTAGCAACACATCCACTTTGGCTGACTTGCAATGAATACTGGTCAAACAATGGGTTGCCATCCCACAGCGATGTGTGACCAAACTGGTGACCAGCATGGAGAGTATAGGTGCATGGTTGTTGTGGTTGTATATGGTTTCCCCAAGCACTACTGAAAGCCCTGTGTGTTAAATAAATACTTTTTTTAAATGCCAATATGTCTTGTGTCTTTAAAATGTAATCATCCCGTCTAATAAATTCCATCAAAAAGGGTCAATAGCAGAATATACAATTTGGCATTGGTGGATTTTAGAGTGCCACATATACTTAAATCTGCGGCTCAAACCACAGATGCGTTTTCCTAACTAATGTTGCATCGTTTAAAAGGCAAAAATGCTTTCCATCGGTACAAGATTTATCGCCAAGAAGCATTGTTTCAATGAAGAAATGCTCAAGTAAATAAAAGTTCCTTATTTTTGTGCTTAGTCCTAATATACAAGCAACTTCCCAGCAGAACTCTCAGGTCAGGTAACCTGCTGCGTTTTGATGTTCCTAGGACTAGCTTACTACGTTGAGGCTCCCAAACTTTGGACTGATCTTCCAATCACTGTAAAGATGGCCAACACGTTGAATTACTGTAATCTCTTTTAAATACTCATCTTTTTAACCTGGAATTTAATTCCAGCTGAGCAGGAGTATCGGTCTGGTTTTATCAAAATATATATATATTTTTTATTGTTTTAACTGCTATTAGTCTATTATTTTACTATAGATGTTGTATTGCTTAGTTTATGTTTTGTTTCTTGTATTTTATGGACATGTACAGCACTTTGGGTGTGTAAAGTACTCTACAAATGAAGCTTGGCTGATTGATTGAATACATGCGTCATCTTTAAAATCTCCTAACACAAAAAGATGAGTAAACTCTGTGTAGCGCAGTTCCAACTCCAGCTCTGTACTTACTGTGTATCTGTAGGTTGCAAGCTTCAAAGACCACAATGGCAGGAAGTACAATACGTGCACGGTGCGCGGGCACGTTTCCCCTTTCAAAACATCGACGATGACGTCACGCAGGCAGTGTCCTCACAGTATCGCGGCGCGCTCCTAACGCTCTCGGGCACGAGCCAGGCTCCCACCGCCTGTTGGATCAGGAGCTAGAACCAGGAAGCGAAAGTATACACATGGAGGGTGTGTCTGGCCCCGCCAGCACTGGTTTTATTTTTAAAAACACCGTCCTCCGCGGTTAATTTAATGGGAGACACGGCTAAGACCAAGCGGCGGGAGCAGCTGAAGCGCTGGGCCGGCTCCTGCACCGACAGAACGTCGGACGTTCCCCGGCGGAGGTGGCGGGGCGATGCCGGGGAGGCAGCAGGGGAAGCCGAGGCCGAGCCGAGCTGTGACCCGCCGGTGGAGCAGCAGCCAGACCCAGCGGGAAGAGATGAAATCAGCCCCATCCCCAGTGGACGGTGAGGACACAGCTCAGTCAAACTGTTGGACATCAGCAGAAAAGCAGCCTAATATATAATCAGGAGTTATCTAATCTGTGTGTGAAGCAGGGTTTTGCTGTCTGCTACTCTGTGCTGAACCAGATCTCGTTTTATCTGCTCTACATGTTTGTTATTGATTTTCTGGGGAATACTGTTGTTTAGCCCCGTTTGTTTTCAGCCAGTGTACATTTAACACATTTACCACTGTTTTTAAGCAGGGGTGGACTCAGTACTTTTGGGGTTTCGCCACTTTCCTTGTTTCTCAGATTTTGAAACCTTTTTTAATCTGAACCTGGCTGTTCAGATGCACCCATCTTTCTGTACATTTTGCTTCCTAGGAACCAAACGGGTGCTGGTAATTTCATGCCTTACAAACCCCAACCAGCCTTGGAGACATGTCTTGGTTTGGTCAGGTGTCAATATTTCTCATATATTGAAAGAATCTCAGATTGTTTCAGAGGTCTGACCTTTCAACTCCAGATTTTAACTAATTCTGTTTTTTTTGCTGAGGACTGTAACACATAAGAGCAGAAATGGGCTTCAGTGTATTGATTAAGCAGTTTTGAATCCAGTAGAAAATAAAGAATTTCCAACATAATCCCTATTGCATCAAACTATATGTCACTAACTAATGAGGTTTTCTGAAACTCATAAATGTGCATCATGGTGCTGGTTGGTGTGGTTAGGAACTCGAGATAGTTATTGTTCTTTGTTTTGGTGAATTTTATGAGTCTGGAAAACAAACTGTTCTTCAGATCACTGATCAGAGCTGATCAAGGGAAAACAGGCCTTTCCGATCTCAGAATAACCGACTGGCAGATCTCTAGAAATAAGATATTCAGAAAATTATCTTCTCTTAAATAAAAGAAATACATAAAGGTTGTGTAGTTTTATCTGACTAGATTTCTTCCAGCATTGCCCTGTGTTTAGCTCCATCCATCTTCCCATCAACTCCGACCAGCTTCCCTGTCCCTGCTGAAGAAAAGCATCCCCACTGCATGATGCTGCCACCACCATGTTTCACTGTGACGATGGTGTTTTGAGGGTTTAATTCAGTATTGGTTTTCTGCCCCACAGTGTTTTGCTTGTAGGCCAATAAGTTCTATTTTGGGCTCATCTAGTCTGAGGAGATACCTTCACATGCTTTCGATGTCCCCTATATGGCTTGTGACAAGTTGCAAACCGACATCTGGCTGAAGGACCTGTTTAAAATGGATTTCCACCTTTTTCAAAAACATTTGAAAAACTCTAATGATAATACTGGTTGGCTGACATAAAATAGTAATTTAGCACCAACAAGGTTATTCCTTATAAAACAAGGAGGCCTGGATTGACTGATGGATGACGCATCTCTCATGTCTTTAATCAGATCCAGTTTCCAGTTTCTTATGGACTTGTTATTAGCTCTAGAAACACTGTGGCTGGGAAACCTCTGGTCTCTTTTTTCACTGTTTTTTGTGGTCAAGCATTTTGCTTTGGCTTTAATGTTATTTAAAGAAAATCCTGTTTGGTTGCATTGATTAATCAGAGCAGTATTGTACCCGTTTTGTTTGCTAACCTCAGTTGAATGCTGACAGACTATTTATCATCCATATATCAGAAATTCCATCTCTTTTGACGTCCTGGTTTTGTGCTCGGTGATTAAATCAGCAAGTGCACACAACCTTGTAGAAAGATATGTCTGTCCTTCAGTATTTCAGGGGGATTTGCACAGGAAGTATGTTTACTGAAAGCTATTTGCTATCCTCTGGCTTTTATATTATTTTCAGACTCGCTGGGGTTCGAGTTTGTCATAAGCTTAGGAGCAGATCACTGTCAGTGCTCAAAGACAAACGCATGGTTTGAGCTTCATCTGGAGGGATGCTGTGACCCCGCCATCTTGCCCTTCCAGTTTGGCTCCTGATCACTTTCTTCAGACACGTCGACTGAAAGGACAAAATGTTCGTTTGGTTTCTGATGTATTCAAACCCACTGCAAGTGTCAGAATATCTGCCGGCTTTTAATAACAGATGTTAGCCGTTCTTCTTCCAGGGTTGCCCATTCGCCAAAAAAAACGTACATGAATTTTAAAACAAGAAATAGATGCAGACGTTTAAGTCTGCTTTGATGGTTTTCTAGTCCACACAAGGTCAAAATTACTCTCAAAGATCCAAATATATACATCCACCCCATCTTAAATTGGCTTAAATGACCTCTTATAAGCTGCAGTTCATAAACCTAAGGTTTTCATCCTTAAACAAGCTTTTAGAAATAATTCTGGTATTCGACCACTTAGAATTAAAGCTCATTTGAACCGGGTTTCTTCCAAATACGTAGTGTGAGCCTGTCTTATTGATTCTTAAACCACTTTTATTATATGTGTTTAGTGCCTGCTCAAACATGGACGGGTTGAAGCCAAACTGAAGTTTTATGGTCAGATGAGACAAAGATTGAGCTTTTTTGGCCACAATAACAAGCCTGTTTGTACGAGTCAAACCTAAGCAACCAACTGTTGGGCATGGTGGTGGCAGCGTCATGCTGTGGTTGGTACTGTCTCATTGCACAGAGTGTATGGAATAATGCAGATGGAGGATTATCTCCAAATTCTTCAACTTAACCAGAACTCAGCAGCTTGATTGTTGAACCTTTGACTCTGTTGGATGTTCAAGTAGGACAATGATCCCAAACACATCAGAACTGGTTTTCTAATCAATAAAATCAATAAAATAGTCTGTCATTAAGCTTCTGGATCTATCATTAAGCCTGATCTTACTGCATGTGGTGAGGGTGCAGCTTTTAAGGGACATTCAACCAATTATTGGGGTGGGGAGGCATTTAACTCTTTATAAAATTAGTCCCACGTAACAGAATGGTTTATTAAAATCATAAAAAACCAAACGTTAATATGACATTCATACCTGTATGTGATCTCCTGTCTGGGACTGTGAGACTTTAGTGGCTTCCAGGCGATTTATAGCTGAATGTGACACTTGGAAAAAAATGTGTCTGCTGAATGTTATAGTTTGTTGTTTGCAATCAGAGACTGCAGGTATGTCTGATAAACTGCCAAACGTCAGAAACACGCTGCTTCTTTTTGGTTTGGGTGGTTGGTTGTAATTGCGTTTGTCGCACCATTTGTCTGTTTCATGCAGAGCTGCTGCCACTGTCTTAGAAGGAGACAGAATGGAGGACAGAAATGTCTGAGGAGACATAAAATAAAACCTGACTGAGAGCTTAAATCTTCAGTTTATTCAGTTCATTGTATTTGCCTTTTTGTGAGTCAGCATATAAATCAGAAAGCGCTCATCATTCCTCTACCATCCAGCGTTCCAAAAAAGAGACAAAGATGGGCATTTCTGGTCCTGCTGGGTAGAGTTAGTCATCCCAGTTACTGGTGAAGTGGTAATAGTCACGTTGGTCCTGTTTTAGGAAGAGGGTGAGGTTCGACAGCGCTGCTGAGTTCCTCGCTGCTTGTGCCAGCGGCGACACGGAGGAGGCCAAGGCTATGCTGGAGGAGACTGAACAGTCCAAAACAAGGAACGGGGAGAACCTGCCAGACATCATCAACTGCTCCAACTCTGATGGCATCACAGCACTGCACCAGGTAAAGCCTCTTCCTCCTCACGTAGGGCTCACTGTCATTTACAGCCAAGGTTTAAGGGTTGTTTTCATGCTTCCTGTTTCACAAGTTGCCTCAGTTTCTTGAAGTCTTAATAAAGCGTGTCGTAAAGGTCTTGCTCAAACAACTGCAGGATTACAGTGAAAAAGGCCTCTTAAACAGGGTGTCTCTTTAGCAAGTGTCTTTTCAGCTTCTTTTAAGGGGACGTGCTCCTCTGCTCGACAACACAGACAACTTATTTCAAATGTTAATAAGATAAATGTGATCTAGGCATATAAACACACTCTATAGGTAGTTTGTAATGAGATGAAATGAATACAGCATGGCAGGTACTGAGACGTGAGTTGTGGGTGGGGGATTAAATACAGGTCTTGGTGCCTCTGTGTGACAGAGCATAGCTGGCAAATGAAGTGCCTTGCAAAGGTTTAAACGACGCCTGGACCTTTTCACATTTTTACATGTTATGGTTACAAACTTGTCGAGATTTTCTGTACTAGACCGACACAAAGTTGAAAGAAAATGTTTTTTTATGAATAAAAATGAAACGCTTGTATTCAGCCCCCCTGAGTCGATGCTTTGTAGATCTGCCTCTCAGTGCAGTCACAGCTGCTTTTGGGGCATGTCTCTACCAGTTCTGCAGATTGACTTTTTTTTTTAATTTTCTTTGCAAAATGGCTCAAGCTCGGTTAGAGGGGCTCACAGATTATCTTTGAACATCAGTCTTAGTTGGGTTGACGTTCACAACCAAATGGCCTAGTTCAAGTCTCTGGACTTGAACTAGGCCATGAATATGCTTTGATCCTTTCATTCCTTTGTAGCTCTGGCTGTAAATTTAGCATCATTGTCCTGAAAGAAGGCGGTCTATTACCCCATTTCTAAACAGTGCTCTTCAAGTATTGCATTGTATTTAGCTCGATCCATTTTCCCATCAATTAGGGCTGCAATATATTTGAAAATATTGCAATGTTATAGTAATGGTAAATATTGCAAAAAAATTTCTTCCCTCTAATCTTTCTCATTTACACTTTAGCATTTTGGGCGACATAATTTGTGTCCGCTGAGAGCATCTGGTACCTTAACACTCTGTCCCATGGCTAAATGTTACATTAGTGTGTAAAACGCAAGTTCATAACCCTTGGAATATGTTAACCAACCACTATTGCAGTCCAAACAGCCCTCTGCTGTATGGTTATTGCACGCACCGATATTTCAATGCTGGAATATTGGCGATATATTGTGCAGCCCTACCATCAACCATGACCCTGCTAAAGAAAACCATCCCACAGCCCCATGCTGCCACTGCCACGTGTCGTCATGGGGATTGTTAGTTTTCCGCCACACATAGTGTTTTGCATGTAAGCTAAACAGTTCAGTTTGGGTGTTTTCTGACTGGACTCCATGTTGTTTTCTTGAAACAATTGTTTTCCTCTTGCCACTTTTACATCTAGACCAGACTTGAGGAGTGCAGCAGTTGCCTCTTTGACAGATTCTTCCACCTGAGCTGCGAATTGCTTTTGCACTACTTTGTGTTATGTTTTATTCCACTATTTCCCACTAACAGACATTAAGGTTTGTTGTTGTAATATGGGAAGATGTGCCAAAGTTCAAGAGGTAGAGTACTTCTGCAAAACCCTGCGTAGATAAAAGGAATAAATAAGTTGGTTGTGACTACAGATAAAATGGATACTATGTAGCATGGAAAAAAGTTTTCTTTAATTTTGCTTTTTCCCTGTTATGTTAATTAGTTTTGTTTTTTCTGTGCGCAGGCCTGCATAGACGGCAGCATAGAGATCGTGACCTTCCTGCTGGAGCGCGGCGCCAACGTAAACCAGGTTGACAGTGAGGGATGGACGCCGCTGCATGTTGCTTCCTCCTGCGGCTACCCTGACATTGCAGAGTGTGTAGCAGACTCGTCTAAACGGTTAAATCAGTGCAGCACTTTACTCCTTGCCACTGTACTGAATGCCAGCGCTCAGCGTGGGTGCCAGAACAGTTCTGCACTCAACAATACAAACATTGTTGTCATCTGTGACAAGATAGCACTTCTGCTAAAGCGCGAGGGGCGCTGCACTCAAACGCATGCAGCTTTAAAGATTTAAAAACGAATCTGCTTTTTTATTTTTTTTCTTGCTGTAGCTTGTTGTTTGTTGATCTGTTTACTCTCAGTTTGGAGGTTTAATTTACGAGGGTTGTGTCATCAAACTGGTGCCTTTAGCACCAAACCCTGCAACCAATTTAGTGGGAAAACCCTGTTATTAGCACCAAAAACACGGATAACATGATGGAGGGATAGATTGAGGAGCTCCTAGTCTAAAGACATTTTGTTGAACAGATTCAGACATATTTACTCTTTTTCCTTAGATTCCTTCTTCAGAAAGGTGCGTCTCTTACAGCTGTGAACTGTGATGGTGATGTTCCTCTGGACATTGCTCTGGATGAGACCACCGAGTCCCTTCTTCATAACTACACACAAAGACAAGGCGAGTTCTTAGCCTGCAGGATGTTCGTGTTCTCCTTGTCGTTGCAGTAGAGAAATTTGGACGGCACAGTGCTATGTTTTATTACAATATTTGCTTCGGTAGTTGCAAATATAAAGCTTTTGTTGCATTTTACCGCAGTCATCCTTGGATATTCGGATAGGGAGAAGAGTCGTGCATCTTAAGACAACCAAGACATGTGATATGATTCAGACAGCCCCAGTTTGTTGTTTATTTGTTGTGTTTGTCTGAATTAACTAGTTCTGTTTATGTGTTGAGCTAAAAGAAATGGACTTCTGTATTTGACAGTTTAACCGTTGCGGTAAATATCTAATTCTTGCCTTAATAGAAAAACAAATGTATAAAGAAGACATAGCGGGTTTATTTGTGGTAAAATACTGGATAGATTTCTTTCTGTAAAATATTTATGATATATGACTTTAAGTTGTTGTTATGGAACTTAATGTGATTTAACTGATCCTACAAATTTAACATAAAAGGTAAAAATTTTATTTGTGTCGAAAAATTTCAGCTGTTTAATGTATGAATACACGAATAATAATAATAATACTATAATAACAATAATATTTTAATTGAAGTTTTATGATTTATTCATGCTCATTTATCTCTTGTTATGGCATTGATAATAATTCCTATTATTGCTTTCTATATTAATATTAATTTAATTGTTTTTAGGATGCGTCTGGTTAAATAGCTTCAGTTGAGATGAAAGATGGACCCAAGCATATTTAAATATGTAATTAATCTAAACGTGATTTTCCATTCCTTGATTAGGTTTTATTATACAGTGTTTTTACAGAAACCTCTAAACATTTAATATAAAACTTCTATTGAGCTCTTTAATAATTATAATTTACCTGATTTTCATGCAGCGCATTTAGAATAAACATCTAACAAACTGCTAAAACCTCTAGGCCAGATTAAACAGTGTAAACCGCATGAAAATAAATAGTTCAAACTGATTTGCTTCTCATGTCCATACTTTACATGTAAAATCATTCGAAGTGCAGAACAGAAATAAGCTGAGATTCTCTCTTGTCTTTGAATGAGTCAGTCTTCCGTCACACAGTGGGCGTCTTTGTCTGAGGCGATCCGTTCTGACAGGACGATGTCAGCTCCTCCTGGTTCCTCTGCCACCAGTGATTCAGACTGGATTGTGCTTGCCTGTATGTTGTGTACTGAGGAGCTTTATTTGTTTTCTCAGACCTGAATGTGTGTTTGCATCTACATTGTCTCGGTGGGAGTTTAAACTCTCAAAAGATCACATGAATTTAAGGTCAAACTAGCAACAACATTGATCAGCTGAGGTTAATCCATTATTAAGCCAGCAACGATTCCTCAGTCTAACAAAACTCTTGGCATTTTTCTTTTTTCTGTGTTTTCTTATTAATTTCTGGTGTGCAGGTGTGGACGTGGATGCAGCGAAGCGTAAGGAAGAGGAGCAGATGATGTCAGACGCCCGGACCTGGCTGAACGAGGGTCCGCCTGCTGATGTCCGACACCCAAGAACCGGCGCCACGCCACTGCACGTCGCTGCAGCTAAAGGATACGTGGAGGCTCTGAAGTAATATACTATTACTCATTAGGTCAACACCAATTTATTTGAAAACCACATTTAAAGCAATGTTGCGATTCATCGATCTGGTTTTCAGGATTCTTAAACATTTTTCATCTAAAAGTCTTAGATTTTTCCAGCTTTAAATTTATTTGAACTATTTTAAAAATAAAAACTAAACATTCCAACAAATTAATGGAGATATTTCTACATTAAGTGGATTTTATGTAATGGAACCTGCAATTACCAGAGACAGACAAACAGCAAGGAAGGAATGAAGAACACAAGAAAGAGACAGGGAAGAAGGACAGAAGGAATGAAGAAAAGGACAGACAGAAAGAAAGAGAAAAAGGAAACAGGGAAAAAATGGTGGAAGGATGTAATAGAAGAGGATAGTAATGGAGGAAGGACACTAGGAAGGAAGGAAAGATGCAAAGACTAAATTTAGCAAGGCAGAAAAAAACAAAGAAAGTAAAAAAGAAAGGATACAGGGTTGGAAAGGTGGAAGGTCACAAGGAAGGACAAAAGAACAAATTGAGATGCAAAAAGAGAAGGACACAAGGGAACTATACCGAGAATTAAGGGTGAAAAAACATAAGACAGGACACAAGGAAGGGAGGACAACATGAAGAAAGGACACAACTTTCAGATAACAGGAAAGGGAATAAAGTTGCATTATTTTGCTCTCTCTTTTTCATATTTATCCAGAGTTGGAAAAATACTTAAATGAAATTCCAGACTTATTCAGACTGCAGTCGAACCACTGAGTGTCTCCAGCTCTTCTATCTCTTTTGCCCTTGCAGGATACTGTGTCAGTGCGGACTGGATGTGTCGGCCACAGACTTTGACGGCTGGACGCCTCTTCACGCTGCAGCTCACTGGGGCCAAGAGGAAGCATGTCGCATTCTGGCCGAGCAGCTGTGCAACATGGAGGCTCGCAGCAACGGGGTGAGGCCCCGACGCACCTCTGAGTTCAGCCTGTTTCTGCCTCCATTTAATGTTTGCTTGCCTGATTCCTGCAGGGCCAGACACCGTTTGATGTAGCTGATGAGAGTGTTTCAGAGCTGCTGGAAGAGTTATCCCAGAAACAAGCCAATGTGAGAATGAGTTTATTTTAATTGAATGTAATACATTTTCTTTGGGTCTAAATAAGAACTTTTTTTTCGCTCTTTCAGTGGCGTAACGAGCGGTCGATATCGGAGAGGCAGAACCAACCAGGCTCCAATGCTACAAACGCACAAAACAAGCGACGGAGGTTAATTTCATTTTTCACTTTTTGAAATCATTATTTACATTTGACGCATTTTTAGGTTCTTGTCTGTGAACATGGTGCTATAAGATTCACTGTAATGTACCCTACATTCAATCATGTTTTACTGTCCGTAAATGGATTTGGACAGCTTCTAATAAAACCTGCTTGCGATAAAGGAAACAGGCTGGGGTGTTTTCAGGTACTGTCGAGCTGAGGTTCCTAATTTTTACCCATTGCCTCCCTTGTTTTGCGTCCAGAACGTCTGTGTGCAGGATGAGCAGTAAAGACAAGATAAACGTCCAGGATCTGTCTAAAGAAAGGGGCGTTTCAGGAGACCTGGATATGAGCGAGGAGAAGGAGAGCAGTACTGGTAAATCAGCTCGGCCCAAAGTGCTCCATCTGTTTGATCCACATCTGACTGATCGTTCTCATCCTCCTCTGTAGAAAGCTCCACCGTGTCCAGTCCAGACGCTGAGGGTGTGACCACATCTACCATCAGTCCTGCGGAGAAGGTAATGATCCAGCCACGATTTAGACAAGGTTTTTCTTTTTTTAGTTAAATTGTTTCTCAAAGTGGCAACCCGGTCTTAATTTAACACAAAACCATAAAAAAATCCCCATTTTGAAAAAAAACATATAAAGTGGTACTTCAAAGAGCACAGACGGATAACAATAAAAGCATGAGAACTGTTGACGAGCATTTTCCATTATCTTAACCTGAACCTAAAATGTTTCTTTAACTGGAGGATTTACTCAACTAAAAGTTGAAACAAAAGTCCGTAATTCATTTCAAATCTATTACAGTTAAAGTTTAAAGACCTGTAAAAGATCTGTAGAATTATTTACCATCAAGAAGGATCCAAATAGATTACCAGGGTATAAATCTACCCCAGTAAACTGTCCCAGGGGAAAGTGGTACTTCTGGGTTCACCGTGAGTGTAGCTAGTCCCTACAAAGCGCGGTTCACTACGGCTCTACTCTCTTTTTAGGCTTTTCCATTAGTAACGTTTGGAACCGTTACTATTTTTAATACCTGCTTGCTTGCTGTTCCACACAAGTCGACCCGAGCTGAAAACACAACGTCAGAAGACTGTTGGTCACTAGTTGGGTAGAGGGCGGTGTCACTAGTCAGAGCTTATTTTAATAACCAATATCTTCAACCGTTAAATTGTTGTACACCGGGCCCATTGTATATATGGCCACTATAGCAAGTTAGCACTAGGTAGCGTTAGCTTACCCTCACATGTCCTCTATCTCGTACCGTTTAGTTTGATATCACTCCTTAGCTTCCCTCTCCCATCCAGAGGGTTTCGTCTTGCAGCCTCTACTCCTCTCTTCTTTCACTCCGAGTCTGACAGCAGCCATAGATTGAGCAGCAGGTCCTCCATTGTTGTTGTGTTTCTGTCACTTTCTCTCAGCAGAAAGCCGAGGATGAGGAGCAGAAGGAGGAGGAAGAGGAGAAGGAGCAGGACAAGGCGAGCCGCACCGCCAGAGTCCAGCCCACTCCTCAGACCAAGGAAGCTGCTGCCGAGAGCCCCAACGCTCCAAATGCAGACAAGAAACAGCAGCAACCCAAACAGTAACTCATGCCCAGCTCCATTTCTGAGTTTTCCCTTTACTAACACCTCTGCCCTCCTTTCAATGCAGTATTTAAATGTTCTGGAGTACGAAAACTGTAGATGTAATCATTTTTGGGTCCAGATTTCAGGCAGCAGACAGAGACGAAGAGTCCGAGTCCCAGAGGAAAGCTCGGTGTCGGCTGATGCGACAGTCCCGTCGCCTCACTCAGGTACTTCTTAGGAAAAATGGATACTGCTTGTTTACCACCAGATTTACTTCATGACATAAACAGTTTTTAAAGTCAACTGTCCTTACTAGACAGAGGATGATGTTTTGATTAAGATGCAGTGAATCACTGCTTTTTTCTCCTCTTTTAAGACAGACCTGTCTTATCATGATTTATAATGTATGGACCAACCAACCAATCCAGATGCTCCCAGTGAAATTACAGAAACAGCTTTACTTTCATGCGTAATTTAAATAACAAGGAAAAATATAGCATGGAATTAAATAAAATAAAATAACCTATTAATTCAATTAATTCAATTCATTCATTCAAATAATTTGCAGGAAACAACCACACTTATCTAAATGAATCTTTTTCAGTCAGCCCTAACGTTTTCTGCCTGAAACAGTAAATATTTTTCCTCAGCGTCAGTAACTTGGATCATTACCCTTGTTCTCAGGTCTTTGAGTGTTCAGATCTGTCAGATTTACTTTCATCGCTCATCTCAGACACTCACTCACCTGAATCGCTCTCTGTTGGCTGATTAAATGGTCTCTTTAACTTGTCTTAGACCTGCAATTGTTTTAGAGAATTATTTAAACATTTTCTTCCCAAATATACAGTAATAAACCAAATGTTATCAGCAGCTTATTGTTAGGAGTACAAGGACCTATTATTTTGGCCAACAATGTAAATGATACCCTGACCAAATTGGTTAACTTTGCTTAAAAAAGGGTAAATATTTCTCAAATGAGCAGTTATTGTGTTTTTACAGACGCTGACGCTTTTGTTGGTGTCCCTGGTAAAGGTGACGATAAAGAAAAGGCTTAAATTAAATTAATATTTTATTGTAGCAGCTTAATCTCACACTGAAAATTTGTAGAAATTCATTCTTTAATTTAAGCACATTTATTCAGTGCAGACAAGGCCCTTGTTGAGAAATAGTTTCTGTCATTTATTATTTTACATTTTTATTAAAACTTAGGTTTACTGTCACGCTCCACCATCTTTTATTTTTATTAAAATGTCCTCCTTTTAACAAGGCCCTGAGGGCTTTGAAATAGAAAACGTCCCACAGCATTACAGATCCTCTACCCTACATAGCAGTGGGCATCAGGTACTTTTCCACATAATCATTAGTTTCTTTCCAGGCCCACCTGGAGAGTTTGTTGTTGAAAGACCTCCGCGTGAGATGAATCTTGTTACCACAATAAAAAGACCGATTTATTATTTCAAGGCTTTTCGCATGTCTGCATCAGAAGTTCCACCGAGGAACTGTCATAAGCTGCTGTCAGCGGCTAGTAACTCACGTGTCTGTGTGCAGCCAAAAGCCCACTGGGGGTTTTCTTTTCTTGTGTTGGTGACAGGGTGTGACTTTGACTGAGCTGAAAGAAGCAGAGAAGAGTGTGGGGAAAGCTGCTGATCCTCCTCCTCCTCCTCGAAACGTCCAGTCGGTGAGCCCCATCATCACCGTCACGCCTTCTGAGCGGGGTGAGTGATTATGGGAAGGTCCTCAGCTGTTTGACTAAAGAGTTCCTGGAATATTAAATTACATTTAATATTGGTGTAAGGGAACTCTATATAATCTGAGTTTTATGGCTTTGCACTGTAAATAATATGTGCTTTAGTTATATCCAGATATATTTAAAACAAGATGTTTTATCCCTCTGATTCTGGTGTTTGTGTCACAAAGCACTCTGATAAATATGTTAAATTATATTGACTTGAGATCATTGATTATGGTTAATTAAACCTTTTCAGCCTCAGTTGGAGCCTTAAGTGATGAAGACAACAACTGAAGGCTTAATTGGAAATAAAGCTAAAGAAGATCAAAGGAGCAGGCCGATGCAGATCAGTTTTGTTATGTTTAATTTTAAAGTGCTTTTCTAGTTTCAACGGCTACCAAATGTTCAGATTAACAGTGTGGGGGATTTTCCGCAACTTAAAATAACTAAATGCACTGATCAGAATCTTGTGATCTTTGGTTTTTGTGAAGTTTTACCCTGCTTGACACAAAGTTCAGCCTATTCCTATAATATCAGAAGATATAAAAACAGCATTAAACACATTTTTGGTGCCTCCTTGCTGCGAGTGGCCTTTGAGTTATTTATAATGAGAGCAGTTGCGTGTTCAGGATTGTCCTACTTTTAGCACCATCAGCTCTGACCAGCTTCCCTGGCCCTGCTGAAGAATTGTTCTTCATTAATCTTCATTAATAAAGAATAAAATAATTTTTTTAAATATGGGCTGCTGAGGCTCACCTCATGTAACTTGTTAACCAGCGATACTTAAGATTGCATCACAGTAAGTTGATATAATTTCATATTTTTATACAGGGATGTTTTTTGCTCAGTCTCTCATCTCTTTTCCAGCCTTTTAACAGGAAACTACAGGCACCTTCATGTAACAGTAAATCCGTATGTTTGCTGTTTATTATTAAAAGTTGTAACAAAACGAAATGAGTAACAGTCAACATTATCAGATACATAAAGTAAAAATGAGAGGTGAAGTTTTAAATCTGCTGAATGTTATACAGTTTTAAAAACAATCAATTTTCTTGCGAGAGGGCACAAGTTGATACTGTCTCTTGTTTCCAGTTAAGTAGTCTGACTTCTGTTTACTATAAATACCCATCTACATTTAAATGCAAGATGTGTGAAGCACATTGTAGGTGGGCTAATGCTCTTTTTGCAAGGAAGTGATGTTGTCTCACATACCCTAAAGGGCCATCGCTGCTGGTGTGGGCAGCTTGGTGTGTCTCAGGGTGACCGCCCTGTTGCTCGGTGCTTTTTGCACATCATCTTGTCTTCCTGTCATGATTTCCTCACCCCGTTTAAAAACTCCACCCATGTTTGTGTGGTATGTAGGGGAACTGATCTCTTCCCCTTTTGATATATCTGACAGAACTGGAGCATAAATTAAACTGCAAACCCATGTCTAGTTTTTTAGTTCTTTTTTTTTTTTTTTTAAGTGAATGGTTGTTTACAAGAAGTGGGTTTGATAGTATTAATGGGGGCGGGGGAGATCAACCAAAACCCAGAGAAAGGGCCTTGTTTTGGAAAACAGCCCCTCAGGCCTTCTTGCTTCAAAATTGAGCTCACCATTATCTTCTCTCCATCTGTGTTCGTTTCAGGCAATGACCCGGCGAAGCAGGTGGAGTCAGAGGGCGATAGTCGTTTAGGAGCGAAGGACAGGAGGAGAGGGAGGAAGGAGAGACGCTCCACCGGCATTGTTCCACCAGTTTCAGAGGTAAGAAGCCTGCAGACCTAAACTGCAGACAGGCGGCGCCTGGCCTTCAGTAAATAAATCAGTTTTTGTGGTGAAAGGAGAGGACAGCAAACCAGTTAATCTGTAAGATGATGTAACTGAACGTGTGATGTGAATCGTTTAGCCAAAAGAGGGACTTCTCACAGTGGAAGTTACGAGATGTTCTGCACAAATGTTGTCATGTTTCCTACAGGGAGGGGAATCAGGAGAGGTCATAATGTTATGTACACTTATCATACACAATCACATGCACCCTAATACAGTTTTATACACAGACACCGTTATTAGTTGTCCTGTGGACAGATTCTACCACCTAAGCCACTCTAACTACAAGCTTTATTATTTTTTATTAAAAGTAGACAGGGTGTCCGCCTCTCGGACCAAAACTGGGAGCTGGTTCCACAGGAGAGGAGCTTGATAACTAAAGGATCTGCCTCCCATTCTACTTCTAGAGACTCTAGGAACCACCAGTAAACCTGCAGTCTGAGAACGAAGTGCCCTGTTAGGAACGTATGGAACAATCAGATCTCTGATGTATGATGGAGCTAGATCATTAAGGGCTTTATATGTGAGGAGGAGAATTTTAAATTCTATTCTGGATTTAACAGGGAGCCAATGAAGGGAAGCTAAAGTAGGGGAAATATGATATCTCTTTTTAATTTTCAAAGACGACAACTTCTGTCTTGTCTGAATTTAGAAGCAGAAAATTTTAAGTCATCCAAGTTTTTATGTCTTCAAGACATGCTTTTAGTCTATCTAACTGGTTGGGCTCATCAGGATTTATGGATAAGTAAAGCTGAGTATCATCAGCGTAACAGTGAAAATTTATTCTATGCTGCCTGATAATTTTACCTATTGGAAGCATATATATAGTAAAGAGAATTGCCCAAGTACTGAACCCTGTGGTACTCCACAATTAACCCTGGAGTTTAAAGATGATTTATCATTTACATGAACAAACTGGAATCTGTCAGACAAATAAGATTTAAAACAGCCTAGCGCTGTTCCCCTGATCCCTACAGCATATTCCAGCCTTTTTAAGAGAATATTATGGTCGACTGTATCAAATGCAGCACTGAGATCTAACAGAACCAGTACAGACACAAGTCCATTATCTGAGGCCATAAAAATATCATTAGTGACTTTCAGCAGAGCTGTTTCAGTGCTATGATGAGCTCTGAAGCCTGACTGAAACTCTTCAAACAGGTCATTGCTTTATAAATGCTCACAAATTTGATTAGCAACTATTTTCTCAAGAATTTTTGATAAGAATGGAAGATTGGATATAGGTCTGTAATTTATTAAGTCATCTCGGTCAAGCGAAGGTTTCTTAAGTAAAGGTTTAATTACAGCTACCTTAAAAGCCTGTGGTACATATCCATTTACTAAGGATAGATTAATCATATCTAAAATGGGGCTGGTAATCAGAGGGAACACTTCCTTAAATAATTTGGTTGGGGTTGGGTCTAACATACAAGTTGAAGGTTTAGATGAAGCTAATATTTCTGATAACTCAGGAAGCTCCACAGGATTAAAACAGTCCAAACACAGATGAGGTTCTACAGTTACTTCCAATGTTGTCTCACTTGCTGAGGATGAAGTAATCATCTTTGGGAGTATGTCAAAGATTTTATTTTTAATAGAATCAATTTTATTTTGGAAGAATCCCATAAAGTCATGACTGCTGAGAGCTAAGGGAATGGATGGTTCAACAGAGCTATGACTCTGTGTAAGTTTAGCAACTGTACTAAAGAGAAACCTAGGATTATTCTTGTTCTCTTCTATTAATGATGAGAAATAAGCTGTTCTGGCTTGGCGAAGTGTCTTTTTATACAACAGTAGGCTATTTTTCCAGATTAAGTAGGAATCCTCTAGTTGTGTAGAGCGCCATTTTCGCTCCAATTTTCTAACATTGTGCTTTAAAGTACGCAGATCTAAATTAAACCAAGGAGCTAGCCTCCTATGAACAATTACCTTCTTTTTCAAGGGGGCTGCATTGTCTAATGCACCACGCAATGATGAAGTAACACTATGAACAAGAGAATCAATTTGTGAAGGGGCAGAAACAGAATTATTGCCCTCTACTGTGCTTTTCAGTGATAATGAGGAAATTAAAAGTGGAACAGATTCTTTAAAGGTTGTTACAGCATCGTCTGATAATGATCTACTATAATGAAATTGTCTTTCAGGTGTGGAGTACTCTGTTAAATTAAACTCAAAGGTTATTAAGAAATGGTCAGACAGCACAGGGTTATGAGAAAATATTGTTATGTCTTTACACTCAATGCCATATATCAGCACAAGGTCCAGAGCATGAAGACAAACGTGGGCAGGTTTGTTAATGTTTTGAGTAAAGCCAATTGAGTCTAAGATAGCATTAAAGGCAATATTTAAGCTATCACTTTCAGTGTCAACATGAATGTTAAAATCCCCCACTATAATAACCTTATCTGTATTTAACACTAAATCAGATAAAAGGTCTGAAAACTGATCTAAAAATTGAGAGTAAGGGCCTGGTGGACGGTACAAAACAACAATCAGTTGTTTCCATATCAGTAGTATCCCTGCATATGTTTGTACGTTGCATCAATCTGCAGATTGCAGAAGTAGTGTGAAAATAGTCACTAGCAGGTACGTTATTTTACTACCAGGGTGTTTTGTTTTTATGAAATCTGTATATGTGTATTTAGTAAATACATCCCCTTGTGAAAGCTTTAGGAATTAAAAAAGCTGCATTTGGGGTGCAACTGTGTGCTTAGGTAAGTTAGAGGCTGAGTTTACACTCTAAATGATCTGTTTTTCAGAAGGATGATGGTGAAGCCCAACGGGAAGATACAAACAGCAACAGCACTGAGTGAGTCTTATTTTTGAGTCATATTACCATATGTTAATATGGCATTAATTAATGGCATTTTTTAAATGGAACCAAAATACATTTTATTGTTTTCATTTTTAGGATTGTTTTGTGATGCTGTTGGTTTGAACGGAGCACTATAGTAGAGGACATTTTTAGAAATCTGAGATATATTTATTTCCAAGTAGTCACATACAGCTGTGACTATTTGGAAAGACAAGTTAACAAGTGCAGGGCAACTGAAAAAAAACCAAATGGGAGCATGTATAGGAAGAACAGAAGTGGATCGAGAATAGAACCCTGGGGAACACCACAGGTGAGGAAAGCTTTAGATCACAGCTGTCAAACTCCAGTCCTCAAGGGCCGACATCCTGCAACTTTTAAATGTGTCTCTGCTTCAGCACTCCTGAATGAAATAATTAGGTCATTACTAGGACTCTGGAGAACTTGAGTGCACGAGGAGGCAGTTCATTCATTTGATTTTGGGATGTTGCAGGACACCAGCCCTGGAGGACTGGAGCAAACCAGTCTAAAGGTGAAAGTCTCTTCTTTTAAGAAGGATGTAAACCATTGATGAGCAGTTCCATTAACCCCAACGCATTTGTCCAGTGGTTATATGGAGGTCAGAAACGTGTTCGTCGTTTAATTCAGAAGCCTGTTCTGGCCTAAAATGGTTGGGTGCTGAACGAAAACGACTGACAAGACATCCAATAAAAAAAGAATTTTTAAGGCCTTCAGAAAACCGGAAAACCTTTGGTTTGATCATTTTCGAAAGATTACTAGGAAGTCCAACTGTTTAAAAGCTAAATATTAATATAGGGCAGACTAATGATTAGAGATGTTGTTACTATGGAAGATGTTTAACAGTTTCTTGTGTATGTGTTTCTTTTCCCAGAGAGAGAGATTTGTCTGCAGACTTCAAAACGGTAGGTGAAACTCTTCCTGTACATGCCTGAGAAACAGTCCTGAGGGCTGAGAGTAAAATACAGTCAAACACATCTGGGACAGGAATGGCAACCA
Source organism: Crenichthys baileyi (assembly GCA_036173005.1). Taxonomy (NCBI): domain Eukaryota; kingdom Metazoa; phylum Chordata; class Actinopteri; order Cyprinodontiformes; family Goodeidae; genus Crenichthys; species Crenichthys baileyi. The sequence continues at coordinate 743,944 of JAHHUM010002612.1, read as the reverse complement.
GCAGGCCTCAAGGTTAAATGAGCAGAAACACCGACAGGCTGCAACTCTGGAAAATAATTACCACACTCACTAATGGATAATCAGTCAACGTTCTGAATTTTTTAAAATATCTCAGCTCATTTCCGCTTGTTCTGGCTCCTTCTCCGGTAGTTTATGTTAACGTTGCAGCTCTCTAACTGTTTGTCGTGTTTCCTCTCAGCTGTACATCAAGGTACTGCAGGAGAACATGACTCTGAAGGACAAGCTGCAAGAGATGGAGCTGCAGCTCAGCCAGAACAAAGTGGAGCTGGAGAGGCTGCGACAGGTTTGGCAGGTTTGCTGCTTCCTCTGACCTTTGTGTCTGTGTTCGTGTCGTTATATTTCAGGATGGACCATTCAGAAATGTTTCTATTTCATGCAAGTCAACAGTGTATGAACACTAACTACTGTTGAAGTATTTAATGGTTTAGTAAAATATCTTCGGGTGATATTTGTGGAAAAGACACACTTCCTCTGTGTTGCAGAGTCAGGAGAGCAGCACTGAAAGACCGGCCCTACTCGAGCTGGAGAGATTTGTAAGTCTACCTCAGTGGTTTATTTTAAACACCCAAAACAAAGCTAAGCTGCCATTTCCTGTTCTTCAGCCTTTAAGCTGCGGACGCTTCTCTGCCTTTGCACTCTAACTCTGCCTTGTAAGGTGTGATACATTTACAAGTCTGCTCCAGGGAATGAGCGTACGTTAACAGCTCTGCAGTTTCACTGGTGCAAGACGCCGATGGGTTAAACCGATCGTTGTCTGAACTTGTCTTTTACAGCAGAAGCTGAAACATTTTTACCATGGCAGCCTCAGCCTCATTGCTGATCTTTCCATATTTGGTTCACAGGAAAAACTGGCCCTCCAGAGGAAAGCGGTGGAACTGGAGGATGAGCTGAAGGTACAAGCATTCAGTCTTATTCCTGCTTTTCTGCTATTTTTGGATTATTTATAGAAAATAAAGATTAGTAACAGGAGTTTCACGTTCGTACTTATCATGAATGTTAAACAGTCTCAAGTCTGTTTAACATCTTGGTTGCTGCATTTCATGATGCATCTCAATAATTTTGCAATTTTAGTTTATGGTAATAAATGACTCAGATCTGCTCTTTTGGGGTTTAACTTTCTCACCACTCTTGTAAACCATTTTGCCTACATATAGTACTGGTCAGAGGTTTACATGCAGTCGTCTGTTCTGTATCAATGTTTATTTTGGGCTTGTGATGATTTATTCCAACTGTTGTTTTTTTTCAGGGTAAAATGAGGATATGACAACATCCTTTTAATGATTTAAAAGAACAATTAGGTGCACATGTTTTTCGCTAATCCACAGAAGGTCAAAGTTATACATACAGGCTCCAGTATTAGCATAGAGAGTGGTTGAACGTCCAGGTAGAAAGAGGACAGAAGGCTACAGAAACCGTGGTTGGTTCTTGAGCATCGAATTAGTTTTGGTTTTCTTGTTTTTGTTTTGTATAATTTTTATGTTGGTATTTTTTTTCATTCTAGCCTTTATTTAATTGGGTGAGTCAGTTGAGAACCCGTTCTCATTTACGCCTAGGCGCAGTAACAAAACAATTTAGACCATTTCAAACCACAAGAGACCAATAACAAAAAAAGGAAAAAACAAATGATTTCGCAAAATAAAACTCTAGAAGAGACTGAAGTCCACAGTAAATATAGCTGCGTATTAAGTTATTGTTTTGTTGGTAACACATTTTATTTGTGTGTTGGGGATGCTATAAAGGCAAAACTGTTTCTCCGTTATCAGAAACAGTATTGCAATCACATATTCCTGATGTCATGCAAAGTATTCATACTCCTGTCAGATTTAGGTTTAAAGTAGTCATGTGCTTTATTTTATTTAACCAGGAAATTCCCTTTGGGATACAATATCATTTCTGCCAGGAAGTCTTGGTCATAATGAGCACCAGAAGTTTCATACATACATTAAAAAATCATGAAACTAAAAGTCAAACAGCCATCATTTTACACAAACAAAATAAAACACTCTGGATGAAAACCATAATTAAAAACTGAGTCATAACAGTGAGACTGTTCTGCTAAATCAGTCTTTAAAAGTTGTTTAAAATAACTAAGTGGAGGTAATGAATCCACAAAGTTAAGTATTTCCTGGAGGTCATTATACACACAAGGAGCAAATATTTGGAAAGCGGATTTATCTAACTTTTTCTGAGGACTGGAAACTAGGACAACCACCTTCAGACAGCTCTATCGAAGGTGGTAACTTCCCCATTAAAGCTTTAACTATGAAAATAAAAATGTGATAATAGGTCATCTCAGGAGGTTTGCACTAGTGAGTCCTTTGCTTCAGTGATGTAAGCTGTAATTTCACCAACACGTTTCTTCTGACTGGAGCGGCCCAGTCAGAGTAACGACTTGAATCTGATAGTCTGTAGAGGGAGCTAAAGATTAGGGTGATGGCAAAGAGACCTTCCAACCCCAAGGACTTAGAGCTTATCATCAAAGATAAATCATCAAAATACAAGTGAAAACATGCAAAAAGTTGGTCTGCAATTATAGCAAGAGTTTTAATTCTTTAATAACAGTAAACTTTCCTATCTAAAAAAAAAACGTGCATATTAAATGTAAATCTGCCAGGAGTATGAATACTTTTAGGCCTTACTGTAAATGTGTACCACAGAACTAGATGATGGCTGAATTATTACGCATTATTTACGCTTTAAATGAACAGAAATGATCCTGTAACAGCGTCGTTTCTGTGTGTGTGTGTGTGTGTGTAGGTTCTGGGGGACCTCAAAGCAGACAACCAAAGGCTTAAAGACGAGAACGCCGCTCTCATTCGGGTCATCAGCAAACTCTCCAGATGAACCGCAAATATCATACAGACAGAAAAAAATATTACACGACTCATCTGTTGCCCAAACTCTGAGTACGGAAACCAGTGAGGGAGACCCAGCCTGGAACTGCAGATGTCTGGTTCAACGCCCACCAATGTGTGGGCCTTCATGTTTTGGCAGATCTACTGTTTAACAAGCTGAACTGCACCTCCTGTACACCAACAGGATGTTCGCATCTACTTTTATATTAGGTTTTTATTGCATTTTTTACCTGCGATGTTTTGTGCTTTGCTTCAGTGATCCTTTGTATGAAATCTGTATTCAGAGACTTAAAGCCATGCACAGCGATAGCTCACAGTAAGGGAGTGTGTCGCAAGCCAGACGTAACTGTGCCAAAAGGGAAAGAAAAATAGTACCAGTTTTGCACATCTGTTAGATAAAAAGTGGGCAGTGTTGTTTCTCAGGATGAGTCTTTTGTTCAACGCTTACCGTTTTTGTCGGCTGCTGTGCCAGTGGACCAAAACCCTGCATGCTTTCCTTTCCCTGCTCCTCTCAGTGTGCATTTCACATGTTTATATTGCAGCCGCCTGTGGGGTGCATCGGTGTAAAGGCGGTGTTAAAATACTGCTGTGTTACAGACTGAGTGTTTGGGTGCTAACAGAGACATTGTGAGGCATAGCTCAGGTTCAGATACTTCAAATAATGTTACAATTCAGATCCCTTTCTGGAGGTCGAATCTGACCTCTGTACTATATGTTTTGTTGTTGTTTTGCCATGTTGTCTGGATGCTTCTTTTTAGTATTCACCCTGTGACGGACAGCTGTTGTTCAACAGACAGGCCAGATGGGTCATCCTTTGAATGTTTACTTCCTTACGAGACAGAAATGCATGTCAAATTGTATTTTGAAGCTGTGCCTTTGGATATACATTTGTAAGTAATATTTCTATTTTGCTTTGGCATTGTACAAGGTTGAGTATAAAATACAACGTGGGCATAAACAGTTATGGATGTGTGGCTTCTTACTATTCGGCTTTAACAAAAAATATTTAAGTAGGACCTATACTGCAAAATAATTTGTGCGATTACAAAATCATTCCAACAGAGGGCGCTCATGCACCCTCAGTCTGTACAGGTTTTCTTCTTTGGTTAAACTGAATAATTGAATTGCCCCTCAGTGGATGTTTGTGGAAGGCCTGATTTTCTCGATTCCACTTTTTTTTTCATTCAAAAGTCTAACAAATAACAGAACAACATTTGTCTAAAATGTTCCTATTTCCTCTTTTTGGTATCATAATGTGTTGTTTTTCTGTCTACCTGTGTTTTCCAGCAAGGTTCAATTACAGTACCAACATGTCCTGACGATACCGTCTGTTTCCAAATCCCGTCCCCGCATTTTCGTGGAATTATCTTGCGTAGTTGCAATACAAAAATGTGTAAAAAACCTTATCATGGTTTTATATCCTTCTTTTTCACCCTTAAATCATTCAGTTGTGGTCTATATAAAGTGGAACTGCAATGCTTTGGTCTGAACTCCTTGTTATTCAGCTCCACAGGCTCCTCCACCCCCGTTCTGAGGTGTGTCTGAAAGCAACCATTTGGTGCCGTCTCTTTAAATGCTGTTGAGGCCCTTCACGACCCCCGGGTATGCGAAGTCCATGACCGTATTTACTTATTTAGCTGTTCCGCAGCAAATACTGTGACGTAAAAGCTGGAAAAACGTAACAGATAATAAAGAAAACTGAACGGACTGAAAAATAGGACCCAAACAAAATATAAAGATATCTCCGCAGCACCTGGAGAGACTAAAATCAACTTCTGGGCTCTCCTACAGACTCCAAGAACACAACAAAATATATTTAAAGGCTAAAAAAGTTGATTTTGCATACACAATCGTTTCAATGTCCTGATACTGGTAATAATTTAATGCCGATGGGAAACCGATGCTTAAGTATAACTTCACAAGATGCGCAACATCTTTTATTTTAACGCACGTAAGACTGCGCTTTTAGTAAGAGTCATAAAAATTATGACTTTATTCTCGTATTTAAAAAAAATCTCTTAGTCTGGCCCTATTACTCTGTCGTAATTACGAGGGAGGGAAAATGCTAAGTTAAATGTTTTTAACTAAATCACAGGTATCTGTTAAAATTGGGCACAAATCAGTATTTCATGCGCACACTATATACAGGGATTGGACAATGAAACTGAAACACCTGGTTTTAGACCAGAATAATTTATTAGTATGGTGTAGGGCCTCCTTTTGCGGCCAATACAGCGTCAGTTCGTCTTGGAAATGACATATACAAGTCCTGCACAGTGTTCAGAGCGATTTTAAGCCATTCTTCTTGCAGGATAGTGGCCAGGTCACTACGTGATACTGGTGGAGGAAAACGTTTCCTGACTCGCTCCTCCAAAACACCCCAAAGTGGCTCAATAATATTTAGATCTGGTGACTGTGCAGGCCATGGGAGATGTTCAACTTCACTTTCATGTTCATCAAACCAATCTTTCACCAGTCTTGCTGTGTGTATTGGTGCATTGTCATCCTGATACACGGCACCGCCTTCAGGATACAATGTTTGAACCATTGGATGCACATGGTCCTCAAGAATGGTTCGGTAGTCCTTGGCAGAGACGCGCCCATCTAGCACAAGTATTGGGCCAAGGGAATGCCATGATATGGCAGCCCAAACCATCACTGATCCACCCCCATGCTTCACTCTGGGCATGCAACAGTCTGGGTGGTACGCTTCTTTGGGGCTTCTCCACACCGTAACTCTCCCGGATGCGGGGAAAGCAGTAAAGGTGGACTCATCAGAGAACAATACATGTTTCACATTGTCCACAGCCCCAGATTTGCTCTCCTTGCACCATTGAAACCGACGTTTGGCATTGGCATGAGTGACCAAAGGTTTGGCTATAGCAGCTCAACCATGTATATTGACCCTGTGGAGCTCCCGACGGACAGTTCTGGTAGAAACAGGAGAGTTGAGGTCCACATTTAATTCTGCCGTGATTTGGGCAGCCGTGGTTTTATGTTTTTTGGATACAATCCGGGTTAGGACCCGAACATCCCTTTCAGACAGCTTCCTCTTGCGTCCACAGTTAATCCTGTTGGATGTGGTTCGTCCTTCTTGGTGGTATGCTGTCATTACCCTGGATACCGTGGCTCTTGATACATCACAAAGACTTGCTGTCTTGGTCACAGATGCGCCAGCAAGACGTGCACCAACAATTTGTCCTCTTTTGAACTCTGGTATGTCACCCATAATGTTGTGTGCATTTCAATATTTTGAACAAAACTGTGCTCTTACCCTGCTGATTGAACCTTCACACTCTGCTCTTACTGGTGCAATGTGCAATCAATGACGACTGGCTACCAGGCTGGTCCAATTTAGCCATGAAACCTCCCACACTAAAATGACAGGTGTTTCAGTTTCATTGTCCAACCCCTGTATATATTTCTTTCCACGTCAGTTCCCAGGCGCCGTAGATACCACTGCTGTTCATACATTATTCAAGCCTGGACCCTGGGTCCTCTCTCATGGGCTCTTCCAGCTCACCAACAGGTTTTCTGCAGGATTTAGGGTCCGATGGCTTTTGAAGATAATTTATGTGATAATATGGCGACTTGTTTTCAAGCCAGATTTTCATTAAAAACTTTCTGGAATTTCAAAGAGTTCCTGATACCATGCTCTTTGTCAAGGGTCCCCAGACCTTTGAAAAAGAAACAGACCCACAGCATCACAGATTCTCCACCATACTTTACAGTGGGCATGGGGTCCACCTGTTTATTTGTTCATACAGTAAACCCCTGAAGTTTGTTTCCAAAACGCTTACTATTAGCCTCATCAGGACAAAGCACATGGTTCCAGTTGAAGTATCTCTGAATTATAAATTCAGTGATCTTTAGTAGCAAATATTTTACATTGAATCTAAAAGACTGAGTCTCCAAATGCATGCAAAAAAAAATGGGTAGGGTCCCAGTAGAGTTCAACAAACTCCATGTTTACGTTTGGGATGGTAGGACAGAAACAATAGGAGTTTCCCAAACTGTTACTATGGTGTTCCAGAGATGCCCAAAAACCCTTGGAAATTTTTTTGTATCCCTCCTTTACCAACAATTTGGGTCCTTGTTGAGCCTAGTGGCCAGTAGTTAAAATAAATGGGCCTGTGTCATGTTACATTTATACTGTAGCAAATCAGAACGTTGTGGATTATAAATCAGAGGTTAAAAAGTATCAATTTACAAAATGCTTCAGTTCAATTTAATTTAAGGCATTCGTTAAAGGTGCCAATAACAGTGCCTCCAGGGATTGTGTCAACAATTATTGAACAAGTGTGCCAGTGATCAGCTCCACAAAGATAACTGCTTCCTTTTAAAACATTGATGCTGAATCTTTAGACTGTTTGATAAAACTTAACTTCTCTGGTAATCCAACACTGCAATATTACTGCCCTGCAAAACACTGCATCAGAGGCCAAGTTGAGCAAAATCTTTATTGACCAACAAGAGCAACCACGAATGATGATATAATATACAACCCCACCAGCATGCCAGCGTTTTCATAGAAACTGTACAATGTGAAGGAATGTATGGTGCAGGAATAAAATGCAATATGAAGAAAGTGTTTTGCATCCAGATGTTCTGGTACAGTACGAGTTAATTTCATTTAACATTATTAGCTAGTTTAGCGTCACCTGATGTTGTGTTCTGGGTGGGTCGCTCATGTTAAAAGGCTCGAGGCCCCGTCAGTCAGCAGGTTGAGACCAGACACCGCCGAGGTCTCCGGCGGCGGCGGCAGCAGCAGACGGTGCCTGGCTCAGCCTCCTCCACACCTCTTAACAATCTGAATGAGCAATGTAGTGGGAATGGTGCACAATAAGGCAAAAGGGAACAACAACAAAAACAAAATAACAATGTTAGTTTTCCTCCACATGACTGTAGTTTGGTACTAAGGCCTCATGGCTGGGAGAAGCAAGAGTGCCAAAACTGGATTAATGTTTTTCCCCAATGCAGTCGGAACATTCAGTCCCCTCCAAAGAACAGGAATTAATTAAGAACGGTTGGGGGGGGACAGTGGGCTTGTGCAGAGCTGCATACCAGTAACCTGTTCAACAATCTCTACTACTGCAGGGCTACAGATGGTAGTGAAACGAAGCCCTTCAGAAACAGACCAACTGTTAAAACAGTGCTGCTCATACACTGAAGACACATTGATAAGCTTAGACATAAGGCAGCTACTTTAATACTCGACACTCACTTGTTGACTTTGGCCCCAACCCCCTGGATACAGGGGGGGGTGGGTGAATACATTTAGTGAAGGTGCTACAGAGCAGCTCCAATCGAACTGTTGTTACAAGGCAGGTATCGGTTCTTGTATCAAAAGACACCAAGCAAAGGAATGCTACTGGGAGGGAGGGGGGGATGCGGTGGGATTAGCTATGAACACAACAGCTGGTTAACATGAGAATACAGTCACATTACACAACCATTGATACAATTAGATAAAAAAAGGCAAACAAAAGTTGATTGTACAGTTGCTTGTCCACATGTACTTCATACTGAAAGAGGAAGACACCATTCTGGGGGCGGGGTGGAAGGCAGGGGGGCGGTTAATCTCTTCAAGCAGCTAACATCAGAAGGACCAGAGCTGGGTGTGAGGAGGCTTGGTGCTACATAGCAGGTCTGTGAACAAAGGAGGGTCATGTGCAACCAATGAGACGTCTTGCAGGTAGTGATGAAATGGACGGAGGAAGGGGCGGATGGAAGGGTGCGTTTGTTAAGACATTCAGGCCAGAACTAAGGCATGAGAGCATGAAACGCAAAGTAAAAACCAAAAAAGGCAGAAATGGTGGACAAAGGATGAGGATGGGAGGAAGAAAGGAGGAGGGAACACTCCCCCGGAACACAAAGGCCTCTTTTTAATCGTTCCAGTCTTTCTTGATGTTGAGGTTCCACTCCCAGGACAGGTGATCGTGCTTGTCGTCGTCAGTAAACTTGGATTTGATGACGTAGTTGCCGCGGGCCAGCATGCCTTTTGGAGCCTCCTCCATCGTGGTCAGGAAGTCGTATTCAGTCGGGCGAGGCCCATAGCTGCCCACCATGTAGTCCGATTTATCGACTGTCAAGAAAACAGAAAATGCCTTTAGCAGTTTGTCTTCATGTGTACTACGTCTGTCTCTGGTATGGCTGTGGGAGCAAAGGACACATTTTGCTTGTTCTGTTTTATTATTTGTTCTGTCTGTCATTGTTGTTTCCTTTGGGGTTTAAAATCGACGTGCTTTAGGCACGTGAGCCACAGCTACCGACGACAGTGGGTCTGATATTCATCTTTAGGAAATTCTCCAGAAACTTCTCGTTTAGCTCAAGCGGAGATCTCAAGCTTAATTTTATCAGGATGATCGTTTCAGTCTTTAAGTGTCCCCAGAGGACGAGATCCAGAGCTTGTTTTTCATGATCTCAAGATACTGACATCCCAAGCTCATCTTATGTCTGAATAATGGTTTAATTTGCTTTACTTTGAGGCGTCAGAGCTTAAATTCGTGAGATAATCGGTTCATTCATAATCATCAGAGCAAAACTGAAGAATAAAACCAGGTCTAACAAAACCTCCTGCAATGTATTTAACCTGTTTATTAAAAAATGTTTTAGTTTTCAAAATGTTGATAGGCAACAAATGATTACAAGACAGTGACGTCTAAATTAATCTTTGCAGAAATAGTTATGTAGTAACCCATGTTGTTGGCTGGTTATTATGTTACTGGTTTAACAAAACATTTATTGGTAATAAACTTTTTTGCATATTTTGTGCATTTTGCTCATCCAGAATAGGGTTAGTGGATGGTACAGCCTTCATGTTCATCCATCCAGGATATGTATGATCTCTCCTTATTATGGCTTTAAGAGAACATTTGAAAATTATCAGTTGTACAAAATTGAATAATGTAATACTGGTAAAATCTTATGGTATTGGCTCAAAAACTACTGTTATTGGCTTTATTACACCTAAAATGACCAAAACTATTACCTCGCTGTTCATTATTACATTACTAATTGATACAAGTTGTTCTCTGCTTTAATATGTCTTATGTATAATACATTTACATTGTTTTCTATTTATTTTTATAAAGTCTGATCTTTATATTCTGCAAATCCGAACCCCGTTTCTACGGAAACCCAATCAGTAGTGTTAGAACTTCCTGTCCATTTTATCATTGCTGGATGTGTTAAAGTGTAAGATCTTTGTCAAACACCCAGCGGCTGTCAAGGTCAGGTTTCCATGGCAACCTTCAGTACAGCACTGCATCAAATTTAAAAGCTAAAATTTCAAAGAAACTTTGTGTTCGTAAAACTTTCAGGGAAACTGTAATTATAAGGAGTTCTCGTCCATGTCTGCTTCACATGTCTTCCCAGTTTGTTCTATTTGACAACTAAAAGCACGCCACCTACTGGAATAAATTATATTGCAACTGTGCTGTATTTTAAACAGGGTTCTCCCACATTTTCCAGTCACAATTCCAAAGAATTCCAGATTTCTCTGTTTCTGAACTCTGGATTTGAACATGGAACCATGCTAGAATCAGAGCGGACGAAAGGAATGCCCCATATTCAGAATTTTGATTAGACGATATGTTTTTAGGTCAATAATTAACAACTAAGGCATATTATGGTTATTAAGGTATATTATGCACATTGTAGCACTAAGCTTTTTACAGCAGAGCATTTTATTGGAAAGGTGATCAGTGTTATTCATCTGTTCTGACGGGCTTCGTTGGTGTAGGTCTAAACAGTAACCTTCAATTTTGTCCCTTAAAAGCATAACAGAACTGGGATGAACCAACAGTTACTTTAAGGCAGGGTGCCCAAGTTCAATCCTGAAGAGCTGCTATCCTGTAACTTTTCAATTGAATAATACTTTATTAATCCCAAAGGGAAATTAAATGTTGTTGTAGCTCATTATATGAAGGTTTCTTCAAAGATCCGTTGTAGAAGCTGATGGCTGTGGGCAGGAAGGATCTCCTGTAGCTGTCTTACAGCAGATCTGAAGAAGCCTCTGACTGAAGACGCACAAGAGGATGCTCAGGGTTCTCCATAATGTTCTTCATTTTATGGAGAATCCGTCTTTGCACAACGATCTCCAGAGGTTTTAGAGGAGTCTCCAGAACAGAACCAGCCTTCTTTATCAGCTTGTTGAGCTTTTTTAAGTCCCTGGCTCTGATGCTGCTACCCCAGGAGATGATGGCAGAAGATATCACACTCTCACAACAGACTTATAGAAGATATGCAGCATCTTGCAGCAAACACTGAAGGTCCTAAGCTTCATCAAGAAGTACAATCTGCTCACAGTTGCATCTCCACTCCAGTCTGTTCTCCAGGTAAACACTGAGGTATTTATACTCCTCCACCACCTCCACCTCTTCTCCCATGATGGAAATAGTGTTTGACCTATTCCTGTTTCTCTTAAAATCTACAATCATCTCCTTTGTTTTAGTCACGTTCAAGATGAGATGATTGTTTCCACACCATGCCACAAAGAGGTCCACCAGCTCCCTGTTCTCAGGTTCTTGTCCATCTCTGATCCACCCCATGACTGCAGAATCATCCGAGTATTTCTGCAGATGACAGGAGTCTGTCTTGTACTGGAGGTCTGAGGTGTACAGAGTGAAGAGGAATAGTGAGAGTACAGTTCCCTGTGGTGCTCCTGTGCTGCTGACTACCTGGTTAGACACACAACCTTTCAGTCTCACAAACTGTGGCTGTTTGTCAGGTAGTCTTTGATCCAGGAGATTGTTGAGACCTCCACCTGAGTCTTCTGGAGTTTCTGACAAAGCACATCAGGTTGAGATTGTGTTAAATGTTCTGGAGAAATCAAAGAACATGATCCTCACAGTGCTGCTGGCTTTGTTCCGATGACAGTGGGTTTGTTGAAGCAGGTGTATGATGGCATCTTCATCTCCAAAGCGATAAGCAAACTGAAGGAGGTCTTGACAGTTTATTGTTTGCTTACTCAGGTGGGCCAACAGGAGTCTCTCTAAGACTTTCATGGTGTGGGATGTCAGGGCAACAGGTCTATAGTCATTGAGAAGTGATGGATGACATTATTTGGTACTGAAACAAGATAGGAGGTCAACACTGGAACCTTCATCTGGACCAGGCTAAGGTTTAAGAGGTGCTGCAGAATCCCACAGAGCTGCTCTGCACAGGCCTTCAGGACTCTTGGGCTGACATGATCTGGACCTGCAACGTTTTTCCGATTCAGTCTTTCCAGTTGCATCTTCACCTGACTTCTTGAGACACACAGAAGGAAGGGGGGGGGGGCAAAGGGAGCTTCAGCATCTCCTGATTTGGTTAAAGGCAAACATGTAGAAGCATTAAGGTCCACAGCTGAGATGGAAGATAAAACATTTGAGGTTTGACAGGAAACCTGTAGGTCAAAGGAGGGTGGGATGTCTGTTTGACTGTGAGCAGGAGAGAAGGATGCTGAGCTGCGTCCCTTCTCCAGCACACCTGAACCAAACAGGTGGCTCATTACCAGGCCTCTGCAGAGCTGAATGACACGCTGATGATGGAGTTCAGCCTTTTTATTAAGGTGTTTTGGAGCAGGAGAGTAGCTCTGGAGGACTGGACTTGGGCCCCCCCTTCTTTAAGGCTTTTTTTTTTTAGCCTGGATGCTCTGTAGGAAATCTCCTTTAAATAAACACTCGCAGACCAACTGACCGCTGTTGAGCACTTCTTTAGTTTACCCACAGGTGGTGAAAAAGCCAAAAGGCCTTTGAAGAGACGCAGAGCTCTGGATGAGCCTCTCTGAGGGTCATGGCTGCAGGGAGTCCTCACAAATGTTTGCTTTTGATAGCGCCTGCTGAGCTTCAGAGACAGCAGAACAATGTCTGTGGACGATCACTTAAAAAAAAACAAAAAAACCATCAGATGTTGTTGACTCACTTTTCATTCCTTTCCTGAACGTCTGCTGCACATACTTCAGACCGGAAACAATCTCCTTGTTCACCTGAGGACACAAACATTAACTCATATATTAGCAAAGTGACAATTTCTAATTAAATCTTTGGTCATATTTTTATTTTTTTCCTTCTGCAAAGTGAATCGGCTCTTGATTATTCAAAGGTTAGTGTGCACACAGACATAAAACGAGCCGAAATGGATGGAAAACCTCACAGTAAAATGATTGTCTCCATTTCTCCTCAAAGCTCAAACCTGCTCTACTGTCAGGGATTAGAAAGTCTCAGTACCAAACAAAGTAGATTCTGTGTCTTTGAGGCATTACTGTACAATGTTGAGGATATTACAGTCCTGAATCTCTGCTATAGCTTCTATTACAACTATGTTTGATGTTGGCAGGGAAAGATCCCTCCGTAAAAACACTGACGTAAGCTCTTACCTTAAAGCTGATTTTTATTTTGTATTCTACTCCCTCCTTTAGCACAAAGGCCTGCTTCTTAAAGGCTTCTAGGTCTCCTGTAAGAAAGGTTGGGTCATCATGAGAATCCAGGACAGAAGTCACACAGCAAATGTCCTGATGTTTATGGCTTTCACAAGCCAAAATGAGTTGTTTCTATAATTAAAAAAATAAAATGTCTACATCATACTAAACACTACAGGGTTTTATAATTTGGCTAACCCTGACCCCCACCCTAAGCCCTAACCCAACAACCGCATTTTCACCAATGGGGACCAGGCTTTGTTCCCCACAAGGAGCAGTGGGTCCTCGCAACGTAGTACATTTTCAGAAAACGGGCCTCATGGTGTAACAGAAAAACACACAGCCCTCTGCTGCAGATTCATAACGATTTACAGCTTTCTTTTGATCTGGTCTCTTTTAGCTTCACTGTCACAGTCCACTAATGTTGAAGATTATTTAGATTAAATCCCGCTCAATCGGGCCACACTTGGTACCTCAGGACTGCTTCATTTTGTCATTTTGTTCCACCCCTGTCCAGAGAAATCATCTTTTACAGATTGGGGGAAATATGTTGATACACATTTTAGTGGCATTTCTTTCATGAATGCCATTCTCAACTTCAATCCTCACCAGACATACATTTTCAAAAATTGTAGCTATAAAAGTCTTATTCTTAAAAAAAAGGTTGACTATTTACCTTCACATAAGAAACCTGGATTTCGTTTTGGGGGAGTTTTCTGTGCCAGGGAGTGTCAGAAATTAGCAGCAACACTTATTCTGATCACCTTTGTGTTTTATTTCTCTATTAATGCCATTATAAACTTCAGTCTTTGCAAAACATAAAATGTTTGTCTATTTTCTGAATTTCTAACCTCTGAAAATCTCAGCTTTGAAGATTGAAGTTGTTTTTTTCCAGGAAAAAAAAACCCAAGAAAAGTTGTTGTTTTTTCACCCTAAATATAAATATGAATTGTTTTGGGGGTTTTAATGTAAACCATGAGTCAAAATCCCAGCAACAATAATCCTGATCACTTTTTCATGTTTGTGCCAAGTTGTTAAAATGTCATTACAATAAAGAACAGTTTTTTACCCCATTCAATATCTGCAAATAGTCACAGTAAATATCTTCACTAAACGTGCTTTGAACAGGAGTCATCTGCACAAATCAATGCTGAAGGGACGCAGACGGTATAATGAATTTTTGTGAGGGGATCAAAAATGAAAACACCAAAAATGTCAAGGAACCCAGGAAGGCAAAGAGAGAAGTTTTTGTTTCATTTCAGAATCACAAGAGAAAGAACCCACTGGGAATTTGGGCCAGAAATTAAACAAGTACTGATGCCCCTATTAACCATAAGGGAGTTTTTACTATAGACGAGTCCATCAGGCTGGTTTTCTTAGAGCTCTAACCTGCAGATTCTGACTTTCTAAAGTGCAATGAACAGTTATTTGAGGAAAATTTGTTTTATTTCAACAATTAAATGTAACAACTCAGCGAACTACAACCACTAACTTACATTATGTTTAGGATTCTGCAGAATCGCTCCCTTGAGGCCTACCTTAATTAAACTCTCACATGGAGTGTGTGAACCTTGTTACAGATACACACAAATAAATATGAATCTAATAGACTGGGTTCTTTTTTTGTTTCTGGACACCTAAACATATGGAAGGCTTTCATCCACAGAAAGAAAGACACAGCACATGCACACAAACAGTAGTTATTTCAGGCATTGATCGCGTTCCACGTCCTGAACTGAAGGAGTCTAAAATAAACAGGAAGTCGCTTGCGTGGTGACCTCCATGTTCAGCATCACTGCCACGTAGTTCTCAGACTGCTGATTTAAACGGAGTTTACAGCATCTCTATCTCCCATTACTTTATTTTTATTCTGCTCAAATATCACGAGTCTGCTTTAACTCATCATAATCAATGACTAAGTTGATACGACTCATCCTCAGCAGATTCTTACTGCGTCTTCACAAACAACCCCAAGACAGTTCAATTTTTTAATGGATATAAACCCTTGAAAGAAAATTCATTTTTTTAAGACAATTGTTTGTAAAGGAGGAGTTAAAGTACATTATTCATACATCTTGTTCAGTATATCAAATGTAAATTTAGCCCACCGTTTACCGCTTTCTGTTGTGCAGTGCTACAAGAGCACACAATGGGGGAAAAAATTAAGCTGTAATTTCTTTTGCCAAATTTTTTGCATCCCAACGGCGTAAAATATTTGGCTTTAGGACATTTCCTACCTTGAACAGAATACATATGAGGATCTTCTCAAGCTAAGCATACCAGAACTACCTTTGGTCATAAGTGGCCCTAAGATTCAGAGGAAATATTGAAAATCTGACACGGAGTCAACATTGTTTCCATTATATCTAGAGCAGGCTGTCATAATTAGATAAAGCTTTCATAAAGCAGCGGACACAGGACAGAACGTTCTGGACTGATTTAAATCATGGCCAGCTGGAGACCTTCCACTGGGAATGAAATGACTTCAACTCTGTAAAATAAGTTTATGAGCACTTGGAAGTTGGGACTCAGAATAAGGAGATGTGTGGGGATGTGTTGGAAGTATTGTTGCTTTTACACAAGAGCTTAACTTAAAATGTTTGGCTGCATTTGGACCTCTAGTAGTCTTCTGAATGGACATTTTTATCCAGGAAAAAAAAAACATTGAGTAATTTGGTTGATAAATGGGACTCACCTTGCAGGTCCAGGACCAGAGGATTCGGTGCGCTTTCACAGACCAGTGCCATCCGGGTCACCTGGACATTGGGACCGTGTGGATCTGTATGAGATTTTAAAAAACCAGACAAACATATTTTCTGATGAAAACTACACTGACAAAGGCTTTTTCCAGATATAACTTTATTTTTCGGGCAATGCTAAGGAAAAAAACATTGGTCAAGCTTTACTGGGACAGACATGGCGGACTGGGATGGCTGCAGATACAGTCACGTATATTAGGTCATTTCTATCCACCATCACACTGCTACAGTAGAGAATTACACATTTCACTACACTTTCTTTAAATATAGGACTTAATTTACAGATTAATAAAGAACTGTTTTGGTTTAGATTGGTTTTCAAAACATGGCACTGTGTTGTAATAGGCGTGCACATGTTAGTTTACCCTGTCATGTGTGTACTTTTTGATTTAATCCTTCGCGTTTTTTGAGTTACTTCAGTGGCAGCTGCTTCATTCCTGTGAAGCAGCTGAACAAAGAGGTGGAAAGGGCGGAGCAGGCTGATGTGGAGACCTGCAAATTGGTTCATATCACAACTCAGGACCGTCGGGGAGAAATGGGACTTGCTTGTGTTAGTTTTAGTTAGGTTTTTGTGTGTTTGACCCTTCTTTTAGTCTGTGTAGACGGATCAGCCACTATTTAAGTTCCCCTTCTCTTTCAGTCAAGGAGGTCTGTTTTAGTAGTTAGTGTTTGTTTTTCTGGGTTAAATAAAAGCCACTTTTTTGCACTTTAACCTGTGCCTGACTGTCCTTTACTGCTCGACCCGCCACACGGACACAAGATGTTTGAAATGAACATCTCCAGAGTCAATCAGAGCCTACAGCATATGTTTTTATAGCCAACTCTTCTAACAGATGCAGCGCTGCTCGTGCTCGTACTTCCCATAACAAAAACAACTTCAACTAGACACTAGTGTGCAACAGAGAAATTAGACTGGTTGTCATCTTGGAAACATGGGTCGCTCTAAGGAGTGAATTCCAGCGCGGTGCCCTGATAGGAAGCCCCGTGTGCACAGAGTCCAGTCATGAAATTTCCTCGCTACTAGACATTCCCCAATGAAGTGTAAGTTGTATTATAAACAAAGTGGAGGTGACTGAGGGCAACAGCAACTCTGTCACAAAGAGGCAGGCCATGTAAAATCCCAGAGTACGGTCAGCAAATGCTGAGGCTCATAGTCCACAAAGGTCATCAACTTTCTGCGTGTCAATCCCTACGGACCTCCAAACTTCATGTGGCCTCCAGCTCATAGCTGGTGCCCGACTTCACAAGTCAATGGGCGAGAGGTGGGCTACCTGTACAAGTTGCTGGTCCATCACAGAGACACACAGGACAGACAATCACACACGCACACTCCTCACACCTAAGGGCAATATTGGAGTAAAGGACATAATCGCAAGGACGTCCCCCAGACATGTCCGTGCAAAGCTAAATATTTATGTCCGCGTAGGCGGTCACACAAACTACTCGGCGGGAAAAAATCTCCAGATCAAACTGGTTTATATGTGACACACTGCTCTGAGCAGCCAGTGGCGAGTAGGCCCAGCGTCACTGCCACTCTCTGCACCGCACTGACAGATATTGCCCTTCTTTGTCCCTAGTCTGGTTTAATGGCCTTCAATATCATCATCTTTTCTTTTTGATTTTCCAAAGCTGCACAGCAAATTGGCTCTGCCTCCCCTTCCGACGACGCCATGGCGGTAGTGTGGGAAATGTTGGAATTTGTCTCCAGAAATGTAGAAAATTGGTACGCTTCACTATGAAGACACAAACTTAACAACACCACTGTAACAACAGAACTGAAATAATTATTCAAACATTTAAAAAAAAACATTTTGGTAAATTTTCTGACACAATGCCTTCATTATTTCATAAAACAACACACTGCTCAGGGCTCACATGCATCATGAAGGGACAAATGTCGTGGCTGCACAACATGCTCCAATTCCTGATCATGTGTGATGGAGATGGCAGATAATGAAAAGAACGGTGGGCAAACACACAGAATGCCATAAACCTGGGACTAAACACCACAGATGGAAGAGTCTGGAGGCACAGAGAGACGGTCTTTACGCACGTTTCCACCGATCTGAAAATTTTTACAGCTGATGACAACTAGCAGCTCAGAGGTGCTGTGGTGAACATGATTTGTTCTAATGTGCTCGCCCAGACCTCTGTGCACATCTGATGTCGTACTTCTATATCCCAGAGATTGTTAATGTTTCTTAGTTCTTTAAAGCTGTTCTGAAATCCTTCCAGCATTTATTAGTCCAGCTGTCGCAGCATCGCACGAGGCCTGCACATGATGAGAGTCCTGTATCAGTTCGAATGTGTGAGCTCTGGGGAGCAGAAACTAGGACACTGCTGCTGTAGTTGAGACATTCTCTTAGTTAATTAGGCTTCGGTTTCCTGGTTGCAATGACAGTAAATATTTAGAAACAAAACAGATTCATGGTTTAGGCTGAAGGATTGCAGTATCTGACCAACCTGCAGCCAAAGTTTATCTTGACAACTACCTCAAA
Source organism: Crenichthys baileyi (assembly GCA_036173005.1). Taxonomy (NCBI): domain Eukaryota; kingdom Metazoa; phylum Chordata; class Actinopteri; order Cyprinodontiformes; family Goodeidae; genus Crenichthys; species Crenichthys baileyi. The sequence continues at coordinate 725,409 of JAHHUM010002612.1, read as the reverse complement.
AGGAAGCTCAAACTTATTCATACTTTAGGCAGACTTGGGTTTAAATTAATTTTCCAACATGTTTCTTCTGACTGAATGTGATAATATTTCGGAGTGACCCAACCAGAAGCCCGACTTGACTCAGAGAATCTGTGGAGGGATTTTTAGAAATTAGGGTGATTGCAAGGAGGCCTTCCAACCTCAAAGACTTGGAGTTCAGTACCACAAATAGTCAAAGTACCAGTGGAAACCTGCAGAAACCTGGTCAGCAAAGGGGCTTGATTGCTATAATGCCAACAGAAATTGTTATAATAATTATTAAGAAGGGTATAAATAATTTTCAACCTGCCATTTTTTTATAAAATGCACGTAAAAAGAAACCTTTTTACAACTCATTTTACATGATTTTATCATCATTTGAAAGAAGAATACTTCTGGGCTTCACTGTGTCAATAAGGCCATAATTAACCTGACAATAAATCAAACACAACTTTGAGGATTATGCCCATTTTAGCTGCATCTTGTACAGCACATGTTACTCATCCTACCAGTTCGCATGCCAGCTGAAAACACACATTGCTCCTTTTCAAAGCAAAAATTTAGCTTCAAAGTTGGTAAATTTACATATTGTAGCTTCATACGTTTTAATCCCTACTTTAACAGTTCTTTTAAACATTTTTGGCTAAAGTTATGTGGTAATAAAGTTCAGTTGCCAACTATATACACACTTCAGTAATTACAAGTTTTTTAACAATGCTTTTCACCACACTAACAAGGTTAACTTACAGACCCCTCATAAAAAGACATCAACTCACACGGCAAAAATAATCTTTTCTATAAAAACTAAAAACCTGCCGCAGAGCAAATGTTTAGTTCTTGAGTTTTTTGGTTTTACTAAAGATAAAAACAGCAGAGCAGCCGAGTCCTTGTTACTCAGCCTCGTTTCTAACCACACAGCAAAAGCAGTTTTCAACACCCAAAGGGATTTGGGATTTAAGCTTCTTAAACCATTATAAACTCTAGAAACGTGTTCAACAAGAGGACTTTGCGTGCCCCCCCCGCCGCCACCATCATACCCACAGACGTAAACATATTCTAACATTACCAGCTTCAGTGACCCCGGGGCCAAGCAGGGCTTCTTTGTATTTGCGTAGACTTTCGTCATCTTTATCCAGCTCCTGGATCTCTTTCACAGACTTCTGCGCTGGTGGCTTGTAGTTCACTGGCTCTGGCTCCTCATTTTCGGCGGCGATGGCTGCTAGCTGCTCTGGGGTCACCTCATCCTCAGCCATGTCTGGGGTGGGGGGACACATAGCAGCAAAACCAGCTGAGAATCAAAATTGTAGAACTGTGCAGAACTGCAACCAAACGACCAATCTATATAGAAATATAATCACATGAGTTTCAGATGCGGATGGAAAAGCTTCTGTATTCAGTACTTTGATACCTCTAGTCTGCTGCTGTCAGGTTCTGCAAAAAGCATCATTTATCTCCATGCTGCTGCCCTAACTCTGTTTCGTGATACCATCGCTGAAAGAACGTCATCAGCACGAGTCATGAATTGAATTAGGTGTCATGCATCACATGATAGAAAGCTTCTCCTGCAGGAAGTGACGAGGCCCTCGCTGGCCTACGCTATGTCTAGGTCATGGGAAAAGGACTGAGCTACTCTGGAATGACAAACATGAGCCAGCAGGGGCATTAAAACAAGAAACGACATTTTACACACTTATTACATGCACCTCTATTTATATTTGTAAGCTGTACATTTTGTTTTTTCACTAAAAAATAAAATGGATTACCTGAAAACATGAACATTTCTTTTGTTCTCATAAAGCCACACACCTTACTTCCAGAATAAAGGCTCCAAAGCATGGATTAACAATTTAAACCGCTGCCAAAACAACCACCTCTTATGAAAACAAGTAACTGGCTCCTTCTGCACTTCCCCATGGAAGAGCTCAGGAGGTCAACTCTGGATTTATTTCCCTTGCAGGAACAGAGTGAGTAACAAAAGCAGGAAGTGCTTTGTTTACTTCAAGAGTCTTAACATTCACGCTACAGTCATCCCATCCGCAGCATGTAACACCCCCCAGAGCCATGCTGGGAGACTGAAGCAATGCAGTCTAAATATTTAAATCTGTGTGATTTGTGTAGATTATTCAGAGTTACTGTCTTAGCACAGGCTGAGTCTTTAATAAAGATACTATAGCTACTCCAGCATAGTAAACGGCTAAAGCAGTCCTGTGAGGAGCATACAGGACAGTTCTGTGCACATCAAAAATGTACAAGAATACTCCAGATTTTGAGGAGATTATTTAGGAATCTTAGGTTTATTACTAGGTTATAAACATGGTGGAAATGATTGGCTGCAGTCCCATAGTTATAACCATGTCTTATCTGCTTCAGTCATGATAAACCAAAGATCCTTGACTGTTGGACAGTCGGTCAGGAACAACGGAGCATTTGATCGAACTGCACCGAGCTACAAGCCAAAATGGATTTAACAATTAGTGGAAACCATTTTCTGGCACTTCAAGGAGACAACTTTGTTATCGCTCAACAAGCCTTTAATTCACCCTGATCTCCACCCTACAGTAAAGCCTTACTGCTCTATTTACAGTGCTGGGCCCATTGATTAGCACTCTTAAATGTTTAAATAGCCCTAAAATAAATTCATCTACTTTATTTAGTGCAGTAACATAATTGCACACATTTTCTTACAGTGACAATTAAATATTTAACCAGTATCACTGTGGCGTAATTGTTGGTACCACTGCTGTCAATACATTGTACAGTTGCCCCTTAGCCGACAGGATAGCATTTAGCGTTTCTCTGATAATATTTTCAACGCTAGGAGCATGCAGACAGACGGATCTTTGACCATTTCTCTTTGTACGATCGCTCTAGATCATCAGAGTCCTCTGCTGTCTTCAGGTCACCCCACAAACGTTCTATCATTTTCAGGGGACTGCTTTATTAGCAACCTTCAACTCATCTGTATCGTGGATCTGATGCCTCAGGCACCTCTTGACCATGGGTTCAATAGAGGGTGGGTCAGGCTTGTGCCTGTCCATTCATGCCAAATGTTACCATGTTCGGTTCTGTTGGCAGTGTAGTCAATTAAAAATGAGATCAGCATCTCCATAAAGCTTGTTAGCAGAGGGGAGTATGAGGTCATGTAAAATGTCCTAATAGACAGCTGCACTAAATTTAGACCGTCACCAGCAGATGAGACGGCTCCCTAAACCCTCCCTGGCTGTGGAAGCTTCAGAATGGACCTCAAGCAACATGGATTGTGAGCCGATACCTTAGCTTCCAAATGAAGTGTGAAACTTTCCCCTGGAATGAGGATTTTAATAGGAGTAGCTTAGCACAAGGATGGTGACAGTTGTACCGCATGTGCTGATAGGTTGTCAAAGTTTAAAAAGAAATCCTTTAAACATTCTACACCATGATTCTTCATCCCAAGTAAAGTGTTGCTTTCTGTGCACACCTCTGTCCTGGTCTATCTGAACTGCCCAAGCTAGCAGTCGTGAGAGGAATGTCAAAGCCCAACTAGCAGCAGCGAAAAAGCTGTGGTGCTAAACATGCTCAAGCTTTTTCTTCATCCTTCTACAAAAACCTCGACACATTTCATCTTTTAACAGAAAAAAAAATTTGACCAAGTCAAGAGATTTATGTTTTTTTTCCTGCATCTTCTTTGTGATAAAGTAGTTACACAGATCTTCAAGCATCCCCTTAGCTACGTCTTAAGAGGAAAACCTTAACACAACTTTGTACAAAGCTGGAGGAGGCTCACAGATCTTTTCTGCACACAAAGTGACCTGACATGTCACTTATTATATACCTATTCAGCCCGAGAGCAGAACGGGCCACTTGGAATAATTGACTGCAGACATTCCATTGAAAAATTCCTTTCATATTAAAATCAGTCCACCATTTTGCATAATAAAACCTCAAATCTGCAAGACAGTATTTAGATCAAGGCTATATATATATATATTAATTACCAAGTGAAATCCTGGCAACAGAGGAGCCTTTACAGTGAATCCGTTATGTAACTGATGACTTTAAATTCAGCGCTTTTATTTCTCTTTTCAGTAGAAAGGGCTTAAGGAAGAACAATCATCTCTCTAGTAATATTAAAATTATAAGCAACGTTGATCATTTATGCCCTCTTTGAGATTCCACCATGAATTCTTTAAAGAACATTAATTTCTTAACCATCCAAATTTGCTTATTTATTTGTGCTATGGTAATTGTGACGAGTACAATAATCAACGGGAACATTTTATAAAAAGCTGCTTTGTCTTGTCATATAAAGTGTCAACATGGAATCTGAAGGTCGCAAAGTGATCCTAAGAGAGAGAATCACCACACCCAGCTCTTTGTGGAGACACTCAGGCCGACCACTTAACAGGACAGGAAACTGAAATCATCAGCTGCTGTGCCAAATATTGCTAAAAAACAATCTTTGTTGTTTTGTATATCCAGGCCCCTATATACATGCTGCCTGTGTTGACACCTCATTCTGTTCCACTGATTATATTACACGATTACAAGCTGCAGCTACTTTAATAATAATAGTGTTTCTCAAATCCCTTCAAACATCTTATTCTGGTAAGAGTTGTGATTTATCACAATTCAAATAAAGTGATTACGTTTGCAAACACCCAAAACTTACATCATTCACTCTTGCTTCCACGAGTGTCAACAAATACGGATATATTTCAAGATATGATTCCATGCAGTTATTCTGTGCTTTTTGTTGCTTTTAGTTTAGGAGGAGTATTTGCAATTTTGGGGTTCAGTCTGTGTGCAGCGACATACAGTCACCGCCCCTCAATCTGCTGCTAGAAACAGACCGCAATGAATTTAATCCTCTTCATTCTCACTTTTATGGTTATTGTGATGGAATTTTAAACCCATATCCGTAAGCCAAACATTACTGCATCTCTTTTTTTGTTTTTTTTTTTAGGCAGCAGTTCTCATGGCTGCTTGTTCCACTTATTTTCAGTCTGGTTCAGTGCTTGTGTCCAAACAGGTCTGAGGAGCAGGTTTGATTGTTAAGCCATGATCATTTTATGGCTCAGGCACACAAAAGAAAACACCTAACAGAGGAGTAAACCAGTGTTGAGTGTACGAATAACAGAACTTGATAAATAATCATTTTATTATGACACCTTTAGGCATGTTGTCATTAGCAGCCTTTTTGGGAGGAGACAATTTGCTCATTAAGGTTTGCAGTTTCATCTTTGGAAAGTGCCAAATATTTGGAAGACAAAAGGCAGGTTCGGCAATTGCAGACGACAAACTTCGTGAGCAGAATGTTTCTTCGCGTATATACCAGGATTTTGACTGTAACAATGCAGCAGCAAAATACTGAAATAACAACAAAAAGCCTTATCATCAACCACAATATAAGCTTGTTATGCTCGTGTTGCTCTATAGGAAAAGGTACATTATTCTGCACAAAAAGCACATGAAAACTAACATTCAAATTAAGTTGGTGTTTATGCTCCATGTTTTGCTAAAGCTTATGTATCAAAATAATAAATAAATGTTTTTCATTGACTTTATTGTAACTGACAATATTCTACATTGGTTTAGCAGCAAAATGAATAATTGCTCCTTTTTTATTTTAAATAAGAGCAAGTAGATCACAGTACACATTATATTATAGAAACTCAGTGTGAATGTCATGATACCTCAAAGCCATGACAGTCTCACGCTGCTGACCCATGTGTACAAAGGCACAAAGCACCAGAAGTTGACTCTTATACAACGGATTTTAACTTGGCATACAGAAGAAACATTGTCGTTTTGAATAATCTATTTGTCAGATTCTGTGACCATTTTAAAAATCACATCTCTTTACCCTGAGCGTTTTTCATCTGTTGGTGGTAGAGATGGGCAAATATGTCATTCATTGTTACCATGGAAAATATTTCTCATTATTTTAAATGTGGTAGTGGCAAAAAATGACAGTATAATTGGGATTGTTACTTTTGCCATGTAAACATTTTTTTTCCACCATTGTTGGTTTGATAAAAGTATCAATGAATCAATGCAATTGAAAATATGATCAAAAGCAGTTAATGTGTGCTATGTAGCTGTTAATTGCTTTACATGATGTAACTGAAGTTATGTCTTTGGAGCAGTCACTGTTTGGGATGGTCTGACTGCAGGCAGATTTACTTTTAAGTCATGCAACTGATTATTTTTAAATAATTTGTGTCATACAATATTCAGCGCCATTTATTACAATTAAAAACAAAAAATATTGTGGTAAATAATAAATCTATATCACCCATCCTTAAATAAAACGCACACCATGCTGAAAAATGGTCAAAAGGCTTCACTGAAAATGAGTCTTGACTATTTCTTATTAAATTTATAAACATCAGTGCTTTATCATTTATCAAAAATAGTCAAACCTTTCTAAAAGAACTTAATAAGGGTCAAAGGCCGACTGATAAAGGATCGGTGCTACGGAACGTTACATTTCATTTGTATTTTGGTCATGTGTTTTAAGATACCCTCAGGTAATAAAAAAGAAACTATTAGATGAGAGAGGTGAAAGAAGTACACTGGAAAACACATACCTACTATAGTGATGAAAATAAGCTGCTCCTCTGAAAACACAAAATGTTATGAATGTGATGGCTACAAGCTAACTAACTGGACTGATTCTCTTTAGAAAACCGGCGTACATTGTACTTTTTACACCGTAACCCTGCAGCGACAGCGCAACAGTAACCCACAAAACTAAGAAATACAAATCATTCATTTACTTGACATTTTAAAATACGGCTCAACTTTTCAAGGCGTCGGCCCCTTTTCGCAGGGTGGGACTGGGAGAAAACACTGGCGGCTAGGAAACAATCCAGCCAAGCTAACGATACCCTGCGGCTAGCACTAGCGTGACAAGTTATCATCAACCGTCAGAGGAGGAGCAGCATCGAGACGGATTCCGAGAAGAACGAAGGTCGGGGTTAGATTAAGATAAATGTTATCAACTGGCATCAACACAGTGAAGACTCACCTTAAAGATAAAAAGCAGCAGTGATTTCAGGTGCCTCTGCAGTAAGTGCGTTCGTTACTCGGAGCTCTTGTGTAAGTATGGCGAACAACGAAAAGGCGCCGCCCCGTTCCCAGGCACGGGGCCGTGCGCGCTCCACTCAGCTGACGTACCGCGGCCGCGCGCTCATTAATAACGGTCATACCTTACTGTGAGCTGAACCAATGAAATAAAAACTGGAATAACGTAAATTCAATTCATGATTTCAAACGTTATGAGTTATATATAATATACAGGGGTGGACAAGCACTGAAACACCTGGTTTTAGACCGAATAATTTATATAAATTTTTAGATCTGGTGACTGTGTAGGCCATGGGAGATTTTCAACTTCACTTTCATTTTCATCAAACCAATTTTTCACCAGTTTTGCTGTTGTTTTGGGGATTGTCATACTGATACACGGGAACCGCCTTCAGGATACAATATTGAAGGATTGGATGCACATGGTCCTCAAGAAGGGTTCGGTAGTCCTTGGCAGTGACGCGCCCATCTAGCACAAGTATTTTCGCCAAAGGGAATGCCATGATATGGCAGCCCAAACCATCACTGATCCACCCCCTGCTTCACTCTTGGGCATCCAAAACGGGTTTTGGGGTGTACGCTTCTTTGAGGTTTCTCCACACCGGGGGGGAACCCCCTCCCGAATGGGGGGAAAACAGTAAATTGGATTTCATCAGAGAACAATACGTGTTTGACATTGTCCTCAGCCCAAGATCTGCGCCCCCCGGGCACCATTAAAACCCAAAATTTTTGGCATTGGCATGATTTAACCAAAGGTTTGGGCCCTATAGCAGCACGACCGTGTATATTAACCCTGTGGAGCTCCCGACGGACAGTTCTGGTGGAAACAGGAGAGCTGAGGGGCACATTTAATTCTGCCGTGATTTGGGGCCAGCCGTGGTTTTAAATTTTTTTTTGGATACAATCCGGGTTAGCACCCGGGGGGAACATCCCTTTTCAGACAGCTCCTCTTGCGTCCACAGTTAATCCTGTTGCATGTGGTTCGTCCTACTTGGTGGTATGCTGACATTACCCTTGGATACCGTGGCTCTTGATACATCACAAAGACTTGCTGTCTTTGGTCACAGATGCGCCAGCAAGAGGCGTGCACCAACAATTTGTCCCCCGTTTGAACTCTGGTATGTTTGAACATAATGTTGTGTGCATTTCAATATTTTGAGCAAACTGTGCTCTTCCCCTGCTAATTTAAAACCCTTTCCCACTCGGGTCTAACTGGTGCAATGTGCCCCTAATGAAGAAATGGGGACCAAAACCCGGTCCAATTTTTGCCATGAAAACCCCCAAAACTAAAATTTACGGTGTTTCAGTTTTAAATTGGGCAACCCCGTAATATATATTTTAAAAAATATATAAAATATATATATATAAAATATATATATAATATATATATTATATAAATACAGTAAGACCAAAAGTTTGAAAACCCTTCACATTCAAAGAGTTTTTCTTTTTTTTCATGACTATGAATATTGTACTTTCAAACTGAAGGCAAAAAAAACTATGAATTAACACATGTGGAATTATATACTGAACCAAAAAGTGTGAAACAACTGAAAATATTTTTATATTCTAGGGGTTCTTCAAAAATAGCCACCCTTTTGCTTTGATTACTGCTCCGCACCCTTGGCATTCTGTTGATGAGCTTCTAAAAAGGTAGTCACCTGAAATGGTTTTCCAAAAGTCTTTAAAGTTCCCAGAGACGCTCAGCACTTGTTGGGCCCCTTTTGCCCTCACTCTGCGGTCCAGCTCACCCCCAAAACCCTCCAATTGGGTTCAGGTCCGGGAAATGTGGGGCAGGTCATCTGGCGCAGCACCCCATCACTCTCCTTTTTGGTCAAATAGCCCCTTACACAGCCTGGAGGTGTGTTTTTGGGGTCATTGTCCTGTTGTAAAAAAAAAAATGATGGTCCAACTAAATGCAAAACCCGGATGGAATAGCATGCCCCTGCAAGATCTGTGGTAGCCATGCTGGTTTGAATGCCTTCAATTTTGAATAAATCCCAACGTGTCCCCCAGCAAAGCACCCCCACACCATCACACCTCCTCCTCCATGCTTCACGGTGGGAACTTGGCATGCAGAGTCCATCCGTTCACCTCTTCTGCGTCGCACAAAGACACGGTGGTTGGAACCAAAGATCTCAAAGTTGGACTCATCAGACCAAAGCACAGATTTCCACTGGTCTAATGTCCATTCCTTGTGTTCTTTAGCCCAAACAAGTCTCTTCTGCTTGTTGCCTGTCCTCAGCAGTGGTTTCCTAGCAGCTATTTTACCATGAAGGCCTGATTCACACAGTCACCTCTTAACAGCTGTTCTAGAGATGTGTCTCCTCCTAGATCTCTATGTGGCATTGACCTGTTCTCTAATCTGAGCTGCTGTTAACCTGCGATTTCTGAGGCTGGTGACTCGGATGAACTTATCGTCCGCCGCAGAAGTGACTCTTGGTCTTCCTTTCCTGGGGCGGTCCTCATGTGAGCCAGTTTCTTTGTAGCGCTTGATGGTTTTTGCGACTGCACTTGGGGACATTTTCAATGTTTTCCCAATTGTTCGGACTGACTGACCTTCATTTCTTAATGATGGCCACTCGTTTTTTTTACTTAGCTGCTTTTTTCTTGCCATAATACAAATTCTAACAGTCTATTCAGTAGGACTATCAGCTGTGTACTGTATCCACCTCCTGCACAACACAACTGATGGTCCCAACCCCATTTATAAGGCTTGAAATCCCATTATTAAAACCTGACAGGGCACACCTGTGAAGTGAAAACATTTCAGGTGACTACCTCTTGAAGCTCATCAACAGAATGCCAAGAGTGTGCGTAACAGTAATCAAAGCAAAAGGAGACATATTTTCAGTTGTTTCACACTTTCATGTTCAGTATATAATTCCACATGTGTTAATTCATAGTTTTGATGCCTTCAGTGTGAAACTACAATATTCATATGTCATGAAAATAAAGACAACTCTTTGAATGAGAAGGTGTATCAAAACTTTCGGTCTGTACTGTATATATATATCTATATTATATATATAATATATAATCATATATACATATATATATATTATATATTATATATATAATATATATATATATATATATATATATATATATATATATATATATATGTTCAAGCAGTTATTTAAACTGCAGTATTCAGATCAATAAAATACACTGCTCAAAAAATAAAGGGAACACTCAAATAACACATCCTAGATCTGAATGAATGAAATATTCTCATTGAATACTTTGTTCTGTACAAAGTTGAATGTGCTGACAACAAAATCACACAAAAATCATCAATGGAAATCAAACTTATTAACCAATGGAGACACACATAATTAAAGTGGAAAAACACACTACAGGCTGATTCAACTTCAACTGATTCAACTTCAACTTCAACAAATTCAACTAATGTCCTTAAAACAAGTCAAAATGAGGCTCAGTATTGTGTGTAGGCCTCCACGTGCCTGTATGACCTCCCTACAACGCCTGGGCATGCTCCTGATGAGACGGTGGATGGTCTCCTGAGGGATCTCCTCCAGACCTGGACTAAAGCATCCGCCAACTCCTGGACAGTCTGTGGTGCAACATGACGTTGGTGGATGGAGCGAGACATGATGTCCCAGATGTGCTCAATCGGATTCAGGTCTGGGGAACGGGCGGCCAGTCCATAGCTTCAATGTCTTCATCTTGCAGGAACTGCTGACACACTCCAGCCACATGAGTCTAGCATTGTCCTGCATTAGGAGGAACCCAGGGCCAACCGCACCAGCATATGGTCTCACAAGGGGTCTGAGGATCTCATCTCGGTACCTAATGGCAGTCAGGCTACCTCTGGCGAGCACATGGAGGGCCATGCGGCCCTCCAAAGAAATGCCACCCCACACCATTACTGACCCACTGCCAAACCGGTCATCCTGAAGGATAGTGCAGGCAGCAGATCGCTCTCCACGGTGTCTCCAGACTGTCACGTGTCACATGTGCTCAGTGGTGAACCTGCTTTCATCTGTGAAGAGCACAGGGCGCCAGTGGCGAATTTGCCAATCCTGGTGTTCTCTGGCAAATCCAAGCGTCCTGCACGGTGTTGGCTGTGAGCACAACCCCCCATTTGTGGACGTCGGGCCCCTCATCCCCCCATGGTGGGTTTTCTAACCTTTTGTGCAGACACATGCACATTTGTGGCCTGCTGGAGGTCATTTTGAGGGCTCTGGCAGTGCTCCTCCTGTTCCCTCCTTGCATAAAGGCAGAGGTAGCGGTCCTGCTGCGGGTTTGTTGCCCTCCTACGGCCTCCTCCACATCTCCTGGTGTACTGGCCTGTCTCCTGGTAGCCCCTCCAGGCTCTGGACACTACACTGACAGACAACAAACCTTCTTGCCACAGCTCACATTGATGTGCCATCCTGGATGAGCTGCACTCCCTGAGCCACTTGTGTGGGTTGTAGAGTCCGCTCATGCTACCACGAGTGTGAAAGCACCACCAACATTCAAAAGGCCCCAAACCATCAGCCAGAAAGCATAGGTACTGAGAAGTGGTCTGTGGTCCCCACCTGCAGAACCACTCCTTTATTGAGTGTGTCTTGCTAATCGCCAAAGATTTCCCTGTTGTTTTTCCCATTTGCACAACAACATGTGAAATTGATTGTCAATCAGTGTTGCTCCCTAAGTGACAGTTTGATTTCACAGACTTTGATTTACTTGGAGTTATATTGTGTTGTTTAAGAGTTCCCTTAATTTTTTTGAGCAGTGTATTTTTAATACCATTTGCAAAGCATGTAGAAGTCTTTAATTTTTTTTAAAGATATTTTTTCAGCACTAGTGGCCTTTATTTTTATTTTTTGACAGTAGGCAGACAGGAAAGAGGGGTAGAGAGAGGGGGAGACATTCGGTAAATGTCGCCGGGTCCGGGACTCGAACCCGGGGACAGCCACTTCGAGGACTGTAGCCTCTGTATATGGTCGGGGGCTTAACCCCTACAAGATCAGCGCTGTGCCAGAAGTCTTTAATTTTTATCATAAGTCCTCTTCCACTGTGAGTGACGGAATGTAAAACAAAAATCCAGAAATCACATTATATGATTTTTAAGTAACTAATTTGCATTTTATTGCATGAGATAAGTATTTGATCACCTAACAACCAGTGGGAATCCCAGCTCTCACAGGCCTGTTCTCCAACCTCTCCACAATAGCCAAGACTTAAAGAGCTGTGTAAAGGGGCATAGGGATAAAAAATAAACCCTTTACAAGGGTGGGATGGGGTTACAGGAAAAAAAGCCAAGCAGCTTTTTGAGAAAGGCAATGTTGTGCTTATAAAAAATGGAGGGAAATTCATGTTGACGGGTTAGTCTCCCTCGTTGGGGCTCCTGCAAGATCTCACCTCGGGGATCAATGACATGGGGAAAGGTGAGGGATCATCCCCGAATACGACAGAAACCTAGTAAGACCTGAAAAGAACAGGGCCCCAAGTCTCAAAAAGCCCATTAGTAACACGGGGTACAAGCCAAACCTCCCAGGGGAAACGCAAGGCCCCCCGGTCAAGCTAGAGCTGCGGGCCCCATTTTGAGTTTTTTGACCATCTGGATGACCCCAGAGGAATGTGAAAAGGGTCATGGGGTTTGATGGAAAAAAAATAGAGTTTTTTTTGGTCTAAAAATCCTTTTGCCGTTTTTGGAGGAAAAAGGGATGGTCCCACCCCAAAACATCATCCCAACCGGGGGGAAACCCCTTTTTTTGGGGGGTGCTTTTTTTTTTTTGAAAAAGGAGAAGGAGACTGCCCCAAATTTTGGGGGAGGATGGGGGGGGGTCATGTATCGGGAGATCTTGGGCCAGGAATCCCCTTTCCCCTCAGTAAGGGCATTGAAAGGGTCGTTGGCTGGGTTTTCCCCGGCATGACAACAACCCAAAGCACACGGGCCGGGGCCCCAACAAAGGGAGTTGCCTCCGTAAGAAGCTTTCTAAAGGGTTTCCTGGAGGGGCCCCTACCCAGCCTCAAACCCAAAAAACCCAACGAAAATTTTTGGGAGGTTTGCCCGGGAAAACAGCCCAAAAAAAACCTGAAGGATCTGGAGATCTGTGGAGGAGTGCCGCCAAAACCCCTGCTGCGGGTGTTGAAAACCCCTCGTCAAGAAGAAAGGGAAAACTCTGATATCGGAAATTGAAAAGGTTTTCTGTATAAAAATATTAGGGGGGGGCCAATATGTGAGCCTACTGAAATGCATCCAGGAAACGTAAAGAAAACGCACCCCTTCTTGGTGGGGGTTTCCCTTCCCTGCATGAATTCTGCTTTCAGTGCTGTGTAAAATAGAGGCAGTTGGTCTGTGACTCTGCTGAAGTGTCAAGGAAACCCACATTGCTTCAGTTGTAGCTTCCCTCGATGAGATTGAGGTCAGTGCTTTTTCCATTTAAGTAGCAATCGGTATTGTTGGGTGTGTTTGCAGGTGACATGCAAGGCTGGAAATTGAAATTAGAATCCATAAAGCTCGTTAGTACAGGGAAGGATGAAGGGCTCTGAAACGTCTTGGTAGACAGCTGTCCTGACTTTGGACCTGATAAAACCAAGTGGACCAACACCAGCAGATGACATGGCTCCCCAAATTAAATCCTGACTGTAAAAATTTTGACACTGGATTTAAAGGTTCCCCTCTAAAAGGGGAAAAATTTTTGGAAACAACTGGTTTAAAAACCCCTTTCCCCTTTTTTTTGGGCGTGGGTAAAATGCTCCTAAAGTTTCTGGTTAATGAGAGGATAAATACAAAAAAATATGCCCACTTTTTGTCCTGGATACATTTTTATTTTGGTTTCCCCTAAAACCCTCCCCCCAACCCTTTTCAAGAGTTTTGGGTTTACGACCCCCTCAATGGAAAGGTTTCCAGTCTTTAACGGCTTCTTCTACCACACTTTTTTCCCAAAATAAATTTATGTTTGGGATACGGGAAAGGGGAAAAAACCCAGCTTCTTTAAGCAATAACCTCGGTTTTAAAACCTTCTTGGGAAAGGGGGTGCCCCAGTGACAGCTGGAAAAAACTGTAAATTAACCTTTGCCCCCCAAAAAAAATTTCCCTTTTTTTGCCCTTATGTAATACCCCAAGCCCCGGAATAACAGAATACTTGAAAAAAATATTTGTCTAATGAATTGCTGTTTCACTTTTTTAATTACCAAAATAAACTATTATACAGTTATTTAAAGTTATACACCGGTCCACTTGTTTCAAGGCCCCTACCAGAGCCCGAACCCCACTTTATAAACCCTGCTTTAAATCAGAGCAATATACAGGATGACCTCAATAGTTCACTACTTTTTTTAATACCAGGTTTAACCCATGTACCCCTAGCCGAATATCAGGAAATTAAACCTTTAAACCCTGTCTAGCTTCCAAAAAGCAGCCAGTTTATACTAATGTGATGTCAAGACAGAGACAAAACTGGTTTATATCTACATTTATTGTTACAGGACAGTCTAGTCATAGAATCATGTACATACAATATAAAAAAAGGAAATCCAAATGATATTGCATGTTTAGGGAAATTTATGAACAGAATTTATCAAAACTAAATTGCTCCAAGCATGGCAGTAAAAAAAAATTACAGTAAAAATGTTTACACAATGGTAGATAAAATAAAAATGTCTTCAAAACACGTTTGATGCATTGTACTGATAAAAAAAATAAGAAGCGAAGGAAGCAGTACCCTGAGCTTTTTAACTGGTGTCCATCTGGCACTAAGAAGAGAAAGAGAACATAATTATGCATGAGTATCTACTATAATTAAAGTGGAAACAACAAAGAAAAAAAAAATGCTATTCAGTCACATACCTCTGATTTGTAAGCATCCAACTGAGCGTCCAGCTCCTCTGCAGACAGCTGGGGTCTTTTTTCACCTCCCCTCCCTCGACCTCTGAAGCCTCCACTGCTCCCGCCTTGTTTCCTTTCAAACCGGGGCTGACCGAGCCTTCTGCGGTCGAAACCTCTGCTTGAGCTGCAAACACATTCAGAACATCACTCGCATTTATCCACTCTGAACCAATAATCACCTGCAGTCGAGTCTGGCTGTGCATACCTCTGTGTTTTAACTTCTGACGTTGCTTGTTGGATTTTCATAGGTTGACCTTAAAAAGCGAAAGCATTGGGCATCAGAGCTTCCCATTTTCCCAAACCAAATACAGGGCAATTGTTACAAAAAAAAACAAAAAACTCTACCATCAAAAGAACACCGTTTTAATGCTTATTTCTTTAAAGGCAAACAGCTTTTTTTTAGAAAATAGACATCCCGCCCTTTTCCCTTTTTTCCGGCCCGACCCATCATAGGTAAACCCAGGGGGGGATCTTTATGGGCCAAATTCTTTAAAAAAGCCCTGAAGAGCAAAGCGCAAATGTAAGATATCTGGGTACCTCATGGTTAGAGGAAACTGGATCAACAAGGTTTTCAGAATCACCTTAATATCTGAATCAGAAACGCCAAAATCCAGATTAGAAATCAGAAGCTTGCTGTATCGGGTAAACCCCTCTTTCTGGGCTGGGCCCCCGCCTTCTTTTCCCCCTTTATTCTCCCCCAAACATTTATGCTGCCATTTGTCTGGCAGCTCTCTTGGCTGTGGAAAGCAAAAAGAAAAGAAAAGAAATGTTTTAATAAAAGTGCTGAATTCACAGGAAGTTACCTGGGTAATAAGCAGGAAAACAGAAGCATGCAGGCACCCAACCACACAAAAGTCAGTTCCAGACACATAAACAGGTATAAACTAATAACTTTGGTTTGAGGTTTTTTTGTTTTTAGATTCATGTCCCTGTTGACCCTTAAAGGCACTTCTCCGTAGCTACTGTGTTGTCTCCTGGAAAAACTAATGTCCATTTGTCAACTGACAATACAGTGCTCTATTATTTTGCCCGTTTCAAGTTGCTAGTAGGAAAAAAATTGCTTTCAAGAAACCTTTAACATTTTTTTTAGCTTCTAATGAAATTTGGATGATGCTTTTGATAGTATCTAGAACCAAAGACATGCGAAACATTTTCCCCCAATGCTTTCACCTTCCACCTCAAATCCAAACTGTGATCCACACAGTTAATCTTGTGTGCTAACCTAAACAAAGCCAGTGTTTTTCACTGGTTATATAAATGATACATAAAGTTTGGTGATCTTCAATCCAGCAGATTCATTCATTGTGTAAACTATAGCAACTTGTAAAAAGTTATGTTAACCAAATGCTGAACTAAATCTATCCAAAATGAAAGTGAATTTTTCAACAAAGTTTTCCTGTAATTATTACCTTTAAAGATTTTTATTATATTATTTCAACAATCTCAGGATGAGAAAACATTAGTTATACTAAAAGGGATGAGACTGAAATTAGATGACCTACTAACTTATAAAGCAGAAGGAGGCTGCGATTTTTGAATATAAAATATTATGAGTACGGTAACAAAGCAAGCCACGTATTGGCTTTCCAGTTACGTAAAGCTCAGTCCAATAGAGCTACAGGTAAAATTAAATGTCCCCAGACAAACCGGAATCTTACACAACCAAAAGAAATCACTAAGGCCTTTGCTGATTATTATCAAAAACTGAATGAGGTGGGAAAAATACCTGGAAAATAAGGAAACATTGAAACATTTTTAAATTTAATTAAAAAGCCCAAATTAACACCGGACAAGGCTGAAGCTATGATATACCCTATGACACAAGAAGAAGTTAAAAAGAGTATTCTTAATGTTAAAAACAGCCAAACTCCAGGCGTTGATGGCCTATCTGGGGAATACTATAAGGTCTTTCTAAATGAATTAACACCTATTTTATTAATAGTCTATAACCATGCTTTGACAAAGGGAGACCCCCGAGGTCATGGTCAGATGCGCTGATGAAATGAATAGGGACTGACCGTCAGTGCTTCTCAGTCTAGACGCTGAGAAGGCTTTCCACCGGGTGGACTGGTTATTTTTGGACCAATCACTTGGGTTTAAAGGCTGTGTTTATTGATTGGACAAAGTATTCTAAAGGAATCCAAAATCTAGAATAAATGGCCACTGCTTTGTGATTTTTTTCCCTCTGGGTCATGGTACGTGCCAGGGAGACTGAGCCACTGGCAGAGCTAATAAGAACAAACCTTATTCATCCGTTATTCAGGTATAACGGATGATGCCATTAGCCAACATAAGATAGAGCTTTTTGCTGATGTCTAGTCTTTTTGGAAAAGCCGGCTGTCTCCATACCTGCTCTTCTAAACTGCCTTGACGAATATAGCCACGTCTCTGGATATAAGATTAATACCAGTAAATCAGAGGCAATGATGATAGTTGGCGACTCACCAAAGCTTCCACAACTTTTTGATTGATGGAAAAATACTTAAGGAAATTAAAAAAGACCTGGAAAGATGGAATGTACTCCCCTTGTCCCTCTTGGGTAGAATAGAATCATAAAAATGAATGTACTACCAAATTTACTGTCTGTTCCAATCCCTTCCAGTACCAGTGACACAATCTATATTCAAAACTTTAGAAAAACTTTGTCAACATTTTTTTGGTAAAACCAAACACCAATGGTGCGCTTAAAAGTACTAATGACCAGTAAAGAACCGGGAGGTCTAGGATAGACAAATTTAAAGTTTTATTATTAGTATTATTGGGCAACACATTTGTGTATTATAGTGGCCTGGATTACTAATGGTAAGAACATCCAGTGGGTCTCCATTGAACAGAATTCACTTCCCAGGCTGTCATTGAGTGTTCTACTACCCTTGAGCCAAATGCCTTTGAAAAAGGTTAAATTTAACAACCTCTGGGTTTTGCAAACACTTAAGATCTGGATTCTAATCCAACAACAACTTAAAGGTAGTGTCTGATTTTACTTGGAACATTTATTCCATGGGCAGACACCAATTGCAAGAGCAGTGTTCTCTACCTTCAGGAAATCTATATAGATACCTACAGTTTCGAAATTATATAACAAAACATATGGAAAGGGACAGTATTAAGAAACCTACTAACATTGAAATATTGTTTGTACAGATGCTTGAAAAGCAGACAAAGAAATTCATCTCTGTAATGTATGGGAAACTGTTGACGAATTTGTCAGCTAAAACATTACATATCAAACAACAATGGGAATGGGAGAATGGAACAAAACAGATGATTTTTGGGGGGAAGGTGCTTCAAGCCAAAAGGGATCGGAAGCTAGATCGGAAAGAGTTCGACGGAAAAAAGAAAACAAGATTTTTTAGAAATTTTATTAAAAATTTTTCTTTAAAGACAATAAGAAGATGTTGGAGAAACGGGGGTTGGTCGGTGACACACACATATCTTTTGGGACTGCCCAAAATAAACCTTTTTGGGAGAAGTAAACAAAGATTTAGGACATTCTAAAGGGAATTCCCCATGGGCCCTCTTGTACCTGTGGATATGTACCCCAAAGACCAGTACATACAAATATTTCATATTAAATATTAGTTTCGGGGAAGATTTTACTTAAACGGATCAAAACCCCCCCCCAAAACGGGGTCAAGGATGTAAAAATTTAAAAATGTACAAGATGGGGGCCATGTGTGATTTTTTAAAAATTTAAATTTTCTTTTTAAGTATGATTTACACCAGAAAAACAAATCGTAATATTTGGAAAAAAACCCTTTTTTTGCAACCAGTATCAGACATTTTTGTAGTTTTTTTGAGAAAATTTTGCACAACTGCAGCAGGGATTTTGCAACCCTCCAAAGATCTTTCCAACCTTCAGGTTTTTGGAAATACAGGACTTTCAGCTCCCTTCAAAGATTTTCGATTGGGTTCAGGTCTGGAGACTGGCCAGGCCACTCCAGGACCTTGAAATGGTTCTTATGTACCTACTCCTTAGTTGCCCTGGCTGTGTGCTTTGGGTCGTTGTCATACTGAAAGACCCAGCCACGACCCAAAGGCAGAACAATACATCAGCCAAATAATTAGGCCATTAAAAAAAAATGTCCCATTGACCAAGCCTGAGCATCCTTTAACTGCCGCAGCAACTCAAATTCCATACGTGGTGGTAAAGTGTGAAACACTTGACCTTACAGCCTTTTGTGAAGCTGAAATAATGCATCCCCCCACAGCATGATGCTGCCACCACCATGGACCATCATGGAGAGGCAGTGTTAATGATGATACGTAGTGTTCATTTTCCACCACACATCGAGTTTTACACATGTTGTGATACAAATAGTTGCGATGTTAAGTAGGTCAGTAGCGTAACACAATATTAAATGTCTCATAAGTGTTTGGTTTATCACAAACGAACCCTACTGATGAAAGCTAAAGATTTAGAGTTCTGCTAAGAGTCCATAAGAAAAACATCACTATCGTCCCCGGAACATTAGATAATGTATTATCTAGACAATCATTCTGTCTACTCTGCCAATATTTGTACGACTAATGTATTTCTACTGCATTCATTAATGTCAACACATAAATTTGTCTCCACGCAGTATTGATATGGTTTTCTGAAATGACTCTGCAAAGGTAAGTTTTATATTTTACAGCAAGTACTTTCATTAAACTGAATGTGGTCATCTGTAATATGCATGTTTCTTAATCTTAATTTTGTTATTTATTGAATTGGAACCAACACAGAAAGCTAAATTATGGTCTCATCTGGCCAGAGCACCTTCTTTCCCACAAGGAACTCCCCTGATGTTAACTTGATCAAAGGTTTGTATCAATAAAGTACATGACAACAGCTACATGTTTGGCCTATGCAACATTGCTAGTTCCTAAGTTGTATTTATTCACAGGGTAGTACTTTGGTTAAAAGTCAAACTGAAGATCAAATGATGAGATGCACCGACTTGCTTTGTTGAGCAAGATTCTTCTATACCCTTTGAGAAGATGCTGGCCACTGATTTAGGCCCACAATTATCCAAGCAAAAAACTTTTTCAGCTTTATCCTTCATAAGTAGGACAATCAAGATAGAGAACACTACATCTGGTAGTATGTCATTGAGCATCATCAGAAAGGCTTTTGGCAGTGCATGGAAGAGATGGTTGACTATTGTTAAAGTTCTCCCTGCTTTTCAAAAATCTGACATTCATTTCCAACACTTTGCTGCCCATGGAGTCAGTCCTTATAACTCGTTCATTTTTAGAGCAAACAGCATGCTGAAATCTGACCTTGGCATGCTGTTTACACTCAAACGCAAGGCTTTTATTTGGTCTTCTTGCTGCAGCCCAAAGTTTATAGGGTGCACAGACACCCTATTATCATGGTATATAGCAAGGTGTTCTTTCTAACAACTTCTTTTTTTATGTCCACTCTTACAATTTGTATCCTTACAACATGACTTCTTTAGACAAATCTTACTTAAATGTTTGACTTTATTATTATATAAATCAAAAAAGGCATCTTCAGTTTGGCACTGCCGATAACAAAAATGGTAGCAGCGTTATTACAAACTGGTGATAACAGTTCTTCAACATTTTTAGTAAAAGAAAGGGTATGTGGTCTGTCAATGTTGCCCCATGTACAAATAAAAAGGTCAGGCCATCAGGTGCTGTGTTAAGCTTTACTTATGTATGTATAGCTCTCTGTCTCACAACATTCTTTATCTATAAATGCACGGGTTTTATAAAACAAGCCACTACAAATCAAAAACGGGCTGCCACAGAGACAGTTCTCCCCCCAAGCTGTCGAACACAACGAACACCTCACAGCCAGGGTTGTCCGCTATTCTGCTGCAGCTTATCCTTATTTATTTAAATGTTTTATTGTGGTTGTTGTTTAGACTGATGTTGATTTACAATGTGAATGATGGAAACCGAAGTCATTTCCTTGTTTCTGCACAAAAACGTGGCCAATAAAGGTGATTCTGAAAACAAATACATCAACCTAATACTGGCCTGGGACATATACTTTACACATAAACAGGGATAATATTGTAATTCCTTTCTTTTGTGAAAAAACCTGGAAGAGATTTTTGTCTTCTATGGGTTAAAGTCCTTACAAAAACAATCTAGATAGACAGATAAATATGGCTGACTGTTTTAGTTTTAGACAATTAAACAAAGACTGTAATTACAAACATTTCATATTACATTTTATTTTCCTATATGTTTCCACAATTATAAATTAATTAGGGATCCACCAATATGAACATTTGCAACGATGTCGATATCCAATATTAATATTGCTGTTATGGCCGATAACCATAACATTATATATCTATATCTATATATAGATATATATATTTACCTACTCTTTCAACACCGCTATGTAGGGGACTTGGCAAATGCATGGAAACGACCACATTGCTTCTCTGCTTTAGATACAGCAACATGGGGAAAGAACAGCAGCTAGTAATATCGGCCCAGTTTCAGCTACGGACTGGTACCAATATGTTCACGCAGACATGCTGTGCACCACAAAAAAATAATCTAATTCCACACTTTTCCATAATGTGTAGGAATCATGTTAACAAGAGTGATGGATGGCACTTCTCCAGTTCCTACATTATGACTGTCCCGTGTTTTTCGAGGAAAGTCTAAGGAGCTTTCTTTCAGCCAATTTACTAGGAGCAACAGGTGAGGGAGGGGTAGTTGTACCTTACTCAATATTTAATACGGCTTGAAAAAAACTCCACTCCAACAAGTTATCTGGAATCACATGAACGTTATGGCGGTAAAGTTTAGCAGCTTTGAAACTAATACTTGACAACCTTACTAAACCTTGACACTGGTAGCCTAGCATCAGCCACAGCAAGGCCTACACCCTTTGACCTCTATAGCCGTGTTAGTTGTTGCTTTATATGCCCCTCCTCCCGCTGGCTTTGTAAACAACGCAAAATCTATTGGAAACGGCGTGAATGCTTTGAACCAATGTGAACACAAACGTCTTGTAAAAAGAACAGGAAGCAAGAGCACCGAAAGTCAGCAGTCAACTGAAACCCCAGGTCCTGATGTATTCTTCCACAAAATCATCACGCCACTTTAAGATCCACCTGTTACTTTTGAACAGGAAAACTGAACCATACTGATTGTTCAGTTAGACATTTCAATCAGAAAACTCGTCTCTAAAAGGTCAAATACACCGATTCTGGATAAGAAAGTGGAACCCCAGTTACTCAGCTTTAGAGAGGAAAGCCCTAAAACTAATGTATATCTGTCTTACTCTGGTGTAAGGAGCGGCTCTGTTGTTTCTATCACGGTTGAAGTTATTCTGTCGGCTCCTCGCCGCCACTGGCGGCCTCGACGATCCACCGGCTCGACCTGAACTTCCTCCCCGCCTGGAGCCTCCTCCTTCTCCACCGCGGCCTTCTTTCTTATTCATCTTGATAATGTCGTCCAGAGACATGCTCATCTTATCAGCCATGGCGCCGTTTAAACTTTCTGGAGCTAACGATGAAAATTGACGTTAAACGTGGAGCGTCGTCAACCAACCAGTGTACGTTGGCGCGATGTTGAAAACGAGCCTTCGACCTCGTTCTTCTTCTACTGTTGTATTGCAAGTTCGCATTGGTATTGTGTTGCTGACACCTAATGGACTGGAGTGAGAAAGAGGAAAGAAGCGTAGACCAGACGCCATACGTGAGGGCACGTCTCTTATTTTGAGTGGCTAGTTCTCCTTAGAAAAGTATAGTTGGAAAAGTTTTTTCTCTTTTAGAAAAAAACCCTAAACTTGCGTACAAGTCATTCTGAATAACAGTTTTATATAGAATCGCATATGTTCACTTTAATACAATTGTGATCATTCAGAAAATAATGACAGGCCTCTGAAAACATGGAACTAATATAAAGTACGGTGTTTTTAAAATGCTCTTAAACGTTGCTTAGTTGTCCTATAAAAATATATCATACTCTTCATTTAATTCAGTTTAAGTTATAGTGCTTAGTACAGTATTTGGTTTGTCTTTTTGGGGGCATAAATGTTTAGGTATATCTATTTAGGCGGTGAATGTGAAAACCTTTGATCTTGTTTTTCAGATGCCAGTTATTATAATTGGTGATATTTAAAAAGAATAAGATGTGACTAAGAAAATTGAAAGTGGTGACTAACATTTCTTATTTCAGTTTGATTTTAGTAGGGAAATTGCTTGATTCATCTTCCCATTGACTCTGACCAGCTTGCCTCTCTCTTATAAAGAAATGTATCCCGATAGCATAACACTGCAACTTTTGATTTGTCACAACGGACACAGTATGTTCAGGGCAATGCGCAGTGTCATTCTTCTGACACACATAGTAAGAGTAAACAGAGTAAAGGGGGTTAACTAAAAACACCTGACACACGTTTTGTCATAATTGCATACTTTTTCTTCAAGTGAAAACAAACACTGATTTTTTATATTTAATACATAGAGGTTATTCTTAGCTATCTTTTTCAGAATTATTTATTTATTTGTAAAACAGCTTGACAAACATTAACCCTAGAGTGGGATTTAAGTATTTAAGATAACGGTATCGACCCATCATTGGTTTAGGTGTGAACCAAAAAAACAACAACAGAAACACAACATACAACACACTTTGGATAGGCTATGCACATCCTTTAATACTTGTCTCCTCATGGGCAGCCATCAAACCAGATGACCACTCATTCATCTGCAGCAGTAAACAAACTTTTAAACAACTGCCATACTCAGAGTATTTGTGCATTAATCACACAGATCTACATGGACGCCCGTGAAGTCTACATCAGTATACTCACTAATGAGGTGCAGTCATTGCTCCCTGGGTGACACAGATGATAAATATGCCCTGATTGCATGTGCAGCTTAGACATTTAAGTCTGTGTTAATGATGGAACTGGGTCAGAAATGCAGGTTGCATAAGTGAGGCGGTGGCCGACCAGATGAAGAAACACAGCAGATTTTTTAACAGTCCCAAGGCCTTCTCCTGCCACAGCGTGAGTGCTGGGGGGGTGTCCACCTGAGGGCGCTGTAACAAAGGACAAAAACATGAACACACCTTAATGCTCCAGAGCAGGACACTGCCAAAAGTTCTGCTTTTTTAAAGATGTTGACTTGTTACCAATCAGGCGGTTGTGGTCCTGCTTACTATCTCTATTGATATAGAAAAACATCAGGGGCGGAGCTCATTTGACATAAAGACAGACAGTTGCATGTTTTCTTAGGTTATGTTAAATATTGATGAGATTTAGTATTTTTTATTGTCCCTCTGTGGTTGTATTTAATTAAATAACCTGATCTTAACTGAATTTCTTTTTTCTTTTTTATTCTAGTGTTTTCAACTTTCAAACTGAGATTAGGCTCCAGAGAATTTTGAAAGGGGTGGCCAGATGGGTAACAAAGACTGACGCAGACAAAAATTAGTTTGATACTTTTGTTACTTTTCTTCTTTTATTCAATTCATATTCACTCAGAATATTATGTATGTACGTGGGGGAGGCTTGTGGCGCAGTAAAAGGGCGTGTGACCCATGTATGGAGGCCTTAGTCTTTGACACGGCAGTCCGGGGTTCGAGTCCCGGAACCCGGCAAGGTGATGTTTGCCGCATGTTTTCCCCCTTTCTCGGCCCCATTTCTTGTCTGCCTACTTCCAAAAAATAGCAAAGGCCACTAGTTCTGCAAAACAAAATAAAAAAAATAAATAAAATATAATATTATGTATACAAAACTGTCTGCAGGCACCCTATATATATTCCGGGGTTCGACCCTTGACCTTACGACCTTTACAGCTGTTTCCTCCCTTCCCTTTCTGCCCCTTTCATGTCTGAACACTGAATAAAGCCCACTATCAGCATAGATTTTTAAATAAGAAAAGGAAGAGGTAGAGAAGCAGTGCCATGAACCCCCCAATGCAAGACCGCTTCTATGTCCCCCAGTCCAGGTCAAGCCCAGAGCCCTGGTGGCTGGCCGCCGGCACAAATCCCTGCAGGCAAGACCGCCTAGCGCCGAGCAGTAGATCCCCCCCAAAGCACCCAACAAAAACTCAGAAGGACCAAGTGAGGGAAAATACAGTATCATCTTGCCAGTGAGCAAGATAGTGATTCCCAACAGAGCCTAGTTTGGTCCTTAGGGCCCACAGCCAGCCCAACACATCCCAGCGAGCTAAAGGCCGCAGGTCGAGAACCCACCACACTGGGACCTGGTTCATGCCCCAACAAAAACAACACTACACCTAGAGGGGCAGCCCCCCCACCACCAATTCCTCGAAACATCGCTGAAGACCTTAGGGCATCCCAACATCTCCAGTCACTGTCCAAACAGCGCAGGTGCAGATGCAGGAACAAAAGAGGATCATGCAACGCCAGCTTTTTAATAACCTGATCAAGAACAAGCATGACTACAATGCATTGGTCGAAACTGTTGTTACTTAAAATATCATGTAATATAAAAGGGATTTTGATTATCTTGTCACTTTATCCATAGTTTACCATTTTTATGGCCACTTGCTTTTTCTTGTAGGAGAAGTTCCACAAAAGCCGGCTAAAGAGCCTTTCATTTATGTGTTAAAGCAGGGAAACCTCTGAAGCGTAAAAGACAACATCCAGAACCAGATTTGCTCACCACACCTTTAGAAAATAATTACTACTAACTAGCAGACCTATAGGAAGAAATGCATTGTCTTAGATATGAATTTCCTATACCCATTCATGCACAGGATTCAACACGAAACAGAGCTCCTGATGCCTCCCACCTTCTCACTGGTAGAACTTAATCTCTGTGTCCACACAATCAAAGAACAGGTCTCCCAGTTCGTCTCCTGGTATCTCTCCACTGAGCATGGCTGAGATTTCGCTCAGACACTGCGACTCCAGATCCCTCAGGATATTGTAGACGGCTAAACCTTCATCCTGCGGCACACACACAACACACACAGATGTCTGACTGTCAACACCACCTGGGTCAGATGGTGCTCGCAAATCATTTGTTTAAGTTCACAGAAGCAGCAGCAATCTCTGACTCATCTGTAAAACACAGTTAAGCTCCTGTAAATTTAAGATGACGTAGATTCTGAGAGATTTGTACTTTTATTGTGCAAGTCTGACACATTTGTAGGGATTCTTTAGAAAATATGTGAAAACCTAGATTTGACATCCAGACATCTTCAATTATTGTTTTGCAAATCTTTTATATTGTTGCTAGTTTTTCTTCTTTTGTGGCAGTTTTACTTCTTTTGAGGAAGTGTGGGTTTTACAAGAAACAGCTAAGCTGAACTTCCTGAGTCTAATTCCGCTTGACATTTGCAGGTGCAGAAAAGTTCCTAATGACAGAAGTTACACAACTACAGTTGAACAATCGCCGTTTCCTCTTAAGACAGATCTGCTGTGTTTTCAAAAACCAAAGCAATTCCTTTGTGAAAAAGGAAAAGGATAAGATTGATGTACCTACTAAATGCATCAATAAAACAGTGATGTAGAGGGTGGGAAAAAGATACGTTTGGACAAGAGACTGTTCTTATAGCTCTTACATGTGGCGAAAAAACATAATAAACTTTTACTCCTGGAATCCTCATGAAAGAATATCTGTTGTTTAAATGTTTGGGTGTAGTTTACCTCACAGTCTTATTACCTTTTCAACTTAAAATTGTTTTGCTTTATGCTTTCCGCACACCTGGTTCTAGTTTCTAATTACCACACCTGCTTTACTTTAATTATTGGCTCCCTGAGTATATTTTTTTGCCTGGCTTAATTTTCAAACAATAGCTTAACCTTCCTTGTTTTAGTACTTTCCTGCTCATTTCAATTAACTATTCTGACAAGAGATATTTCATACCTCCCAGGGGAACATTCTTTGTAGCCGCTTTGGCAAATAACAGTTTCAAGTTATTTTCACTAATCTGCTTTAATGCCTACTGCGGGGAAATGTTGATTGTGTAGCTCCAGTAAATATTATGCATCAAACTCACGTCACTCAAAGATAAGTTGTTTTGACCAGCGGTCATAATCTGTCATATTTCCTTAGAGTAAACTGGCCAAGTAGGTCAGAACCACAATAAATTGAAATAGGGCATTATATAAAATCTTCAGAAAGCAATTCATAAATCAATTACAATATATGTGAGATTTGAGAATTTCTATGATTTTTTAACTTCATAATTCCATCAAATATACCTAACTACTAAGAGAATAAACTGATACGCAGTGGTTTGACACAGGTACAAAAGGGTTTGTAAATATGGACACCAAATGGCAATTTATGGGTATGAGATGGAGCTACAAATTAGTGAACTGGTGAACTGACTACCCCAGGACCACAAGAGACAACTTAGCAAAGAAGCAACTTGAAATGCTGTCTATCAGTTACTATCAAACTCTGGCTTTGCTCACTCAGGCCTATATCTACCGTGCCCAATTTGACAATTACAGATCCAAATGAAGATCAAATTCAAAGTAGTTTATTTGCTAAAAAGTTTTTCTGTTCACGTGCAACATTAGCTCGTCCCTTGAGTTTTGGAGCAGCTGAAGTACAAAGATCTAATCTGCATGTACCCAAGATGAATGTTAACTTCCAGCACAGCCTGTTTCTGTCAAACAGTTAATACTGATTAGCGTCATAATCATTGCCCCACCGGTTTGGTCTCCATGGTGTTGAGCGCCACCTGGTGGGCCTTATAAAGATCATGTCTGCGGTCCACCCGGCTTTGAAAGCGCGGCTGCTTCCTGACAGGGTCGTCTGGTCCGAACTGTGGAGAGACTACCCTGAGGACCGGGGTGGGACAGTCCGAGAAGATAAAAGGCTTGAATATAGACCTAAGCAGGTGTGGGGTGTTGAGGATGGCAAACATGGCAGAGAAATACAGAGAATTAGAGAATTATAAGACAAGAAAAACACAGAAGTGAAGCAGCCTATAGAGCTATTTCAAAATCCCACTGGAGCCCTGGTATTTTCTAGACATTTTCTAGAGTCTGCACTTCAAGCTAAAAATGTCCATATGATTTTCTATAGACATTTTACATTAAGAAGACAAGAAGCTTGAGGATCTGTTCATACAACGTTTAAAACAGCATTTTCTCTGGAAACAGCACGATTTAAAAACAACTGCAACACCATATTCTGTGACCACCGTATGTTGTGACCATAGAAGGCGCTGTTGCAATTTTACACCATATCTTGGCCTCAAAGAAGACTATTCTACGCCAAATGTGTAAGCTTGGCCGAAGAGAGTGGGGCAAACAAACACAAAGAAAAATCCAGGCAAGCCCTGTCGTTTTTTGAAAACGTGAATTGCGTAAGAAATTCTAAACTCAACTCTCACACGATAAGAGAGCAACAGGACCAGCGCACATGCACATTAATATTATTATTGATATTATTAAAACGTATTAGAGTAGTTGTTTTGTGTTGACACATTTGTTTGCTTTTGTTACGCTGACATAATAGGTAACAATAAATACAGATGGTCAGATAATATGACAGCTGATATCACACCTTGTAACCGTAGATACTGTAACTTTTAGTAAAATACTAAATAATTGAACCAAACTGTTTCTGGTGGCTCTTTACTTACTAAAATTAATAAAAAGTAAAATTTGACCACAAACATCCTGATTATAATTGAAATATCCACAGTCACAATGTATGATAACAGCTGTCATATCCTGTGACTGTGTTTATTTCAATAATAATCAGGATGTTTGGCACATGCGCAGTATGACTGCAATCAGTGGAAATTAATGCACACACGCACCGCATAAAGGATGCCGACCAGTTTAAAACACACAGACAAAGAAGACAATAACAATAACAGATTGCAGAGAACTGTTTGTGCTGCGGACTCTTTTGAATCTAACGACGGTTCTTCAACAAAGTGCCCACTTTCTGCCGCTTTTTTTAAGCAGGAAGTGGTTGCGCTTGTGGATAACGCTCAAAGAACATACTGATAACTAGTGGCAGGGCAGGGGAATCACACCTTTTTTAAGTTTCCAGCTCGGTGTTGTGTATGTAAATCATAATTAAAAAGTTGTAATGTATATTTGTTAACAGAAATGGAAAAACAATCCCGTTGTCAATGGATTGTTGTCATGTAAACAGGGTCTTAGAAGTCCCAGATATCCCACAAAGATTATCCCAACACGATCTAACTAATTCTTGCTTTAGCTGCCAACAAACCTGGATGGGTCTGGGGTGGCAGTGAAGAAGTGGATGCAGGGAAGGCTAGTTTCTCGGGGCAGCACAGACACCATGCTGCCTGTGGTGCAAAATCCTCCAGAGTCCATGCAGATGCCACTAGGTTTATCCCTCAGAATGGACATCATCACCTCCGCCGTCACTGAGCCTAAGAAACACAAAGTGATTAGCATCTCTGCAGGGTTATAATGGACAGATTAGCTTTAATAAACACTATAACTAACAGAATAATGAATAGAAGATGCCAAAATGAAATTGCGGGGAATCTACCATCGTGATGTTGGAGGAGTTCTGTGCCTCCCTTGTAGCGCTTCTTGGCCAACTCCATCCTGACAGGAGGGTTTTCAGGACTAAACACTCGACAGAAGTTAAACTCTCCCAGGCCATCCCACCACCCCTGAGTCTTGGCCACGCTCCGCAGTTCTGGGTGCTCTGCTGAGATCTCGGTGTGGATGGTTAGCTGATTGGAAATGTTCTTCACACCCTCTAAAAAGAGCAAGCACACGTTTTTTAATTAACATTCTTAAATTGAATCCAAGAGTTTTCTTCCTTCAAAGCATACAAAAAATTTGTTGGCTAAATATTGAGACAATTACCACATATTCCTGAATAATGCCAAACTGGATATGTAATCCACCCAACAACTTCAGAAATTGCTCTGAGGTCTTCTTCAGGCAGGGTTTTCCCCAAAAGTCCCAAAAGTGAGAGCGGGCGTACAAAGATTAAAGGGCATATATCATAATTTTTACGTCTTATCCTTTTCAATTGTGTTCAGATTTGTTGCTCATAAGCCTTACTCACACATTAGTGCAACACAATGGACACCCAAGACGAAAGTGGTGATGAAGAAATCTCTGTCTCAAATATACGTTTATAAGGTAAAAAACTGCATGAAGATTCATCCAGTAAGAGGAGTAAATCAGTAAAAATGCAGCATAGAAAACCAACAAATCAGCACCCTATGGAGGAATTTAAAAGCTCTCTGTTGTGAGCCCCATCTGACTGTAATCAGTGTTGGGCATGTCACTTTAAAAACGTCATTCGTTATAGTTATTAGGTACTTCTCCCAAAACGTAACTGAGTTAGCAACTGAGTTACTCCACTATAAAAGTAACTAGTTAACAGGTAAAGTAACTATTGCGTTACTTTTTTTAAGTTTAAATATGTCTACGAATTTAGATTTTGTTCTAAGGTTTCACAAGCCTGTTGCATAAAGTGGAATTACATAGACAAGTAGTTACACCGAACTTTTAATATTTACTTCACATGTATGTTCCTGCCTTTTACCTCAAGAAGAATAAAGTAGTGTCTGTACTTCAACTTTGGAAACGCCACGTTTACCTCCAGACCCACCAATTGTTGCAGCTAACATCTGCTAGTTTGCCTGAGTAGGGCTGCTATGTGCATTTGTAGTCTATTTGTAGACTGACCACTGCCTCTGATTGGCTTAGAATGAAAGCTTACACTACCTTAGCCAATCATCATCACTTATGCGATAGTCTCGCCCCTTGCTCCTCCCTTCACCAAAGAAAGAAAGCTTAGCTCCTGTGGCTGTGAGCCACGACAGATGACAAGAGCTTCAATGAATAGCTTTAATTTATAACGCGCCCCATTTAATTGTCGGTAACAGCGTTGTAATGCTGTAAAAAGTAATTTGTTTGATTACTCGTTACTGAAAAAAGTAACGCTGTTTATTTTAATGTCGTTATTCCCATCACTGACTGTGACTAACCACAGTGACAAAAGACCACTCATGACAAAAACTGTAATTCAAAACATTAAAATTCTGGCAGTATTATGGTAAACGTTATTGCTGCCCCAATTCTGACCAGCATTATTACTTTGATTTGCACAAGCATGAGTCAGCATATTTGTCATCAGAATAGTCTGATTTGTGTGCAATATTTGTGCAAGTCTCACTAATCATAATGTGTCTAAATACACTATAGTTGTGTCTAAATACACTATAGTTTTGTACCTGTACAAACATTCTTCTAAAGACATCATCTGTCACACCAGTCCTTCTGCAGTTAGTTTTTCCAGAACAACATGTTTTTTGTCCCTAAAGATTATTTGCAAGCTCATGCTTTACATTTGGTGGATGAAAGTGAAGGTATATACTGATATAAAATAGGACTGCAGCTGCAGTTAAACACTCACTCCTTCATTTGGCTCAGACACGGAGAAAAAGAGGAGTTACAACAGTAGCTCATTATCGTCGCTAATCATATAGAAGGATAATTTGGAACGAGCGGGCAGCAACATGTGGAGATGAGCAGGTTTTGCACTGAGGCAGGATGAAACTTAAAAACAATTGAAGGATCGATTCTTTGTGCCTTATACTTTAAAATTTTATAGGATTTCTGCTCTCTAAAAACTGTCAACCTCTACCCACCTGAGACTTTCTGTGCCACCCAGAGCCTTCCAGCAGTTTCGAGCACCCAGGCCTCATTGCGATCCACCAGGAGGAAGGTGTTGTGGTAGCTGAAGGGTTCAGGGTCCTCCTTGCACTGCCCACCCTGGCCATGTTGCTCCAAGAGACCTGTAATGGCCGTCAATGCTGCCCAGGCACTGTCACCACGCTCCAGTCCAATCCTGAAGATCAAATTCAAGCTGATCATTGAAATACAGATTTTGGTGGTCTTTGTTTAAATTCTTTGTGTTTGGATTGAGGTTCTTCTTGGTTTGAGACATGCTTGCAAGCTCTGAAAGCTAGATAAGACTTTTTCGATGGAGATATGAACTGATGTGGGCAGCACTTCCACATAGCATGCTCATGACAATCTACAAAGCCCGGTTATCAAAAAAGAGATCAAGTAATGTAATAACAATTATCAAAACTGTATTTAATTACAACAGGCAAAGATTATTCACTCTTAATTAGACAACCTTCTTTTATAAAGATGAATCAGAGAAATTAGAAAATTCTTCTGCAGCTCACCGGACAAGGTCCATGCCCAGCAAAGCCTCTCCAGGGACCACAGGTTCACGGGTCCAGACCGCCTCATTCCCAATACACACTCCTTGGTCATTAGCTCCCATTTCAGCGCCCCACAGCCAGGCAGGTTTACTAAGGACGACGGCATATGTCTTCTCCACCTGAGGGATCTGGATGTACGTGCACTACAGAAAACAATGTATTAATAGGAAAAAAAGAGGACGTTTGTTTGTAAAGCAGTTAAACTACGTTGCACAGATGAGTTAGAAGCTACAACACTGTATTGTATATTATTGAGTTCAGTATGCAAAGATGACAATTCCTTCGCCTTTGCCAACAAAAACAATGTTGGTGAACTTTAGTGGGTGAAATTTAACAAGTTTCATCAATCAAATACTAACTGAAGGCTTCGACAATGATAGCATCAGATAGTTTTCATTTGGCTATTTAGGACAAAGTTCTCCTAACACACACATGCACAAAACTGAAACCACTGATTGTACATCTCAAGTATTAGCTATAACGAACCTAACAAATCAAAAATTGCAATCATCCTCACAATATCAATGTGTGTAATATCCCGATTACAAATGACTGCTAGGATACATTATTTATTAGATACTATATTTCAAGTGTCATACATTCATGCTTTCTATATTGACAATATATTAGGCCAATTGAATGGATTCTAACTGCCTTTAAAGCTGTTGTAACAACAGATTTTTTACATATTTGTTAAAACTGTCACTATGCCCCGACAGTGGAATATTAGACAGATGATCTGTGTAAAAAAATCAAGCTCCTCTGGCTCCTTCCAGTGGTCCTTCTGCCATTTGCAGAAATACATCGCTCCCGGTCAGAACCAACCCATCAGAGCCAGAAGGAATGTCTTAGCAGTGTCAATCATGCTCGTGTACGATCTGCTAAACACATGATGTATATTTTTAGTGGCTGAGATACAAAATCTCACAAACAAAGGAGGGCATTTTGTATAACAATCAAAAAAGAAGAGTCAGTAAAATATGGGTTAATTGTAACTGCTATCATCATCATTTTCAGCAATAGTATAAGGATTATGTATCTTCCTGACATCGTGCAGCCCCAGATCACCCATGAAAAGAGGCAGAAAGTTATTTAGAAACACAGACAAATGTGCTGGCATGGCTGGTCAAGACATGTTGAAAGTCTTAAAATAAATGTAACTTTTAATGCAGTAGCATAATCTCACACTGGAAAAATAAGAAAAATACAGCCTTTACAATTAGAACATTTATTTGGTGTGTGTGTGTGTGTGTGTGTGTGTGTGTGTATCAAAGGCTTCTTGAGGAAAATGTGGAACCATCTGTTCAGAAATTCAAGTTGAAGCATGACAAATGAGGCAAAACATACAAGTAAATCCAACAAGGACAGAGCTAAAGCCCAGATTTTGGTCTCATTAAGATGGCGTGGGGTAGCTTTAAACAGGCTGCACATGCAGGAAACCCCATAAACATCTCACAGCAAAACTGAGGTGTGGGGAAAATGTTTCTCAGACCAATGGTAGATAATGGCATTTCAGTTATTACAACAAATGGGGGTAACAACAAACTAATTAGGGGTTTAGGGTGTCCTAAATTTTCCTCAGGCAGAATACAGATTTTTATTATGTTTGGTTTCATTTAAAAACAATGTTAACTTGATGTGTTACCTGTTATTAGATCCTTTTTGCTCTGACACCAATCTTGCGTCCACTTAAAGTTACCCACCTTTAATTAATTTAGGAAATTCAGCTATGTGGAAGGAACTTTTATCCATTTATATATTTCTTTTTATGTTTCTTCCCAGGAGCCAGACTTTCTTGTATTTTTTTTTTTAGGTTACTGGCTGCGTTTTCATTGACTTTAGGTCCACACATATGTGTTTTTGCTACTAAATAGCTGGTACCAATGTGCCTACAGATGTAGTTTTAAATATTTCCTTTGGTAAGTTGTTAAAATGATGTATAGGTCAGTGACGAAGCGATATAGCAAAAAAAAAAAAAAAAAAAGGATGCAGAAAGATGAGGACCATAATTGAACTAGAATGCAAATGTAACAACTTTTCACATTTTCTCACATTACAACCACAGTTCAGTGTATTTTTTTCACATTTTATGAGATTGGCCAACAGACAGTAGTGCATAATTATGAAGTGGAAGGAAAAGGAAACATGGTTTTATTATTTTTTTAAATAAAATACATACATTAAGGTTTGTGGTTGTGGCAATATGTGAAAAAGTACCAGGAGTATGAATACTTTTGGCCGCAATAGCCGTCAATATCCAATGAAAATTTTTGAAAGACTCTCAGAAAGGTCATGTAACTTCTGTTCAAAGCACCCACGTCTTTTGGGATATTTTGCTTCTGATCTTCTGATTCCTTACAACCAACCAACCTAAAATCATGATTTTGGTGGGGTGGGGGGGCTTTACCTCCAGCATGGATCCTGGAGGATGAGATGCGGCAGGGTGGTAGACCACCTCCTGCACCTCATCCCGGGGACGGTCTGAGTTCTTCCCAAAAATCACGTGGTCATCGCGAGAACCGGGGGGTAAGGAGACAAAACAATCACATGACATGGGTGCCTGTGCCATCCTGCAACAACAAAACAGCAAACGCAATTGAGAGGAAGACCTGGAGCTTAAAATATGCCAAATAAGCACTACCTCATGTAAACAACCCTGACAACCCTGACATCCAGCACAAATGAGCAAGCCTCCTCCCTCTAACCATAATGTGCATGTGAAAAGTCAAGAGGAAGAGATCCCTCCGTTCCCCACCCGGCTCCTTGCAGAAAAAAAGTGGGACCAACCGGTCCACTGCCCCATCTCTTTCACGCACGGATTAGGTGGCAGTCTTGTGCAGAGCACTTTATTGACTGTAATCTCCACAAATCCGACCCCCAAGTTGCTCTATTATCGCTCTTCGCACGCATTCGACACCGCAAATCGCTTTCGATCTGTAGATAATGTGTGGGGGCTAATAAAAAAAAGCAGCGTGTAGCGAAGCTCGTTGTTTAGAAAGAGCGGCGTTTATTACCAGAGATAAGGCCCTGCGCTGCCACTGCCCGAGCTGCACGCTTCAGCTCTGCTTATTTCCAGGAAATGAGAGGAGGTTTGAAAAATAAGAGGGAGGAGGTTGGATTTGGGGGGATCGGAGTGTCTAAACTACAGCTAAGAGTTCAGATGCCGGAATAAATTTACCTGTGTTTATTTTTTTCGGTGGAGGGAGCGGACGGCCAGCTGGGAGAAGACAGGCAGGTTGTAGAAACCGAGTCACGTGACTGAGAAATCCAAAGGTCTGTACTTAAAGGTCTCGTCTCGTCTGGCCACAAACAGCTCATCGTCTCTTAGAGTCCGGTTTACTGTGATGATGCAGCTTTTTTTTATCACTGGTCTGTCTGTTACTGGCTGCAATCTCAAAGCTGACGTCGCACCTGTAATCATAGGGAATCCTTGCAAGTTTATACCAAATGCAATTCGTGAAAAGTGACGATAAGTGAATCTGTTGACTGGACTGCTTTTAGTTCTGCTCACAACTTTGGCCTATATCAAAGTGCTGAAAGAAGAAAGACATTTTTGAAAGAAACCCGTTAAGAGCCTTGTTTACCACCAGCCTGCCACTGTGAAACATGGTAGTGGTAGAAGCATGCTTGTTTTATTTTGGTATTTTGCTTCTTTTGTGCACGGTTCAATGTAGGTCCTGCTTTTTATCACTCCTGTTTTTTGTCACTCCTGTTTTTTAAATAATTATCTGTTTAGCATGTTCTGTTTGTCTTTTCATCATGAGATTATCTTTTACTGCTGCAAACTAACAGCCAGTGTCCCACCTATAATCATAGGAAATCCCTGCACGTTTTTACAAACCTGTGCAATCCATAAATAACCAACTTTAAATTAATTGGTTGACAGGAGAAGTAGCTTGTCACCTGACCAATCAGGTCTTAATGTAGAAGTAGAAAGCCATTGTTGAGAGTTAGTCATAAGAATCCCTGTGTGCCACAGCAGTGTCATTGTTAAACATGTTGGTGGCAGCATTATGGTGTAAAGTGTTCTAATGTAAAGTACCTTCTCCTTATCAGCTGTACTGCCCCCTGTTTCAGAAAATACCCTCCTAGATACTGACCTCCAGGTCCTGCCAGTTTTTATGTTAGATCTTCCCATTAAGCTCCTGTTGCTCCTGAGTTTTATACATTTTGTCCTTTCTGTGTACATCACCTCGCATTCCTGTACTTTTTGGTTTTCTTTTCTGGACTTTGGGTTTTGTAAGTATTTTGGTTTTTTAAATGAAATTCAACCTATATTTTGAACCTGCCAGCCTCCCGTCTGTATTTGAGTCCTCCACAACCACAACAATTCAAGACACTAACATTGCACATTAATCTGAACACACCATCTCCAATATAAAACATGGTGGTGGCAGCACCATGCTGTGGGATGTCATCATCTAAAGAACTCTATTTTGTATCCATGTTCTGTACTTTAAGTCTTTTATATTCGGTTTTTATTCAGCATTTATGCTTTACTTACTCATTCTCTTTGTGGACTTTTGTTCCTGTATATATTGGTAGTCTGCTTCTTTGTGCACTGTGTTTCATTTATTCCCTGTTTGCCAATCACTCCACTTTCTGAGTTTAATTGCTTTGTCTTTCCAGTCATTCTTCTAATGGCTTATGTTCAGTTTTTTTTTTCATCAAAAGTCTGTCTCTTCCCGAATGCAAACTCACAGTCACGTCAAACTTATAATCATGGGAATCCCTGCAAGTTTTTACAAACCTGCACAACCCATAAAATGTAATAATTAAGTGCTAAATTGTATAATGTCTTCTTTAAATGGAAGAAAAAAACAATGGAGGAAAAAAAACATATTTAAAAATCTATTTTTACAGCAGAGTGCATCTTGTCCATGTTTAGGACTAAAATAGACCACAACCTTTTATTTAAATTTTTACTTTTTGTTTTTGTTTTAGCAGAACCAAGCCAAATATGATTTTTTTAAATGAAGACATTGATTGGAAATTAGTCTAATATGTAAGTGGTTACACCTCAAGTAGTTATAACAAATGTTCCAACACTTCTGATGTGCTGGGTTGGTAGGGTTTTTGTGTTCATTCGGTGCAAAATCATGACACTTTTTTTTTTTTACCAAGCATGTTATCTCTGCAACAAACTGTTTCTAATGGAAAAAATAAAAAGCCTAGAAAACTTTTTTTTTCAATATTGCTGACAATAGTTAACATAGCTGTCAACAATGTACTCCAGTGAAGGTTAACTTTCCTAGAACATTTTTTAGAGCAAGTGTGTGTGGCTAAGAGATAGATGGAGGGATTTTGAGTTGTTTCCAGTTTATACCACTAGATGTCACTGCATCCAATCCACTTGACTTTAGTTAGAAAGCTCTATTTTTTATTGTGATCCAAACTAACATTTAAATGAACAATTTCACCCAACGCAAACATAATGTTTCACGTAGTAACGTTTTTGCATTAGGATATCTTTGTAAAATGCAATGTAAGAGTAACAGGTAAAATACAGCATACATTTGCTTTTCTAAATTATATTAAATCAGAGTTGTACTACATCCGAGTACTAAGTGGAATAATACTGAGTGTAACAAGTTAAATACATGCTTATCTTTGCTGTATAAATAAGTCACAGTCTTTGGCTCAGTGACACCGCTCCTGCACAGCACTGGTTTTTACCGGTCCCTGAATCCCCTGTTGGCTAATCAGTGTAATTAAAGTTTGTCTGTGGTGTCAGTAGTTTATTGAGTAGGTGTGTCTCCCATCAGTGGTGTTTCATTGAATTATGTCGCTGGCACTCCCTGTCTCAGACTTTGGAGACACACTCAGTCCCCAGCACCGTCTAGCTGGACTTTGGAAACCACTGATTGATTTTTAAGGGTCAACCCCAGTGATTTATTTTGGACATTTTCACAGTAACCGTTTCTCTCGAGTGTGCACTGAGAATTGATCACAGCCTGTGAGGAAATTCATCAGTTTTTTTGAAGGCAGCAGCAAAGTTAAATACATGTTTATCTTTTGCTGTATAAATAGGCTAAAGTCTGGCTTTGTGACACAGCAGGATTCGCACTGTTTTTTAAAGGAGCTTTCTCTTGCTTATCTGCAGGTCCAGTCAAAAGAAATTAACACTCTGTCACACTGTAAGAAAATATTGCTTTACACAGGGAGTTTCTGTTGAGGCTGAACTTTTTTGATTCGCAGCTCATGATCCAGAGTTTAATTAAAGTGGTATATCTGAGTTTTTATAGGAGTCTGGACAGCAATTGACCATCTTTAGTTACAAATCCTACATATTTAGACTAAGATTTTTAGACAATTTGAGATTTATTAAATCTTTATTGTCTTTGCAAAAAAAAAAACAAAAAAAACACATTTTCAATAATTTTTTGGATTTTAAAAAAGCATGAAAAGCACATTTCAACTGAACAAACTTGGATTTAATTAGTCCACACTGATTACAGATGTTGGAAAACAGTTTGAAAACTTTATATGAAAATACTACTTTTCTTAAGAATATTGCTGAAATCCATCCACCCCTATAAATCCAACCATTTATTTCTAACAAGCTTTATAATAAAATAGTAACATATTTTTCATAATGGGCTTCATCAAGAGAGTGAGCATGTATTAGGTTGGGCATGGGACAACCGAAAAATGTAGGAACTGTCTGAATATGAGGGCTGTCCTGCGGGTGGTAGATGTTTATTGGAGTTAGGTTACCACATTTCAAGACAGTCAAATTTAAGATTACCAACAGTACCTAAAGTTACCAGTTGTTAAAGCAGGTGAGATGCGTGTTAATTGACGCATGGTTGGTATGAAGCATCCTGTGGCAAGCAGCTACTTTCTGTACCCTAGAAAGTCGGGTCCAGACAAGACGATAACCTAAAAAGTACAGAATAGTCAAGGGACCAAATGTCCAGAACTGGGTGCAGGGATTAAATAATTAAAACAAGTAAATAAAATATCTTTAAAGGCCTTCAGAAAGCTTGAAGAACTTTTCATGAAGTCGAACTTAAGTCTATGTGTAAAAAAATAGAAAAACTGATCACTGATTTAATTTAAATTATAGTTAATAGGTATCTAGAGATTTTGCTTCTGTGTCTTCTTTATCTGTTTATTCATTATATGTCTGACCTCAATGGACAATATGACATTATTCTGTGCAACGTTAATTTATTTTCCTTCAATTAACTTTTAAGATCTCTTAAATCCCTGACTACCAGAACTGAGTCATGTGTTTTAGGATTGTAGATCTAAACCTTTGCTTTTCTAGACTTTTTTTGAATGTATATTTAGCTTTTCCATCTTCCTGGTGTTTAGGTTATATGGTGTGTAACTAGTACTGGAGCCTAAACACAAAAGCCTCCCCTCAACAACAGAGATTCTTTCAATTTGGTTTAATGAGACAAACAACTTGGCTGGCTACATATCATTGCTGACTAAACTGGTACTGCAACCCTATTTCTAGAATAAGACTATTAATTGAACAACAAGACAAAGCTCTTAAAAAAAGAGCTTTGTCAAAAATAATCCGATAAAAGTTTCCTTTTACTTATGCAAACCAGCTCAGCTGCATTTACCGACATTATCCTTTCTTAGCACTGCTGGTCAATAAGCATACCAGCAGTTTTCATTCTTAAAATGTTCTCAGGTTGCATGTTTTGATGGTGTAGTCATGACGAATGAGTTTTTTACCAGTTCACTTGCACACATGAGTGGCAGTTTGTCTGCTTCAAATGTTCAACCCGAGCTCATCTGTCAAGAAGAAACACCTGGACCCCACTGAATCCCACTTATCCCAAATTGGGAGGAGGTGTTGAGTTATTCTGCGAGGCAGCACGCTCCTGAGTGATGTCTTCACACAGCCCTTGGGGATCGCTGAGGGCGATGAGCCTGAAAAGTTGAGAAATCTGTGAGAAGACATCCTGTTACCTGAACGGCAACAGGCAACTTCCACTCCCTCCTCCGGCCTTTCATCTCCCGGAGCGTGCTGACAAGTATCGCACATCCTGTCTGCAATCACACAAAACACCATGAGAAGTAAACACCCACCTGAGCCAAAAGCAGACACACCCAAGAAAAGGCTCGCACACGTAAACAGCACACACACGCATGGAAACATGAGTGTATGCCAGCACAGACAGAGTGAACCTAACATGAGCCAAATGTTTAAATGCATTCATATGTCAAACTATCAAGGCAACAAGCTGTCATGTTGACTTACAGCATGATGAACAACAGCCACAAAAGAAATCAGATGTTAATTTTTAGTCGCAACAAGTTTTAAATTACTTTTGTTTCTTTCCTGATAGAGAATAAAAATAAAGCAGTCTTGATGTGTCCTTCAAATAAATCCAAATAGGGTTTATGTGATTGAACAACATGATGGAGGGTACAATTGCAAAGTTGTAGGAAAAGGATAGATGGTTTTACAAGACAAAATTTATGGTTCCATCTATTACAGGAACATGTCCTGGTTCTGTAGCAGCAAAGCAGCCCTAGACCATCACACTGTCATCAGTATGTTTGACTCTTGGTATCCTGTTTTTCTGATAGGCTTTGTTAGTTTTTTAGCCAGATGTAACGGGAAGTATGCTTTCCAGAAAGTTCAATTTTGTATCATTAGTCCACAAAATATTTCCCAAAAGTCTTGGAGATTAAATGTGAGCATTTGTGTTCTTTTTGGTCAGGAGTGGGTTTGGACTCTCTGGTAACATTGTTTCCCAGTCTCTTTCTTATTGTGCAATCATGAACACTGACCATACCAGAGACAAATTAGGCCTGCAGCGCTTTAGATGTTGTTATGGATTCTTTGTGACCTCCTGGATGAGTCCGTCAAATGTTGTTACAGTAATTTTGGTAGGGCAGCCACTTCTGGGAAGGTTCACCATTGTTCCACATTTTCTTCATTTGGTAGTGGCTCTCACTGTGGTTCACCAAGGTCTCAAAACCTCAGAAATGGCTTTGTAACCCTTTCCAGGCTGATGAATTTCAATGACTTTGTTTCTCATCTGTTCTTGAATTTCTTTAGATCAGGACATGATGTGCTGCTTTGTGAGATCTTTCAGTCTACTTCATGTTGTCATAAAGTTTCTTATTATA
Source organism: Crenichthys baileyi (assembly GCA_036173005.1). Taxonomy (NCBI): domain Eukaryota; kingdom Metazoa; phylum Chordata; class Actinopteri; order Cyprinodontiformes; family Goodeidae; genus Crenichthys; species Crenichthys baileyi. The sequence continues at coordinate 684,216 of JAHHUM010002612.1, read as the reverse complement.
TATATATTTTTTGATTCTACAGGTCTGGGAGTAAGCAGGCCTGATTGTGGCCAAAAGATGTGATTAATCACACTTAATTTACAAGGGGCAAATTACTGTATATTTGCACAGTGGGTCAGGATGGTTTCCGCTGTTTCTTTTCCTTCTGAAGTCATGATCCAAGAGTGTTTATGCTTTGGTTTTCATTTGTGTTGGTTTTCTGTTCTTTTCTTTGCTGTTCATCATTGTTAGAATGGTCTTACCATATTCACTCATTTATTATCATCATTAGGGTTTTGCCATATCAGTTCATTCCTTTAGTTGAGTTTTTTAGTTAATTCTTGTGTTCTGTTCTTTGGGCATTTTGATTTATTCTCCTAGATAAGTGTCTTTTCCCTTGGTTTGTAGTTCCTTTGTGTCTAATTCAGCTTCCCATGTGCTAATTATTCACCTACCCCCAGACTGCCTGTTTTGCTCTCTTGCCCAGCTGTTCCACATTCCCCTGAATCCAATGTCATTCTTCTCCCTTCCCTCAGTATATAAGCTCTCTGGTTTTCTTATAGCTCATTGCTGGTTCCTACCATTATGATGCCAGTGCTCCAAGTCATGTTCCCCTCATATTCAATCTGTAAGTTTTTCTGTCATCTTATCATTAAACTTTCTACCATGCTGATCCATAGGTCTGCATTTTAGTCCTACTTTAAAATCTCAAAACATGACATCTGGGATGAAATCAGTATTTGAAAACAGCATTTTGTATTTACCCAGATTTCCTTTGTCTGATATTAAATTGTGTTTGTCACATTAAGAGTCACATTAAGAGTGACAAAAAAGCAAAAATGAAGCAAAGTGTAAGGGAACAAATGTTTTCACAGTCCAAATTGCCTTTAGATGTCTCCTGATAGGTAAATAGAGTCCAATCAAGTCCAGTGTAATTTATTCTCAGTATAAATCCACCTGTTAAATCCATTATTTGAAAACAGAAAAAGGATGGCTCAACTGCTCTAATTTTTTGAGGATCTGTAAGACCCAAGCCCAGGCAAGAGGCTGACAGAATCAACTCAGAAGTGATTTAATGAAAAGTCAAGCAAACCTATAAAATCTGGAGACATCACAGACGAGAAGACAACAGGAGACAAAACCGAGCAGAGACAAGGATTTGAAAGTGAGGTGGGACTTGACCTTCTAGCAGCAGGACAGCAACTCTAAATGGAATGGTTTAGATCAAAACATGGCCTGGATAATATATGTAATGTACTGTAAAGCCCAACTGAGAGTGGAAAACCAACGTTCACAGACGCTCTGAATCAAATCTCACTAAGCTTCAGCTTTTTTAAAAGAAGGATGGGCAAAAATTTCAGTCTCTGAATATGAAACGTTGGTAGAGACGCCCTAAAAGTTTTGCAGCATTAATTGAAGTGGAAGGTCTTTCTACAAAGAATGGACTCAGCAGGGATCAATACAATGCATTACATATTTTCAGAATTATATGCATAACTTTTGTTTGTTCATAACAAAAAAATCCCCAATAAATATATTGTATTTTTTTGGTTTTTATTATGACAAAATGTCAAAAAGCTCAAAACCTTTGCAAGGCGCTGTATCCACAAGAGGATCGTTCCTGTGTTGTGGGCTAGTTTGTGAGCCCTGGTATGTGAAGCAGAGGGCCGGTCGGAGAAAGATGAAGGGTGTTAAGGGACGGAAACAGCTGGTGAGAAGCCCAGAGGATATTAATCTGAGGGGGGGGGGAGACAGGATGGCAGCAGTAGAGGCCGTCTAATGAAGCATAGTATTACTGCTGCAAAGGTGTGTGACTGTTTGTATATGTCTGAATGTCTTCCTGGAGGATTACAGGTGAGCTATAGAAACAATGCTGGCTGCCCATCTACATCTGGATGCTACAAATTTGGTAAGTTTCCACATTTGCCAATATAATGATGCACACTTTTTTACACGGTGTGCTCAGTTAACAGCTGCAAGGAAATCTGTGATTATATTTATGACGTTTGATGAATCCAACCACTCAATTTAAAGTTCTAAACACACGCACAGAAAAAGAGGGGAGTTTCTTAAGAAATTAGATGAAATGAAGTGATTCAAATTTTCTTTCCTAGGAATTAAAGTTCTGGTTAAAAGGCAGAGGTGGAAAGGTGGGAGGAGAAGCTGGGCGGCATCAGTCGCACAGACAGTAATGACGGCGCCACTGCTGTTTAACAATCAAAGATCGGGGGCGGGGGCTCGCGAGGAAGTCTCTCCACGAAAAATACAGGTGTTTGGTACAATCAAAGCTCAGCTTGCAGAAATGACTGGGTTTGAAGTTGAAAGGGGAGGCAAGAGGAGGAGGATGAGGGGGGCAGCTGTGGTGAGTGAGCTCCTGTGTGAAGGGAAAAAAAAACACAGAGAGGAACACTGTGGGCTGAGTTGCTACTCAAGGATTTTGAATAATTAACAAGGATAAGGAAGTTGACTACTAGGTGCTTACTGTTTACTTTGCTTGGATTTTTTTTTCTAGTTGACTGTGGAGGGGAAGTGGGGCTTTAGGTTGCCTAGATCTCTGGAGGTTGGCTTGTTGGCAGAAGGATTTGTCTGGGACACCGTAGTAGTTCCCATGGGACTACACAAGAGTCTGTCCAGTCACAGGCCAACGGCTCAGATCCAAAATCAGACTAGACTAACAAATATGGTTAGCTAGAAATAATGTAAATAAAACAGCTAAAAAGACACTTAAAATAAATTTCTTCACTCTTTCTTTCATGAATTTGGTTTGTCCTCCATTTTATAAAGAAACATTAAATAAGAAATTGTTTGTGAATAAAGCATAAAATATTGAAACAGAAGTAAACGTTCTTACAGAATATCTTTTTCCTGACAACCTCAACTAAGATGTGCCACTTATTGGGAAGGACTGCCCTAAGGTGAAGAAGCACTGCTGGCTTGCAAGTTTCACTTTAGCATCAGTAATGTTGCTCAACTAGTTGAGACTGGATATAACATTTTATTACTGCTTATTAAACAGAGAAGCAGCCAGGAAATCCATGGCAGCTTTAAAGGAGCTGCAGAGATCCAAGGCTCAGGTAACAGGGTCTCAGAGGAGGTGGTGCCTATCTCGGGCAGTCTATGGGCAGAAGGCGGGGTACACCCTGGACAGATCGGCAGTTAATCGCAGGGCAACACAGACACACACAGGACAAACAACCATGCACACACTCTTTCACACCTAAAGGCAAAGTAGAGAGACCAGTTAACTCATGTTTTTGGACTGTGGGTGGAAGCCAGAGTACCCAGAAAGAACCCACACATGCAGAGAGAACATGCAAACTCCATGCAGAAGGACCCCTCTCAAGTCATATTTGCAATTTTTAAAAATAAGGAAGGTGTTCTGCATGGATGAGACCTAAGTGGTCTTTTGGCCTATATGCAAAATGCTATGCGTGGCAGAAAATTAACGTTTCCCATCTCACAAAGAGTCATATCCCCATGGTGAAACATGGTGGAGGGCACCATCATGCTGGGGGACAGCATTTTATCTAGGGGTATCAGAGTAAAGAGGGCTAATTACATATGTTTGAAAAGGCTTTTCAGATTTTTGTTTGTTAAAAATAATTAAAAAATATGTGTAATATAGGTCCAGCTTCATTTTGTGCCGGTCTATCACATAATAGTTTTCTCCAATAAAATCAATTGAAATTAATGGTTTTTACCAAACATACTGAACACTACATTTACAAATTAATAAGCTTGACTAAAATGTTATGATTTTATTGGCTAATATTTATTACCTTCCAAATTTATTTTTATAACATCTTCTTATAAACACATAAACTGTGAGCTGAGACTGCTATTTTGTTTAAATCACAGTGGCTTCAAGTAGAAGCAAAACACCAAATGCAGAGAAATAGTTCCTGACAAATCACTGTAATCAGAAACACAATAGATTCAAGCAAGCAGCAACACTGTTTGTTTAGGTTGTGCATAAATAAATATGACAAGGACACCACATCACAGAGGCAGAACTACAGCTGTTGAGATACTGCAGTTTTTCTTGTCATGTGATGTTTTTTTCTGCCAAAGATTTTATCAAAAGATACAAGACCTAGTGCTGATATAACAATTATGAAAAAAAAGGAAGTTGCAAGTACAATTGAGTAAATAAGCAGATAAAGGTTAAGTATTAAGGTTTGGTTATCTCAAAATCTTTCTTGTTATAGATATTTTTTTATTGCTTAGAGATATTGCTAGACAGGGAGCCTAATTAAACTTTGGGCTTTCAAAGTAAAGTTAACTGAAACTCTTCAAAATAAGAGCCTTTCTCAAATATGTTGGACTATAACTGGAGTAGGTTTATATTCAAAATGGAGTCTATACCATTAATCAAACAGAGTAGTCATATTGACTTTCAAAATAAAGCTAAGAGACACTCTTCAAAATAAAAGACTCAATCTTGCAACACGTTGGTTTCTTATTAGAGAAGGTTTTGAATACTACATTAGCCCAACTATCAATCAGATTTCATTTTCAAAATAGAGTTTACAGCTAGTCTACAAAAAAAATCGTATCTTAGATTATTGCAAAGTAGGTTCCACATGACTAACAGAACTAAACCAGGGAAAACTTCTAAAAAATAAAAGTCTAAATGTTTCATAGTTTAAATAATTTTAAAGAGGAAACTACTTTTTAAGAGGCCAAGAACGAAGGGGAAAATAATGAAGATACTAATTTGTGAGATGTTTTAGGTTTGGGAAATGGAGGATTATGCTTCTTACGTAATGTAAGAACAGGAATCAGCGTGTGGACAGATTACATGAAAGAAGAGAAAACAGAGGTAAAGCGAACTTGGGTTGCGTGAAAGAAAATATGAACCAATGCTGGTTTTGGCTTTTCAAAGACTGTAACCACTGATGACCGTGATGAGTGATGCTGACGCTGCCTGTTTTCTCAATGACAAATAGTTTTGACTGCGGATATGGAGGCAGTCTTTTGCTAGTTAGTGGGCTGCAGCATTTAAGATGTTTCCTTTTTTCAATGAGCACATATGTTAGTAACTGTAATACAGTTTCTTTATAAAGTGTCACGATTCTGGGAAAAGGATTTTTTCTCTTCTCTCAGCTGCAATATTTTTCACTTAGTGTTGAATCATTCTGACTTTACTAAACCATTACTCTGCCAAAAAAAACCCCAGATATATTAGTGACATTTATTTTTTCTAACTTTCACTAGTTCTTAGTAAAAATAATAATATTTTGTTATTAAACATTATTCCTACATTATGACTTAACTAATCATCATTGTTTTTACTTTCAGTTCCTCATTAAATAAATGCAACCATTGTTTTTTTCCCCTTTATTATCTGCATTTGTAGTGACAATTAATTTACCCTTTTTTTCCCAGTAAGTTACAAATAATTTTGTAAGAAATGTGGGTTTCCTGTGAAGCAAAACAGATCTCAAACTTTATTTGCTGTTCCCCTTTTTAAGGAATATAAGGACAAAAAAAACTTTTAAAACACTGAATTCAATGGCTTACAACAATTAAATACATAAAAACTTGACACAAACAGTCAACATCCAATGAAAAAATCCAGAAGAGTTAATAAAATATATTCATAACTTCTTCTACCTAGAAATTTTACAATCAGCAGAATGACTAGTGACATTTGAGGCAACTGTGGATCAATGGGAGGACTGATTGTCTTGCATTTCAAAAGTTCTGGGTTCGATTGCAAATGTCAGTGTACCCGTGGGCAAAGCATAAGCTCAACTTCAAGTTAAAGCACTTTGAGGGGTCGGTATGACAGGAATAGCGCTATATAAATTCAGTCCATGTGAGGGTGTCAGGATTGGGTATAAAAGTCCACCAAGGCTGGGTTATTCTAAGAAAAGATGAGATCTGGCCAGGGTTATGCAGACGTCATCAAATGGAGTGAATGAGTGCTGTAAGAAACTTTATCTTCCTTATGCAAAAATGATTAGCGATGATTACCTTTGAGGAGGGCAACTGGCATGTTTTCGTGTGTGTGTCTGTTCAAGCTGCTGTGCACACATATGTATCTTTGGTTGGGGGGGGGGGGGGGGGGGGGGGGGGGGGGGGGGGGGTTGTCCTCATTCCACTTATCTACCTTCCCCCTTATCTCCTTTAACATAGAGACTTTACCTGAAGGCTAACGCCATAACCCTTTCAACTTCTACATAGTTTCTGTTTTTTCTTTGTGGGAATCTGCTGCAACCGGGGAGTCTGGCACAGCAGAGGCATACAGAGAAATGCGGTTGGTGCTTAATGCTTTCTACCAGTTTTAACTCTTCTCACTGACACTGTAGACTGCAGTAGCAACACAAATTTTGCCTTTAAACAAAGGAGTATTTAAACACCGGCGGACGTGTTTAAATAGAATCAGAATTCTATCAAAGAGGAACTTTGAAGTTAGCTGCAATAAAAAACAGTTTTCTGTCAAGGTTTGACATTCTTATTGTTTTCTCACAAGTACAATTTGGAAATATGTGAACGACAGCAGTTTTTATGCGAGTTCAAGAGAGGTAAATAAGCTGCACAAAGGCCAGGATAAAAAATGCTAGGCGATGATATAATGAGTGTGCCCACTAATGCATAACACCATGATCTAGATATAATTAAACATGCTATTAGATGTATGTTTCCATTGACATTGTTGGTACTCAGCTATGAGTTACAACATTAAAGGCCAGTAAGAACTTTCCTGGAACTTTCAAAATAAATCGCATTAACCTACTTCCAGCACAGCCAGGAATAGAAACAAGAGGGAGTAACAGTGGACTTCCCGTGACGTCACTGTTTGAATAAAAACCCTGCGTTCCAACAAGCAGACCTCTTCCACGCAGGTCCCCAGCCGAACTGGAAGGAGACACACAGCACGCTAATGTCTCTTTGCTGGCAAACAGTAAAGAGACAAACTTATTTTTGTTAATAAATTGTTGTCAGTCAGTAATTTTATACCGCTTATTCCATAGTGGGTCTTTGGACTGTGGGAGGAAGCCGGAGTACCCAGTGAGAACCCACGCACGCAAACTCCATGCAGAAAGACCCCCAGCTGGGAATTGAACCCAGGACCTCTGGCTGCAAGGCAACAGTGCTACCAACTGTGCCACGTGCAGCCCCAATAAATTGTTGTATTTTAAGAAATTGTGTGAATTCATTCTGTGTGTGTGCAGAGTTTTGCTGTTCAATAATGCCAGAGCTTGGCTCATCCCTTTTAATTTTGTTCTAATACCACCGCCTTGTTGGGCTTGTATTCACAGGACAACCCTTAACCCTTAAGTACAAAGGTAAGTGATACATTACTTAATATTTCAAGATCAAAATAAATATTTGGTCTAGACTCCCCTATCTTAAAACACAATGAAAAAGAGTTGAAAGGGGCATGGAAATCTAACAGAATATCACATCTGACATATGTTCAAACCTCTCAATAAAAGACCAACCAGCAGATTTAAACAAAGAAATTTTTTTTGAGCTGATGATGCAAATTAAAGTAGCTCCCGGCTACAATACGTCTGCTTAATAAATACTGTGAAAAGATAAATGGCTGCCTTATAACAAGGCAGTAGTCATCCAATACCACTCAATACAAAATGGCTTTTGTGCCATTGAGGGTACCTTTGTATTCTCTCAGCTGTAAAGAAGATAAAACTAGTGACTTTATATACAAACGCTTAAGATTTTCAAAAAAATCTGGTCTTATAATTATTTGGGGTAAGAATTCAGTAAGCACTACCCAGGCTAATAATGCTTGGATCATATTGTACTAGCACATCCCAGTAAAACATTCAGAGTGCTGAAAGAGGCTTTGTTATAGTTCTGATGGGCAAACAAAGGAAAACCTGCTGTATCTCATTTTTCAATATTCCCAGAACACCCTGTCTCTTGAGAGATCCCAGGAGGTCTTTCAACATTATTGTCATGTTTAAGTTTTGGAGGTAGGACCCAAATGCAGGACTGAGTTAATGAAAAGGTTTTATAGAAAAATAAACATACAGCGGACCAGGTACAGGAACTCAGACAGGTGAAAAACATAAGCCACATGAAAATCAGGGAACAGGCAGGAAGGCAAACAGGACTGGACCAGGGCAAGAACAAAGGGTAGGTAACGAGGTGTAAACGGAGTATTAAAAGAAGGAACCAATGGAGAACAATGAAACCAGAGAGCTTATAAACTGAGGGAATTGAAGTGAGAACCAATTTGCTGGGAGACAAGGTAATCAGAAGTGAATATGGCACAGGTGTTGACCAGGGCTGCAGGGAGACAGAGGGAGTGACCAATTAACACAAATGAGCCAGGAGAGCATGGAGGTGGCCAGAATACAAGAAAACAATGACTAGACTAAGAACATAAACAAGAACCAGAAATGAACAGAAAAGCACCTGGCTGAGCAAAAAGTAAACAAACCTAACGGACAGATTCTGACAATTATAGAGCCAACAAAAATATACATCCTAACAATTGCATTAGCCTGGGGAAGTAAACCATGAATGACCGACCTAAGTAAATTAATAAAGAATTAAATTTTTGCTTAAGATTTTTGCATGAATCAATGGAGTTGATGAAGACACTGTATACATTAGTACAGTTAGTAACCAGAGTCCATTTCTTCATGTCATTTTGCCCGATCTTTGAAAGTTGAAGCTGCAGCGATCATTACATTGTCTCATTTAAAGTATAAAAGTGTATATTCCAACATGTTTTAATCCTTATTTTCTCTGCAAGGGACCAGTTCTTTGCTTGTAATAATGCTGGTCTGGAATAAGCAAACTTAATTCATGCTAAGCACCATAGATTTTTGGAATAGGATGGATAGCCAGGTCAAAATGGTAGTTTGTGAAGAATGATGAGACTCTTTCTAGCTTCTTGTCTGAACCAACAAATTGTTGATCCAACAATAAGTTAAAACTACACAACTTCTGTCCCAACAATGTAAATCCAGGGGGATAAAAGAGATTAAAAACTTGTGAGGTCATATTCTTTACTTGAACTAACCCCAGCCAGCACACAAAGGTCAGAATTGACTTATAGAAATGTAAACATTGTCATAAAGGTTTATTCAGGGTTTACACTTTCATTTTTAAATGCTGTCGTTCTCCTGTCCATGTAAAACGAGTCCAAGGAAATGATTAAAGGTGCTGCAGCTGCACATAACACTGAAATCCACCACAAGGATTCTGCTGGTTAGATGACAGAAGCAAATGTCATCACTTCAGAAAAAAAACCTGTTCAGAAAGATTGTTTAAAGAACCACTGACGTTTTCATGGAGAGTCACACATAAAAAAGCAATATGTCAGCAGACACAGGAATAAAAGCTATCATACAAGCCATCCAAACATATTTTAATCATTAGGAGAGTTTGTGAGCCACCGACACAAAACTACACTGTAATTAAATGCTATTAGGCAGACTCTTTCTGATTGTGCTGCATTGTATTCATGAGGAAACAAGCTTAACTATTTAGGGATGTCCGTAAACACCATTTAGACGTGGTGTGTGGTCTGAGCTCTGAGCTCCTCTGCATCACCCTAAAACTCATGAAACAGGCAGTTTTTTATCCTGATTTACTTCATATAATCCCTCAATTCTTTCAGATTCTTTATCACACTTTATAGAAGATGTGTTGCAGTGTATCGCTACAAGCAAAGCTCTAACGTAGAAGAAAATGTCCCTGAAGCTCAGTCTTTGTGTCACTAAAAAGAATCCAACAAGATGTGGCTAAATCAGAATTGTCCTGTGCTGTAACCACGTCAAATCCAGCGTTTGTGAAGTGCTGCTTCAGAGAAAGAGTCTGTCTGTGATCTGTGTTTGTCAGTCGATTTGAAGCTTCTCAACCAACATGCTGTGACAGGACAGGAATTAGCTCAAAGGAAAGCCATTTTAAAAACAAAAAAGGACCTCAAAGACGGAAGAAATGTGTTAAAAATAAATTAATGGTTTATGTGTTCTCCAGCTTCAATTAAACCTCAACGTGTCAGGGGTTTGGCACATGTTTTTAGCCTTCTGTATGAGTTTCATTATAATATTAAGTCCATAAAAACTCTACCTGTGCAGAAATTGTGTCAATTTTCTTTTTTAAAGAAAATTTAATTGATAACATTCTGTGCAACCATATACAATGGAAAAACACAGTGCAGTATGATTAAATAAGTATAGCAAAATATACTGCAATGAAATTATAAAATAAACGATCTGAAACAGATCTCATAAAAAGTCAAAATAATAACATCTGTTAGTTGCTTTCTGTTGGTAAGATAATAATTATCATAAAAAGAATATTTATTTAAATAAATGAATAATAATGATGTTTTAAATCATGTGAAGAACTAAGAATAGTTTGTAATTATATGAGCTCCAGGTTCTCATATAATTTTGTTTTTCCAAATGAAAAGTCCAGCTTTCTGCAAAACCTGTGTTTTCTGTAGTTTTAGCCTGACCAGTTTCACAGGCTAAGGCAACATTGCTAAACCAGGGGTCACTGAGGAGGGAATCTCCCTCACTATGTAGTTAGGTTACCATAGTATATATGGTGATCTGGCAAAATAAATAAATAAATAACACCTACAAAGATTTCAAGTGGTTCAGTTTGTCTTTAACTGATGTGAATTTGAGTTTGTTGAAGTATTTATTACATCATGCAACAAATTTGACAGTTTTTTTTTGGAAGATTGATAAAGACTTTCTTATACTTGTCTTTTTATCAATATGAAAATTATAATAAAAATATATATGTTAAAGAAATAACCCGTACTATAGTTTATTTGTCTTGTTTGCTTTGGTGAAATTATTATCTTCAAAATACCATATGGGAGATTAAAGTCTGACATGGTCTATTTCAAAGCATTTTAACTGGTATACATATCAATGTTGTTCATCTAAGTACTAAGCAATGGGGGATATTTTCTATCTAAAAAGTTTTATATTTAGTAAAAAAAAACAACTCAAAAACAGTGAAAAGAAAATAGGTTAAATATTGTATTCTAGGTTTGACCTTCATCAGTGAACATTCAGTGAACCTCCAGAGAAGTAAAACATCACCCCTACTAGAACGTTCTTCACAGTTGACCACACATGGGCCAGCTGGATTATAGCTTTAAAGGAAGAAAAAGATTCCCTAAATTAAGTCCGTGAAAAACTATGTTTTAATGCTGAATATTAAGGCTGCATCCTCACTGAGAGCAAGCAATAAAGCTGATTCTGATTCTGACTGTGGCACAGTTGACAGATGAAAACTAAGTCTTAATTAAACAAATTAATTCTAAATCTTGATCTTAGTCTCTAACACTTTATTTGTTGGGTTATTAAGTTTACTTTAGTGTGCTGGTGTGATCAGGCTAAAGCTGAAGAGAGAAAAGGAAAAATGTGCTGTATTAAAATAAGCCATCTATCACTAGCAGCCATTTACATATTTTGTATCAGTTGGGAGAAATAGTCTATGACATGAAAGTTATTTTGTTTCATTTTATGAGTTAATTTTTGACTAAGTAAGTAATCTTATTTTGAAAAGTAATTAAAAAAGCAAGAAAAATGTGTGTTTCTCAAACTAGTACAAGAACCACTGGTGGTACAAGAGCTGCCTTTACCAGTACTCAGCAGAAATCTTGCTATTAATTATTTGCAAGAAAACTATAAACAAATTAACTGTGACTACTAAGTACCAGAAGCTTAAAAGACGAGCTGTTCAAGCTCATCCAACACTTTTTTAAAAGAGTGGGGAAAAATTCTCCAAGTGCAAACTGAAGGTAAAAACAGTAAAGCAGGACTAAGTGCTGGTGGTTAATTATACTGTGTTGAACCGAAGCTGGAATTTGGCTCTGGAAATGACCAATCCTAAACTCACCATGTTCCAGTTCCTGTCCCGATCTGGAGGTGTTTGGATTTTGGTTTTCTTTTGTGTGTGTATTTAATCATCTCCTTATTGTTAGGTTTCAGTTTTCCATTGTGTCCTGTAAGTTTAGTCTCGTTTTCATTAAATTTATCCATCCACCCTGCGCCTGCCGATGTCCTGTTGTCCCTTTGGTCCTTCGGAACCCCAAAACCTGACTTTATTAGGTGTATTCCTATTAGTTTATTCCTTTGTGTTTTGCTTCCTAGTTTATTCTTGTGTTCCTTGTAAAGACATATTTGTGTTAATTCTGTAATTTTTGTCCTTGGTCCTTTTGGTCCTTAGTCCTTGGTTTCTTTGCGTTTCTGTTCAGTTTTGTTCAGGTTAATTAATAATAATAATAATATAGACTTTGTTGATCTCACAATGGAGAAATTGTCCTCTGCGTTTAACCCATCCCTGTTTGGCGCCCAGGAAACATTCAGGGGCTAACGGTTTTGCAAATAGACCCAGACTGGCAGGCTGTGGGATTCGAACCAGGGTACTTGTGGCCTCTCCGGGATGCAAATGCTCGGCTCTTCTTGCTTACTGGTCATCCTCCACCCCTACCTCAGTAAATTAGCTCACTGGTTCTCATTGTTCACTGCAGGATTCTTCTCACTCCATGTTATTCTGTGCAGTTTTCTGTCCATTCTTCCTGCTCTGTTCTCCTCATGTTTTGACTATGCTGCTCCCAAGTTCAAGTCTGCTCTTTGTTTCAGTACACACTTCACCAAACATGACAGTTCCTAGTTTAAGAACCAGTAAGATTTGAAAATTGATATCATAAGTTGAAAGATAATGACAGAAACGTTGATAAATATTAAGCTATGTTAATTTACATAAATCAGTCAATACCATAATCAGTTGCGCATGCTACTTAAAAAAAATTAATTAGTTATAGTTATGAGGTACTTCTCCTAAAAAGTAACTGAGTTGGTAACTGAGTTACTCCACTATAAAGGTAACTAGTTAACAGGGAAAGTAACTATTGTCTTACTTTTTTTTAAGTTTAAATATGTCTACGAATTTAGATTTTTTTCTAAGGTTTCACAAGCCAGTTGCATAAAGTGGAATTACATAGACAAGTATGTATACACCGAACTTTTAATATTTACTTCACATGTACGTTCTTGCCTTTTACCCCAAGGAGAATAAAGTAGTGTCTTTGAAAACGCAATCTTTCCCTCCAGACCCGCCATTGCTGCAGCTAACATCTGCTAGTTTGCCTGAGCAGGGCTGCTGTGTGCGTTTGTGATTTGTGTGTAAACTGAACACTGCCTCTGATTGGCTTAGAATGAAAGCTCACTCTACCTTAGCCAATCATCATCACTTATGCGATTGTTTCACCCGTTGTTCCTCTCTTCACCAAAGAAAAAAAGCTTTGTTCCTGTGGCTGTGAGCCACAACAGATGACAAGAGCTTCAGTCAGTAGTTTATTTTATAACTCACCCTATTAAATTGTCGTAACGGTAATGGCATTGTAATGCTCAAAAAAGTTATTTGTTTGATTACTCGTTATTGAAAAAAGTATCGCCGTTTATTTTAACGCCGTTATTCCCATCCCTGGCCATAATCCATCAAAATTCAGCTAAAGAATGATTTTGTCTCTCTCAATGAACAGTTTCTAGCACAAATTAAAAGACACAGGAAGATTTGTGGATATTTCTCAGAGCAAAAGCTATCTAGCATTATTAGCACTGGGAGCTAATGAGTAACAGGAACACGTGACATCTTTATTAAACATACAAAGGTATATTTACTAATGACGACCACAAACAAACAAAGAATAAAACACATATATTAATTCTAATTCTATGTTAATTTGTGGGGCTAATGAGAAAGGATCTTTCAACTTCTCACACCAAAACCACCACAGTAGAACAGGAAAGGGATGCCTTACTTTAGGTCAGACGAGGCCTCGAAACAACTTGGTTTCTGTCATCTGTGGCTTTTTCTCAGCTCCAAAGATAGTCGGCTTTTCTGTTCCAACAGGTCAATAGGAGATTGGTGTGCTCTTGGTTCTGGTTCAGCTCACTGGATGCCCTGGTGTTCATTTTGAGGAAAGAAAAGTATTACAGAAATTTTGTAATACACACGGTGCTAACATAAACATTTATTGCTTGAGTGATCAGGCCTGGTTCAGTTCAGTTGTGCACAGCATTTTGTTGGTTCTGATTCTTTTTGTGTCTCATTCCAAGGTCCCAGCAAGAAAACCATAAATATTTTTTTAAAATAAATTGGTATCTACACTATCATAAATTCATAAATAGGGTGCAACAGCAGGGTGTGATAATGTCGGCATCAACACCATAAAATTTAAAGAAGGTGATCCTGAGCATGGTTAAACATTGCTAGGCTAAAAATTCATCCTAGAACTGTTATTTGTATTTTCTCTGACAATGTTTACCCTTTCCTGTCTGTCTTTAAACTTCAAATCACATTTGAAGTTTAATGGAAACCCTAATAAAAACTGCTTTATTTTCGTCTAGGTTTCTAGCACAGGGAGTAATAATTTATATGAGCGAAGTGGGACTCTGTGTAATTACTTTTCACCATCTATGGACATCCAGTCCACACGTATACACTATGCAACAATTTTGCAAATCTCCGCTTTGGATGGCAGTTTTAAAATAACAGTTTTTCTTAATAAAATCCCCATTTGCGTGTGGACAGGACACGCAAATGCAGCAGAAAGTGTCAATTTAGCAATGTTATGTTTGGTAATGTGGACCTAACCTTGTGTCAAAACTCAAATGTCTCAAGAGTCAGAAGCTTCCAGGGGAGGAGACATCACATGGTGCTGATTCTCCAATCAGCAGTGGATTTTGGATAACACAAGAGATAGGTCACGTTAGAGAGTCAATGACAAAAATTGAAGGATATAATATTTTTTTCACATTTAGACTAGAGAGAGACCAAGAATGTCAACAATCTGTCATTGTAGATAAAATCCTTGCTCATTCAAGTACATGTTGAGAAATTTGACATTTATTGACAGGCATTCAGACAAGACTCCTTTTTGAGCATAACACATATACACATCTTAAAAACATACATACTTCGGAGATTAATGGACTCCATCTTGTTCTGAAACGTCCAACAAGTGCTTGTGGAAGCGCCTTGGAGGAAAGCAGCTTTTTGGGTGAGATGTTCTGTGCACTACACTTAACAATACAAGCTAACAACACTACATTTTTTTGCATTTTGTACCTTAAAATATTAGCTACACGTTCCATAAGGGAGGTTTTACAGCCTGCTACTGTGTGTGTGTGACTGTGTGTGATTTTAATGAGATAAAAATTGTGAGAAGATGAAAAAAAGTGTTTTACTGCAGCTATCACTAACTGATTTATGCACACAAGGTGACTGTTTGATCCTCAAATTATTCCCTTGACATTATTTATGAGATGCCCAGAACAAAGTTGTAAAAGACAGATTTATTTGTCTACCTAACTCATTTGTTCTTTCAGTTGTGTTTGGAGTACAGCATTTCACTAAGATTCAGGGGATGTGGGAAGGAAGGGTCTATGCTTCAAATTTCGTTGTAATGTGCAATGACCAATAAAGAGGATAATTCTTATTAATTCGATAATTCTTCTAAATTCCAAGCACAAAAAATTGTCATTTACTGATTTATTAATTTGAAGTAAGAACACACATGAAGTGTGAATCCAGCATAAATAGGCAGTAGATTATAAACTAACTGCAAAAAAATAATAATAAAAAATTCCCTGTGGAATTATAGCTAGCTCAGCTTTTTAAACCCTACTTAGATTTTTTAGGCTATAAATAATTGTAAATTATTTTAAAGTTTCTATTCATAATCCTTTAAGGCAAATTTTAGTTTGAGCTCATTCTTCATAAACATTACAAAATTAAAGTTCTGACATCTGTAGTTATGTAAGAGGTTCACCATAATTGGGCCCCCCTGCAGGTACGGGGGCTTAGTTTGCTTATGTTTTGCCCCCCTCTGTTCAAAACATCTCACAGTCATGTTCCTCGTTGGAAAATGTTTGCTCTAATTTAAAGAGTGGCCCTTTGGTGAAAAAACTATACACTGGTAAAAGATTGGTAAACTTCTCTGGTTGGCCTCATTTATTGGGACAGGCGGCAACAACTCATTATCTTAAAGAATTAGTAAAAATTAAAAATTGACCACTCAGTAACTGAGATGACTAAGACCCTCTCGAGCTACATGAGGTAAAAGATTCCTTCCTTTGTTCGCCGCTTACCCGGCGTCTTCCCGCAGCGAGCCGTTTCCTCACCTCCAGCCGAGGAGGTCGCATCTTCAAAGCGGATCCACGCCCGCTGCAGCTGCGGGGGGGAGGGCAGGGGGAGAGGGGAGGGCGGAGCCTGCCGGGGCTGAAGACCCGGAGCCTATCAAAAAGTTAAAGAGTGCTCAGAGTGCTGCTTACCTGCGCGCCGAGCCGCTTCACCTGGACCGTCACATGAACTATGATGAGGATTTTACCTTCGTGTGCGCACTTCTTCTTGACGAGCAGAGCTGATCTCAGCCAGGTTTATATCCAAAGGAAGACAGCAGCAGCTCCGAGGACAGACAGGTAACTCAGGACTGGGTTTAAAAAAAAAATATTATTATTGTGCTTGTACTGCGACACTTGGGTTAGTCATAAATATAACCTGTAACAACAGCAATCAATCTTTTAAGTCTCTACAAGCCTCAGCTCATAAAGAAACGTGGTTTTGCTTGTAAAGTTAACAAACGCGGAAAAAGTCAGATTATAACTTCTAGCAACGCGTCGTAAAACTTCACTGACTTGAATGCAGAAAGAAAAAAAGATGAACAAAGATTGATTGTGACTTTAAGTGCATGATCTCAAGTTTTCAAATTTGAATAAAAACCTCCAAATAATTCTGAAGAGGAAATCAAGATCAGTCGAGCCCAGGGATGTTTTTATGTCAAAAAAAGAGAAATAAACACAAGTTGACTACCAGGAGTTTCAATGGCACTTTAAATCAAATTAATGACAATTAACTAAACACTTATGTAATAAATGTTGTTTTTATTTATTTAATAAATAAAAAAATCCGTGTTTTTTATGAGGGAATCTGCATTGAAATAATAACTTTAATAACAATTCAAAATACAAGAAAACGAAGTTTAAAGCAGCAAAATAAAGGATGAAAAACAACCAATGCAACACGAAAAGAGGGAGGATTAAAAGCAACATTTTAAACGAAGCAAAAATACAATGAAATGCAGAAGCATTAACAATATGGATTCAACTGGAGACAGTTTCTAATGATACTGCCTCGTTTTTTTCCCCACACCTAAAATCCAGTATGCGCTGGCTCTGTCTTTTCCATCCAGTGTGTTAAAACCTCAGCTGGCAAAACGTTTGTTAGACTGAAAGGTTTCCAGTAAAGGTGCACATTTAAATCCTTCATGTAAGTCAAAATAAGTACAATTTGTTTCTCAAAAGAGCCATTACATTTAGTATTTTTACATCAGTCTGGAATCTTGGATCTCTTTTGCTTTTTATTATTTCAGCATGTAGGTTTACTCATTAATGCCAACATGGTCCATCTCCATTTGGAAAAAAGCAACTATTTGAATCCTAAATTTCTGTCGAAAACCTTTACAGAATTTAAAAAATATTTATAGTTAAATGTGCTTAAGGTTTTAAAAGTCAAAGAATGCAGAACAAGCCTTCATACTACTGTTATTACAAGCATAAGATATTGTTTTGAGTCATTAATGATGGGCGTATTGCTCATTTAAAAAGATTTACACACATTTTACTTACTTTTCATTCATTTTGTCCATTCAAGTAAAAGTATTTTACATACGCCCTCATAAAATACCACAGTTGTACTAAAATATAATAAAGATTAAGTGAACGTTCAACATGAATTTCCACTATGTGTGTTTTGACAGAAACACATTTCACATATAGGCCATTGCCTTGACAAATTATGTGATTTTGATTATATGCTTCCAAGCCAATGTATTGGCACCTTTAGCCTTGCCATGTAACTGTCAAGGCAAAGATGAAATCCCTTTTTAGGTATCCTGTCCCAAATTATCCCAACATACCTGAATCTATCCAGACAAGAAGGAGATGTTTTGCCTTAATCAGAGTCTAATCTTCATTTCTTTATCTATTTAGAACTAAATAAATGCATAGCAAACAGTTGCCTAATTGTGATAGAAACTTGCGCAGCTGAATAGAACAAAATTCAGGTCAGTGACTGATGATCATGTAAATTAACGTTTAGTTGTTGTTTGGCCACCCAGACGACATAAAAAGGTTTTAAAAATGTCCCTAAAATCAACTGTCACGCTTTCAGCTGTTTAAAATATAGAAAACAATGAAGAAGCAGAGGGTTTTTTTATGTTGTCATGTTTTCAAGGTTTAAACGTGTTTGGGAAGCCCTTAAATCATTCAGGATGTTAAACTGCCATTCATATTTGAAGTATCGCTGCAATTAATCACACACTTAACAGAGAGCAGAAGAGATTAGCAGAGATTAGAACTACATGCATGTCTGCGTCTGCATGTCACCAACTTAATCCATCGTTCAGGTGTGCAAAAAGGTTTTCTATTTTACACCCTACCAGGTTTTTCAAGTCAGACCATGGTCATTGGTGCAGGAATTAGTGTTTTGTTTTAACATGTTACCAGAGCGTTTTACTCAAACATAGCCGCCGTTTGATTTAGTCAGAAAACTGTTTGAAGTTTGTCATTACAGACTCGTCTGAAGTGGCCCCTGCCAAACTCCTGCTCCACTACATCCATCTTGTACATTAGGCAGGTTAAAACAAACAGGTTGAAAACATTAGTTGAGCTAAACAAGTCCCCACAGACAGTCAGGGGTCAACAGTTGGGATGTGATGAGACAGATAACAAAACTGGACCCGTAGGTTCAAAAGGAAATGGGCTTCACACAGTAAAAAAAATCTGGGCTTCAAAAAAACCAACTTAGGTTGGTTATTTTACTAACCCTTCTTCATGGTCAAATATAGACTGATCCAGGCCTGGGTTAATTTAACACAGCATTAGGGTGGGTTTAAAAGCATAGCTCACAAACTGGATTACTGAACAAGTAATATTTGGGTTTAAATTATTAGTTGTTTTTTTTTATTTTGTTTCTGCAGTAAAAATTATCACTGTAAAGAATTCTGAAAGTTTTTATTGACTTTATGACCAGTTCCTTGGTCAAAGTATAAATGATGAACATAGCTAGCTTGCGTTAACTACTTACCAGGTAGAAGGCTAATATTAGCTTAAGTGAAAAGACCTGTTCTTCGGTTTGAACTAGTCATTAACACAACCTACTGATATTAACATTAATAAACCAGCTTAATTTCACTATCTCTTTGGTTAACAGTGTTAAGAAGCAACCCGGCAGTGTTTTCTGTGTATTAAAATTTGTGTCAGGTTAACAATAGATTAATTAAGATTACAGTCAAAAGGTTTGTTTAAGAGTTAGGTTAAAAACAAGTTAAATTGAATAATTAAAAAAGTGAGTTGAAAAGAGTAACCAAAAACAATTATTTTTAGTTTTACTTTAAGTATGTGTCAAAAACCCATGGATAATGCTGTTTGAATTATTACCTGTCTTTCTGAGCAATTCTTTAAGCAAATGTAAATGTTGAAGATAGCTCGCATCAGCTTCTTTTATCTACTTAGCAGTTAAAAGGTTAATATCTTAGCTGAACAAACTCATTCTCTAGTCTTAGCACACAACCCACTGACATTAGCATTATCATACAACATTATTTTACCATCTTACCATATCTTATTTACCCCCGTGGAAGCGGTTCGGTGATAACTGATCTGGGAATAGTTTAGTTCAAATGAAAATCTGTAGAGAATTATGAGACTCCTTCTAGTGTCTTCTGTAACCCAGCAAACTGGGTCACAAGATTGGACCAAATATTTGGTTAAAACTTCCCAACTTCTGTCCCAGCAGCAGTAAACCAGGATTTGGGTTTAAGATTTTACACAGCTTTTTCCTTTTGCCAGACCTTAATCATTACATATGCAAATCAAAACCTCGTGATAATTGTTTTAAATGTAGGAGGGTTTTTGTTAAGGACTAGACTGTTGGAACCTTGTTTTAATTATTTAACATATGAGTTGCCCTTAGAAGCACTTTTTAAGCAAGAATCATCAGTGCAGCTTGCTCTTCTGCGTTCCTCCCCCCTCATTGGGGCTCCTTTCGATGGCAGACTTGTAAAATGGCGCCTGTTCTGGGTCTTGGTTGGGCAGGTTTTATGACCAGAGAATTTTGTGCAGCTCTCACATACCCCCGGGGCCCACCTTATGCCAGCTGTTTCCCTCAGGAACCAGGGGACTCTCCCAGCCATTCACTGGACGAAGAAAGATACCGCCGTCTTGGTTTGTTTATGGGCAGATGTTACCATCTGAGCATCTTCAAAAAAATTATAGAGTCAAAGCTCTTGCTCCAGGTTATTTTGAAATAGGTCGCCTTGACCTTAAACAGCAGACCTTTTCATTAGAGAGATTCCAAACTAATTATTTTACGATGTCATTCCAAGTAGAAAGCAGCTCTGAGTGGCTTTGACTGAGATGTAATCCTTCTCATTTTGCTTCACTCTACTGATGGAGATCTTCTGTTGGGGATCCTTCACTGTCAACATCACTTGCACCTTCCCGTAACGGTGCTCTACATCGGACAGGTTGTAGGGCAGCCATTTTTTTTTACAGTCTGGCATTTCAGATATGCATCACACCAAGTGATCCCCAGACAGAGACACCAGACTACATCATTGTTTCCTGCTGTACAGATAGTTGTAGACGTTCATGATTGGAGTACTGGAAGTCGATAAGATCGCTTTGTGCTGGAACCTGTTCGGTTTAAAGTCTTACTGGCTCCTTCTCATAAACATTCACAGACGTGTCCAACTTTAACAACCTTTGTGTCACCTGTGGAAACTGGAAGGCACCTCCTCCTCCACAGAACACCTGACCGCTGATGACGCCGCTGAAATGTGCGCCAGTGAAAATTCCTGAGGCGTGTTGGGGACAGGATGTGATTTTGGAGCATGCGCCCATAATTATACATGTAAAGTTCTCTTGTTATCGTTGGGCTCCTATTCTCAGGCTCCTGAATGTTGTCAGCTTGCAGATGTTGATGCTTCCTTCGCCGCCAGTGTGTCAGAGGTAGGGCGCCTTACACGTCTTCTTCCGTAACTTCCCCAGAGGGGTGTTGTTGTAAATCATGTGTGATTCAGGCACACGCACACATACACACAAAGAAGTAGCTTCTTCTGTCTGCCAGGTTTTATCTCCACAAGCCTCAGGGATGTACAAATAGACTTTGGCCTGCAGCCATACCTCCCTGGAACTTCTTCCTCTGCCGAACTGTTCTCTTGTCAACACTCCCCTTAACCCCCACCCCCCAATCTATGTTAAATTTTTTCCCCAAGCTGCTGCCTCTGCCTCTATGCCGAGCCAGTGATGTTGTTTTCTTTGCGCTTGTCTTTGACGGTCCTTCATGGGAAGTACCTGGCAGCGGATGCATGTGGCAGGCCTTTGCCTGGACACGTCTGTCTCCCCCTCTCGTCTGTTTCCACGGCCACGCATCGTGAGAACTGTGGTATCCATGGCAACGAGGGAGGTGTCCTTAGGGCTGATTATTTAAAGGTTGCAAACGGAGGTCTGAAGATTTAGTTCAGAAACATTCAGTTTGCAGAGGTTGAGAGACTAAAATAGGTGGATGAAAGACTGGTTTGAAAATGTTTTTCTTTCTCTCTGCAGATTTACTTCTCAGTTCTGCCTGAAAAGACACTGATCAACTCCTCAAGTGGCTGACTTCATCTTGAATATTGCACCTGTACCACCTGCATTCATGGCCCACCCTTACGAGCCCTGGTTAAGGACAGCACCATCTAGTGGCAACTCTGAAGAAATGAACATCCCATCCTGGTGGGACCTTCACCGCGATGTGCAAGCTGGCAGTTGGATAGACCTACAGACTGGGCAAAGTGTTGGCGTCCCCTCAATGAGTCCTGGCAGCTCTATGGGACTGCAGCCCTCTTTAGGCCCATACGGCTCTGACCCACAGCTGTGCACCATGCCCCCGGCTCAGCATGCCCCCACTTCACACTCACCTCACCTCTTCCCTCAGGATGGCTTCAAGATGGAGCCGCTTGGACCTGAAATGCTACAGCAAGAAACCTTCTCAATGGAGGAACCGCAGGAAACCTCTGTGTCAACTCGGCCCAAGCCACAGCGACGTTCATCCTCTCGGGGAGCCGGGCAGACCTTGTGCCGGTGCCCCAACTGCATCCACGCCGAGCAGATGGGCCAGAGCGCCGACGACAGTAGGACGAAGCACATGCACAATTGCCACATCCCTGGATGTGGCAAAGCCTATGCTAAAACCTCCCACCTGAAAGCTCACCTGCGCTGGCATAGCGGGGACCGGCCATTTGTCTGCAACTGGCTCTTCTGCGGCAAGAGATTCACACGCTCTGATGAACTGCAGCGCCACTTGCAGACACACACCGGTGCCAAAAAGTTTAGCTGCGCTTTGTGTCCCCGAGTGTTTATGCGTAACGACCACCTGGCCAAGCACATGCGCACCCATGAGTCCCCCCCGGGACACGGGGAGGAGAGGGTAAATGGGGATGGAAGGATGGATAAAGGCTTTGATGCACCCACACCTCCACAGTCATCGTCAAACGCATCTGACAGCACAGAGCCTCAGCTGAAGTTGAAATGTGAGACAGACCCTCCAGTTTCCAGCGTGACAGGGCAGTCTGGCTAACTTCATCACTTTCACGAGATGTTGGGTAGTAAGAGGGTTCCCCCCTATCTGTCACAGAGGAGGCCTAGTTTTACAATAGTCTAGAGAATAGAAGATTGGTTTGGATACACTTTCACTGATGAAAGCTAGATGGAACAAAAATATGCAACTCCAGTGGTAGTGATAGTAGGGATGCTACAGCACACAGGAAACACGGGGTTGTATGCATTCTGCAGCTAAAACTCTATGTAGTTTTTAAAAGGAGTCAAAAGGAGAGCAGAAGGTGCAGTGTGCTGCTGGAACTTCCAGCTGACAAGAGGAAGGGGATAAATTCTGCTAAAAAAAGATATTCAACAGAAACCTGTTGAACATATTACTGAAAATGAGGAGCAGGTTTGTTTATACTTTTTTAAAAAGGAGACAATGATGATATTTTTTAATTTAATATTCTGATGATATAAGTGCAGCCTACTGTACAGTGAGATAAAACACAGCTTTCTCTTTTCTGTAAGGTTGAGAGTCAACTTTGTGTTGTATTGTGATAATATAATATAATATGATATAAAAGTGCATTAAAGTGCTTTTGTAAAAGTACATTTCTCTGTAGTGACAACTGAAGTCTCAGCCAAGATTTAGGTCTGTACTTTGGGCCATTCTAGCACATGGATTTACTTTGATCTGAACCATTCCATTGTAGCTCTGGCTGTATGTTTAGAGCTGTAGACCTGCTGGAAGGTGAACCTCCACCCCCGTTTCGAGTATTTTTGCTTCTTCTAGGCATTCTTACAGCATGATTCTGCCACCATCATGTTTCAATGTGGGGATTGTGGATTAAAGGTGATATGAAGTTTTCCGCCCACAGTTTTCCGCCCATACATATGTTTTGAATCTTGGGCAAAATTTTTTTAGTTTTGGTCTTATCTGACCAAAACACCTTCCATGTTTGCTCCTACGTTGCTTGTGGCATGTGCAGACTTTTTAAGCCATGTTTTTTAATCAGCACTCTAACATAAAGGCCAAATTGGTTGAATGCACGACTAATACTTGTCATTTCAACAGATTTTCCTGCCTCAGCTGTGGATCTATGTGGCTCTTCCAGAGTTACCATGGGTCTCTCAACTGTATATCTAATTATTACTATCATTGCTATTGCTCAGTTCAGGTGAACATTCATGGATTGAACAATGCCCCATGGGATATTAAAGATTTGGGATTTTGTGCTATAACCTAACCCTGCTTTAAACATTCATCCCTGAGCTGTCTGCTGTGTTCCTTTGTCTTCATGATGCCGTTTGTTCACTCAGCATTATGTGAGTGAACAAACTTAGAGGTTTGTTAACAAACCTCTGGGGTTAAATTACATACAGGTGGACACTGTCTATTAAAAGAAGTGTAAAAGCAGTTGTTTATACTGGAATTCAGTTAGAGTATCAGAAAAATGGGGTAAGAATACAATTGTGCTCCACACTTTCCAGATTTTACAAAAGTAAAACATTTGAAAACCAGGACTCATGTTCCTTGGCTTTCACAATTTCACACTACTTTGTGTTGGTCACTTCAAATAGTCACTGTATATATAACAGTTTGGGAATTTTATGCACTACAACAGCTAGTATTTACCAAAAAGAATTTTACCAATGATTGGTGGTAAAAGATTTCAGAACAGGAGAATGTGAACAGGTGCAAGAGATGAAACAAACCAAAAACGAAGAACCACTTCAGCGACGTGAAAAAGCCAAAACCCCTAAAATCACAACAAACTGAAACAGAAAAAAAAAAGTGATGAGAGCTACAGAGGCTCCTGTCAAAGGGGGACAACAAGGAGAAAGAAAACAAGACATGGACAGAAAGGTGCCGTCTGGTTAGATGAATCCGGGTTTCTGTTGTGACATGCTCAGGGACAGCAGACACATCTGGAAGCAGAACATACAAACACACCAACCACTCAGATCCGTCTTGTAGACAATACAGGTTGCAGGTACTGACAGACATGTCCAGCATGAAGAAACACAAGATTTTATGCTGCACTTCACAATCTTCCTAACATTGGATGAAGTGGTCGTGTGCAGTGTAAAAGCGCTGCCGTGCCAAATGTTGAGAGCTATCACCCATCTCCATTTTGTCTCTGATTTACTCGTTTAGAGCCTCCCTGCTCAGTTGATGTTCTTATATTTGTATTTAAAAATGAATGAATGGCTTGTAGCTCCACATTAAAAAACAACAGGCAGTACTGGCAGCCCTGTCATGATATAGTACCACTCACAAAACTTGACAGAGGACTTAGTTGGAGATTTAAATGAAAGGAAAAGCATGATGCTGGAATGAAACTCTGTTTGGAACAAAGCATATTTTCAGATCAGTTAGAAAATGGCATTTTGTTTTCAGGAGCTCCATAGATATTTATTGACAAGTTTTTTGTTGGAAAAATAAAAAAATTTTTTTGTTATTCTTGCAATTCTGCTGCCCTCTACAGGTCACAGATGAACCAACACAGGCCTATAAGTAAAAGGAAAAAATAGAACACCTTTTCTTTCTCTGGAATTGAACAATTGCAAAAAAAAAGTTTACTTATTTTGAGTAGATGAGTTTAAATATCAATATTTTATGATCAGTAGTTGTGTAGCGAGCCAAGCGAGCAGCTTTATAGGATGTGTGCAAACCATCACAAACTTCAGGCAGGTTTCTACATTTTAGGGAGCTTTTAATGATCAGAGACTCACAATTGTTGTATTTATGTATAGAAAAAAAGTTAGAAGAAAAGGCTTAAACATTAGTCAATTATTGTTCATTGGCTAGTATTAATGCTATGATTTGTTGATGTTTTTATAGATAGACTTATTTCATTTTATAGACAACATCTAGTGGTTGCTGAGGGTGATGTAATAGTTTTTGGACACTGTAATATAATAACTTAAACACCATGTGTAATAATTTGTAGTTAATCAATTATTGTCACTTATAAATAAAATTGATGAAGAAATATGCTAAGTTTGTGTGTAACTCTTATTTACAGATGATAAGTTTCTAAGATATATGCAGTGTTGAAAAACTAGGTCAAAACAAATCTATTTAAATGTGTCAACACGTGGATTAAGTTGATGTTTTGTGATTATTCATCACTTTGTTCTAGAGCCAGTTTACTTGCATAATTACTCAAAAATATAATACATGAATGCTGTTTATGAAACATTCACCTGAAGTTGAAATGATAACTGATTTTTAATGTGTAATCTGGATCTAAAGTTTTCATTTTCACACTTATCAGAGTTATGGAAAGAAAGCCAGTCAGACACCAGCTTTGGGACTCCATTTCATGCAAACACTGGTTGTCAAAGTTTTTTTTACTGGACATCCATGTCAAACTTTCCTCCAGTTATTTCAGAATTGATGCATCTCACAGAAAAAAAAAAAACTTTGATCAATATGCATGCACGCATGCAATTTTTACTTTTGTGGCTTTGTTTTCCTAAAAGGTAAAACACAGCATACGTATAATTGTGAAATGAATTAAAGAAACACATTTAGACATATCTACTCATCAGTAAAAAGTCAAACTACCAGTGACAGGACTAGGACACTTCAGATTTCAGCAGGGGGAGACACCCTTTGACCCCACCTCTGGATCCACACTTGAATTTTCTGATTTTAAAAACCTAAAAAGGGCATTTTATGAGAAAAGGGGTTTTAACAAATGCACACTTTTTACCTGTTTCCGAATTTGTATTAGATATAACTCTAATCATATAGGCTTCTTTAGATTCAAACTATATTTTTTTGAAACTTTGTGAGGACACCCAACAATTTATGGTTAAGATCAGAAGGTTGACATCCTAATGTATTTTCTGTTAAGAAAAGAAAAAAATGTAGTACCCTGTTAGAACAATAGATCCATGAAAATTTAATTGAAAGAAAGAAGCTATTACATACACTATATTTCCAGGAGTACTGGATCACCCATCTCAATCATTAAATTAATGTTTTTCAGTCACTTCACTCACAAACAGACTACTTCTACAAACATTAATGAAAGAATGAGTTGCTTTCAGGAGCTTACTGAATTCCAGCTTGGTACCATGTAAAGATCCCTCAAGTGCAATAAGTTCAGTCATGAAATTTCCCCACAGCTAAATACTCCACAGTCATCTGTTAGTGCTATTATAATAAAGTGAAAGTGACTGGCAACAACTGCAGCCCAGCAACAAAGTGGTAGGAAATGTAAGATCACAGATAACATGAACATAATGCAGACAGCACAGATGTTGCAGATTGTCTCCAAATGTCATGTAGCTTTTGGATTAGTACAGGAACAGCGCATTGAGAGCTCCATTGAATGAATTTACATAGACTGAGCAGCTGTGTTAAAGCCTTAGGTCACCAAATCTAATGCAAAGTGTCAGATGCAGTGGTATAAAGCACACTACCACTGAACTCTAGACCACCGGAGAGATGTTCTCTGGTGTGACAAATCGTGCCACACTCACTGGCAATTCATTGCAGTACAATGGATGGCTTACCTGAAAGTGTGTCATGTTTAAGGTTTGGTTCAGAAGTGATTACGGGGTGAGGCAGTTATATGGAAGTTGGGCTTGGCTCCTTAATTCTAGTGAAAATAACTCCTTAGCTTGCCAAGATATTGTGGAATTTCATGCTCCCAAATATATGGGAATTGTTTGGGGATGCCCCCTTCCGGTTTCAATATGACTGTGCACCAGTGCACAAAGCAAGAGACATAAATACATGGTTCTCAACCTGATAGAGCACCTTAGAGATCAATTAGAGTGGAGACAGCAGGCCTTACCTTCTCATTCAACATCAGCGTCTGACCTCACAAAGGTACTTCTGGAAGAATAGACAAAAATTCCCATGAACACACTCCTAAACCTGTAGAAACCCTTCCCAGGGGAGATGAAGCTGCTAGAGCTGCAAAGAGTGAGTGTGCATCATATTAAGCATAAAGGATTTAAGAATAGGATGTCACTCAAGGTGTATGAATGTGAAGGCAAACAAACAAATATTTTTGCAATGCAGTATATCATAAAAATGTATTGACACTAAATCAATTTGTTATACTTTGTACAATCCCCTTTTTGCCAAAAGAACAGCACATGGTTTTCTTTTATAACATTTCACCTGCTTGGACAATGCAGAGAAAGAGAGAGCTCTTTCACCATTCCTCCTCGCAGAATATCTCTAGGTTGTTTTTTTTTTTATGAGGATTTAGATTTGGAGACTAAAATGGCCATGGAAGCAGGTTGATTTTGTGTCTGGTTAACTATTTCTGTGTTGATTTGGTTATGTTTTGAAACATTATCCAGGTGAATCAATTTATTTATTCAAAATGTTTTGGTTTTCAAAGAGTTTATGAGCTATGTAGTCTCACAAGGTTCCCAGGGATTGTGGAAGAGAAACAGGCCCACAGCTTCACAGATCCTGCATTATTCTTCACAGTAAGTCCATGGCATTCCTATTCTTCTAAGAAAGCTGTTTCCCTTTCATAAAAATGCATTTCTTTGTATTACTTTCTTAAAAATCAAAAACAATCAGACTGAAACACAAAAAGATATTAGGTATTAAATTTTTGTAATGCCTATTTGTAATACCTACAATACACCTGAATTTCCCCACTGAGGAACAATAAATGGTATTTCTAAAAGACACTATAAATATGTTATTTTTGGTATAAAACTTTTGTTATTGGTCAGAATCAATGGCCATATGTGTAAATGGGAAAATGCATTTTAACTCTCTGGTATGTTGGACAATCTCTGACCTTAATTCAGTCTGTTGATTGTCTATCAACAACTAAACAACAGTATATTGTCATATTTTTATCTTATCTATTGCACAATTGAATCTAGCAAAGGTATGTGGCTTTTATCCCTAATTTAAACAATACTTTGGCATTTAAACCGTTTTTATTGATTTTATAAAGCTAAAAAGTCTTTTTTGATGTTTTAAATTGTTTGTCTCACAATTCGACATTATTCATATTATTATTATGTTGCTATTAGCATTAATATTATTATTATTACAAAGCTAATGGTTTTTAAAGAGTAAAAATACATGTGGCACTCATGAGTTAGGTGCCAAAGATAGGAACCAATGTTCTGAGACTGTTGCATTCAGGGACAAGAATGTATTGCGCCATGATCGTAACCGGAACCATTCATACAAAACAGGAAGTGGGCAGCTTGGCTGACTCCATTTTCTAGCTAGCGTTTAGTTTTTCGTTGTTTTATATTTTCCCATCAACGGACTCATTTTGTCCGTCTTCATTTCTTATTAGATTGAAAACAGAAACTAGAAATCAAGATGGGAGGCGGAGATCTGGTAAGTTTGATATAAACCCGTAGAAAAAATGTGCTATACGCAACGCACAAACTAGTTAGTAAAAAACCTCATTATTTAAATCTGTCCCTCTTTTCTACTGACTTGTAGCAAGGTAAATTTAACCTTGGTTTTGTTAATTTAGCATTTAATGGTCCCAAGTGAGCTCAATAGCTGACATAAACCACTTTAAGATAGCTTACTGTCAAATGAGGTATTTTTTTACAGACAGTATATATATATATATATATATATATATATATATATATATATATATATATATATATATTATATGAAGTAACAGGAATTGTGTAATTGAACGTTGATGTTTTGTCTGATACAGTGCCTTGTAAAAGTAAGCTCTTTGCAACGTTAGAACCACCAACCTCGATGTATTTTATTTGGATTTTTTGAGATTAAATAAAATAAGTATTGTTTGTTAGAGAGTAGCAGAAGGCAATTAGTCATGTGCTCCACAAATAGTTTTTGTTTGTTTGTACGGAAGCCTTGTCAAAAGAAAGTCATTAGAAAGAGTGTTTGCCATTTACCACACATCAAGGGGAGGACGCTGCTCTGGTCAGGGGAGATAAAATAAAAACAGCTTTTGGTCTGCATGCAAAACCCTATCTGTAGCTGAAAAAATTAACATTCTGCATCACCCTAAACAAACCATCTTGACAATAAGGTATGGTGGTAGCAGCATCATGCTGTGGGGATGCTTTTCTTCAGCAGAAACCGGGAAGATGGATGGAGCTAAATATGGGACAGTTGTGGAAAATAGTAGTGGATCCTTCAAACTGAGTGAAATTGGAGTGGCTTAGTTCAAAGCATGTCTGTGTTAGAATTGGTCAGTCAAAGCCGAATCCAGTTTAGAATATGTGGCAAGACTTTAAAACTAATGAAAAAATGGATTGGTACAAAATGATAGCGACTTACAGCTTTAGTTAAGGACTCAGGGCTCTGATAACAACTACACGCCAAACGTTTTAGATTACTGTTAACAGAAAACTTGAAAAGCAATCCTTTTTCATCCACTGCACAATTATGCACCACACTGTCTTTGTCCATCACAGTTCCAATTAAATATGTTGAGGTTTCTGTTTGAGATATGGCAACATGTGAAAAAGTTGTAAGACTTCAGTCTGACTAGTTTTTGGCGGGCACTGTATATTTTACGGTTACTTCAGGTAAATATTTTTAACATGTCTTATTTCAGAATTTAAAGAAGAGCTGGCACCCCCAGACGATGAAGAACATTGAGCGGGTTTGGAAAGCTGAGCAGAAATATGACGCAGAACGCAAGAAGATTGAGGAGCTCCAGAAGGAGCTGAAGGAAGAACGAGCCCGAGAAGAAATTACCAGATATGCAGAGGAAACAGGAGCCATCAAGTAAGTTAGCCCTAATATTTTTTTTTTGGTAGTTGATGCAAAACAGTATCCCTGGAATTTTTTTCCTCATTATTTTTATCCAACAGGAAAAAAGATGATCGCCTTGACTGGATGTACCAAGGTCCCGCTGGTCAGGTGTCCAGGGATGAGTACCTGCTGGGGCGCCCCATTGACAAGCAGATCACAGATCAGTACGAGGAGCCCGAGAGCGGCCCATCATCTGAGACCGGCCTCCTTCCGGGGTCAATATTCAACTCTGCCACCCCGGCTTCTGGCCTCGATCTAGCAGCCAAGATCAGGGAAGACCCCCTGTTCCAAATCCGGTCAGTATGTCCACTTTTGTCCTGTAACTTCTGCAAATATTTGAGAGCAATGGAAAACAAATCTGTTTGTTGTTTTCACAGGAAGCGAGAAGAAGAAAAGAAGAGAGAAGTTTTGACTAATCCTGTAAAGATGAAGAAAATAAAGGAGATGGTAATTACTGGTTTACATGAAATGAGGGTTTTTTTTGTTGTTTTTAATCTTTGAATTATATATTTTAATATTGTACTCACCCAATCATAAAAATGCAGGGGATAATTCAACATTTCCATTAACATTTCTTTATTATGGGAATCCACATAGTATTACTAAGAATTTTAGTAAATGTTATTTACTTTTTTCCATATAGTTGCGCCAAAATCTTGACAAAAAAGACAAGAAAAAGAAGAGGAAGAAGGAAAAAAAAGAGAAAAGAGGAGATAAGGACAGGAAAAAGGAAAAGAAGCATAAGAGGAGAAGTTCAAGTTTAAGCTCAGAAGAAGGCGAAAAACAAAGGTATGTATGTGAGGGAAATAAACTACAACATTTGGTACTGCGTAAACATTTATGCAGTACATGTACGCTTTTAATTCACTTGATTTAACATTTAAATATCTGACATCAAAATAATAATTCTTAAAAAATATGATTCCTCCATGATCGGTTTCAGGTCACGCTTTCGGGATGAATCTAAAGACGGCAAATCCCGTTCACACCATGTTCCAGGATATGGTCTCCAGGTCAGTGCACATCTTGAAAACCTTCAGGCTTTTGCAGGTGTTAAGAGACTCGATTTGAAAGAGAATGGGCAGGATCCAGCTGTGGTTTGCTTAAATTCTCACTCAACAATTTCCCACTCTCATTTACTGCTAACGAAAAATAAAATTTGAATATTTAATTTATGCACGGGTTCATTAGGCAAAACATAGATCGGCAATAACCTGGTCCTACCTTATTTAAAGAATAACTTTCACACAGGATTGTGAAGCTTACTGTGGGTTTGTAGGTCTCTGAGCCAGGAAGGGAGTTATCTATACAGGTGAAACTTTTCAAGAAGGATGTGATGTTTTGATGATGGAATATGTATGGGTCTACTGTAGCAGGCTGCATATATTTAAAGAATAACCACAGTTGGCGTGAAAGAGGAATCATCTATTGCAGTGTGATGGGGTTGCTGTTGTTTTATTACTAAATTTCTCAAACGGGTACGAGAAAGGGAGATGCGTGCAAATAAATAGCCTTTGTTTTCTCACAGCTTCCAAGCAGTAGACATCAGCAGGCTTCAGCGACGTCAGGTCACTCAGGGCGCCGAGACAGAAGCCGCTCGCGATCTCCCCACAGGAACCACAAAGACAGTCGCTCTTACTCTTCCTCCTCTCACAGAGCTGACAAGAAGGCGGAGGCGAAAGATCCCAGCCCACAGAGGGAGCATTACCAAAGGCTCAAGAACCACGTGTCAAAGTAAGACTTGCTGGAATAAACCAGCTCAGACCAAGGAGTGACAATGGCACGCAGAAAATATAGGCTGAATATTAATCTGTTGCGTTGAGTCCTGTCTTTATCAGCACCCACACAGGTTTATTCCCTGTGTTGCCTTATGTAGGAAGCTTTCTGTGGAGGAACTGGAACGAAAGAGGCGTGAGATGATGGAGCAGGCTAAACAGCGGGAGGAGGACAGGGAAAATAATGTGAAACGATACAAGAGGCAAGATGAGCAAGATAAGCAGAGGGAGAAGAACGTCAAGCACAACCGACATGCTGGCTTTATCCAGTACGTTCGAGCAGAAGAGTCTCCTTTTGTGGGCACATCCTTGTGTTAAATACGGTAATAGGTGTTTTATGCTAAATTTGACCCTTTTTCTTCTGTTACAGTAACATGAAGCTGGAAAGTGCTGCCAGCTCGTCTTTGGAAGACAGAGTAAAGAGGAATATCCACTCCATTCAGAGGACACCGGCCTCCTTGGACAACTTCATGAAGAGATAATTATAGCAAATTAGTTTATGTAGTGACAAAAAACATGTTTTAAGACTGCGCCTTATATCCCAATGTCTGTCGTTTTATGTACAGATTGAGACAAAAAGATAATGTGGGTGCAGTCTGTTAAATGGAGAGCACAAAGCTCCTTCCTAAGGCTTTTATTCTGAAAAGCTCATGCTACAGGAGGAAAAGCTTCTCATTGTTCTGACTGATTTATTGAAAGCAACATTGATGAGTAGTACCTTTGTACAGTATATTGTAAATGATTTTTTATAGACTAAATTGGTCTGCTCTATTTCTAACGTTTTCTTTTGTATCATGGTTATTTTATGTACCACTGTAAGTAGCAAGTGTTTAAAAATGGAACGTTTATTAGCTGTGTCATTATTTTTATTGTGAGGTGTATCTAGCAGCAAACCAGGAAATTCCGATTGTGTTCATATGTACCTAATTAAACTCATAAAAACCTGAAGCTTTACAGAAAAACTGTAGCAGAATGCTTCTTATTCACATCTTTGTTGAATAAGTATAGATTAAAACAACAAAACTTTAAAGATTATCCAACCAATGAATAGGATTCTTCTTAAGGCAGTTTCTGATTGGTTTCAGTTGGTCGTCTTTTTTTGTTTTTCTACAACTTGTAGAAAAAACGTTTCACTAGCCTGTTTAACCCTAACCGTGTTGGTTAGTAGGCCTTATTTATTAACTTAAATTAAAAAGACTTCCACGTTCCTCTCCATAAGTTTAAAGACTCTTCCCAGCCAATTTACAAAGGTTTAGAAAAATCACAACTACATTGTGACATCTGACCAGTCCACAGTGGGCGAGGTTACTTCTAATCATTTTGAGTTTTATGAACTAGTTTTCGCACCTTTTTCTGTCAAACACGAGTTGAAACATTGGAACTGAGAATGGACAAGTTGAAAAAAGTTCCACACTTCAGGACTAAATAGTTGACAATGTAAAAATTTTTTTTAGTTAGTAGTTACATCTTTGGTATAGTGATGGTGTTATAAAATTGGACTAATACGATCCACAAATCTGGCCTAATTGGAGCATTGTCAAAGGTCATTTAGGTGACATGACAAACGTGGAAGAGGCTGTGGTCTGATTAGACCAACACTAAGCTTTTTGTTTTGTGTCTGGAGGAAAACTAGCACTACACATTTCCTCTATAAAGCATGGTGATGGCAGCATCATACAATGGGATGCTTCAGAAGCAACAGGGAAGCTGGTCGGAGTGTATGGGAAGATGGATGGAGCTAAACACAGAGCAATGTTTTAAAGGTGGCAGAGGACTTGAGACGGGATGGCGATTCACCCTCTTGCAGGAAAAATGACTGAACATAATGCCAAGCAAGTGTGTTTGTATAGAATATTTCAGCAATTCAAGACAATACTTCAGTTTTTGTTTTTTTTCAGCTGAAGAAAATGATGGCACATCCACATTGATTTCTTCTATGCATCTACCTAATGCTTGATGCATCCGTAATTCATGTTCATAGTCACCTGGTGACATTGTAACGTACAGCTGTGTGTCATCTGCGTAGTTATGGTAACTTATCTTGTTTGTTACTATTTGAGCTAGGTGAAACATGTAGATATTGAATGGGAGGAGTCCCAGGATGGCACCTTGGGGAACCCCGCATGTGATTTTGTCAACTCAGATGTAAAGTTACCTACTGACACGAAGAAGTCCCTGTCCTTTAAGTAAGACTCAAACCAGCCGAGTGCTGTACCAGAAAGCCCGACCCAGTTCTCCAGTCGCTCCAGTAATATACCGTGGTCAACAGTGTCGAGTGCTGCGCTGAGGTCCAATAATACCAGCGCTGTGGTTCTTCCACAGTCTGCATTCATGAGGATGTCATTGAACACTTTGACAAGGGCAGTCTCTGTGCTGTGGTGAGCACGGAAACCTGACTGGAAGGTATTTAACTGATGACATGTTTTTTTTTCGATAATCTTATTGATAAATAGGAGATTTGAGACAAGCCTGTAATTTTTCAATAGAAACTTGTCCAGAATATTTTTTACACAGTGATTTGATGGAAAATCAAACTATTCAAATTAAATGCTATGACAGGTAAAAAGTTCTTAAAGAAAGCTGTGGGTAAGATATCGAGACAGCAGGAGGAGGAATTTAGTTGACGTATATGTTTCCAAGTGGTGTTTGTAGTTGATTTGGTAGTATTGTGTTTTTTTCTCAAAAGGTATTTTGGTTGGACACAGAATTGGTGCTGGACTTGATGTCTGGCCACTCTTCTAATCTTCTGAACATAGTCAGAACTGCATAGTTATAGTCATTGTTTGATGATACACTGGTTTATATAAAATCATGTTCCTGTGTTACAATGCCCCAGTCATAATCCAGACTTAGACATTTATGTTCACAAACACTGTTCTTCCATCCTGACTGAGATAGAGCTGTTTTGTAGTAGAACAATGGGCAAAAAGGCCAGACTTTAGATCTGAGAAGCTGCTACAGGCATACCCCACAAGAACTGACAGCAAAGTATGGTTCTAAAAAGTACTGATTCAGGGACAACAGGGTCACAAATTTGCAGTGTAATGCATTTATGTAACGTAATTGGTGTGAATCCCTTTGCAAGGCACTGTATGCAGCTGATGCCAGCAGCCAGGTGTTGTTTCCAAGACATTTGGGAACCACTTTATCTGTTTCTGAATCACATAATCTCTGGACCAGTTCCCGGTCCTGCAAGTGCTTCTGGGCGCACATAGATAACCCAAAGATTTTATGGTGGAAGGAGACAGAGATTGAGTTAAGAGTAACGAAGTCAAAATAAGGATGTTAAACTTAGGAACACTGTACTAATTGTCAAGCATGGTGTTAGTCATATAAATGAATATAAATCTCTTAAGTAATTTACTAGTATTGTTATTACCTGCATCTCTTCACTTAACGCCATAATTTGACAGTAGTTTCTTAATTTCACTTTAACGCATCTCCACCAAACTATACCGGCAGCAGTGGCTCTTCTATTGGTCCCCATCATCCAATGAGATCAGCCGCTCACACACGGAGGGAGTTGAACAGCCAATTACATTAACCTAACGGGATGACGTTGACAACGAAGTTCGTCCCTTCTCTGTGTTTCTAAATCGTGTAGTCATTCTGGGGAGATAAACGACAGTTTAGACCAACAAAGGGGGAGTTTACACGTTTTTAACAAATAACAAAGAGAAAGCAACACTTTCAAAATGGTAAGAAAATAATGTATTGAACTACACAGAAGCTTTATGTTTAGAAGAAAATGTGTTAACGGCTACAAGAGCTTAGCTTAGCTTAAATCATTAGCATGCTTTTTTGAGTTTCAGTTTTATGGGAGAAAATCTTATCCAAAAATAATTATTTGGACCTTTTCCTTTAAAACGTACTTTAATGTACTTGTGAACTTTATGTGTTTAGAAGTGTGTTCAACAGTAGAAAGGACACAAGTTGTAGCAGCTAAAGTAAACCTTTAACAGTAGCTATGCTAACGTTTTCTGCACAGAAACCAAACATGTACGTTTCAGTTTCCCGGAATCACGTTCAGCTTATTAATAGGTTTAAATTTACGGGTTTAAATGAACCCATGTCGTTTAACTGACCTCTAATATAATCCAGTCTGAAAGTATAAGTCGCAATTATCCATACGTCTGTATCTGCTCTGTCATTGTGAACGATACATTTAGCTCATGGCTAATATAAATTTTCATCGATGCTTTAGTTTCATACAGTTTGAGCACTCCTAATAGCCAGACACTGTTATAAAAGTGTGCAAAAATCCTGATTAGAATATGTTGTTTGTTAAAAGCACTAGTTCATGTTTTGAGTTCAGGATCGATCTTTTACCTCAATTAATTATTCATTTACCTCTTTGTTTTTTAATAGTATTAGTATTATTTTATAAGAGTTCTACAGTATGATAATGTATCGCTTGAATGTATGAATGTATCGCGGTATTTGCAGCAAAAATTTGAATGATTAACATGATTCATTTTGCTTTTATTTAAAACTGAAAGGTAACATTTATTTCTATTGCTGCTAAAATAATGTAAAATAATGTATGTTATTTGTGACGTTAGTTTTATTTTCAAAATGTAAAAATAATCAGATCATTTTTCGTGTTTTTAAAGGGCTTTTTGCATATATTTTTATGTGTTTTTGACATTTGCTCTTTGTAGAGTAAAACATCATGACAAGCTGATATTAGTGGGCTAATGGGGGGGCTAGCCTGCAGTCAGCTGCTTTACAAATACTGAGTTTGTAACTTTTCAGGACCGCTGCTTTACTATGAGTGATTGGTAGAACTTCTGTAGTTTGCACACTATGAATGCTCAGGTTTTTCATAACTGGGAATATGTCCCAAAACATAAAATAGTTTTTTATGTAAGCAAAGTGATGAGTGTCTCTTTCAGCCAGCTGCTCAGTAACGTGCAGCAACATGATGGGAAGGGCTATCAGCTTCATACAGGTGAAGAACACTCTGATCAATCAGACACTTTCTTGGGATGTCTTTTGAAGGACTTCAAACCTTTGAACGGTTTTTAAACTGCAACTTTGGGGACCGGTCCATGTCTACTAAGGTCAAAAGATCTGCATTTCTCAGAAGGAAAACTCAGGACCTCAGTGTTTTCTTTTTAATTTAGTATAGTGCCCAGAATAACACCTAGAGATTTATGTCAGTCAACTGTTTTAATCAGTTGTCCAGTGATCTTCAGTAGGAGGACCTCCTCTTTTTTATTTATAAAATCAATAATTAATTAAAACGTTTTCCTTACATTCAGCTTTAAAAACAGCTCACCTCACTTCTGTATAATGGGTAATTGACCTGATGAAACAAAGTCAGTAAGACAGTATTGTCTGAAAATAATAATAAAAAATGAACTAAATGGAATTAGAATTTGACTGGTAAATAGATTTGTTCGCTGTTTCTGCACTGACTGACTCTCCTTCCTATTATCTAGTCTATAATGAACTATAACGGTGGGGCTGTGATGGCCATGCGGGGAAAGAACTGTGTGGCGATAGCTGCAGACCGGAGGTATGGCATCCAGGCTCAGATGGTCA
This sequence comes from Crenichthys baileyi, assembly GCA_036173005.1. NCBI lineage: Eukaryota > Metazoa > Chordata > Actinopteri > Cyprinodontiformes > Goodeidae > Crenichthys > Crenichthys baileyi. The sequence continues at coordinate 646,555 of JAHHUM010002612.1, read as the reverse complement.
CCACAGACTTCCAGAAGGTCTACCCCATGGGAGATAGGCTCTACATCGGGCTGGCTGGACTGGCTACTGATGTTCAGACAGTGTGAGTATGCCCGGCCTTAATAATTCAGTTTCCCCACAATAAGGCACAACTGAATTGAACATATTTGTCGCAGAAAGAAGCAAAACATTGCAAATGTCTGTTTATTAGACCCTGATGAGTGACGGAACCTTGTTTTCTCTACATTGTGTTCAGAGCTCAGAGGCTTAAATTCAGACTGAACCTGTATGAGCTGAAGGAAGGTCGTCAGATCAAGCCCAAAACCTTCATGAGTATGGTGTCCAACCTGTTGTATGAAAGGAGGTGAGTAACTGTGGACAGCTGTTTGTGTCTATACAATTCTTTTTCTGACATACGTTCTGGTGGGTTTCAAGTTTAATTATAAATGTGTTGGGTTGTTTTTTTCCACCTACCGAAACATCTTGATTTCAGAGGATTAATTATAAAAAGTAGTTCTACCTCTTTGTTTTCTCTTTGTTGATCTGTGATTAACAGACAGTTTGTGTAAATATGTTGCATTCCAAGACACGGCTGGTGGCTTAGTGCTAGAGCACGTGACCCAAGACCTTAGTCCTCGACGCAGAAGTCCCGTGTTTGAGCCCCGTCCCGGCGTCCCTGCATGTCTTCTCCCTCTTTCCACTTTCCACCCCATTTCAAGACTGTTAATTTTGAAATAACAGTCACTAGGGCCACAATAAAATAAGTATAGAATGCATTCCAAGGTGTCCCCACAAACATTTTTTTTTAGGTTTTAGTCATTTGTCCATCCATCATCCATCTTTTTTTTTATTTCGAACAAATCTGTCCATTTTGTTCCATTTATTTAGATTCAATTTGATGTTAACCTCTAGAGGTTTTATCCATCTCACCAGTCACCCTCAGATCATAAGACTGGTTAGGATGTCTAAGAACCACCCTGAATCCAAATTAAATAAATTCAATTTATTTATGTGGTGCCAGTTCACAACAAATGTCATCTTAAGGGAATTTACAAATCAAACAAGTCCAATTATATCCAGCAATTACATGCATTCTAGTTCAACCCTAGGTATAATACAATATAATCAAACTTTGATTGTACTGCTATCTAGTAAACTGTTGTCTCTTAAAGGAAGCCCTGCTGATTTTATTGAGTACGTTAAAGAAAAAGTAGTTGGAGTATTTCTGTTATTTGGCTTCATCTAGGAGAGAAAAACAACTAATCAGATAAACTTTGACTTAGTGGTAAAATTAATGGGATGAAAAAGAGAGAATACATCAGTCTGTTTTTCCCAGGGTCCATATAAAAACCTGTACACTAGCTTCCATTGGTTGAGAAATCTGAGAAATCAGGATTGCTCCTTTGTCATAATTACAATGTCGATACTCTAACCTGTAACTTTGCTTGTTTTTACTGATCACCTGTTTGAGCGTCGTTATTGTTTTGTCTTAGGTTTGGACCGTACTACATTGAGCCAGTGATCGCAGGACTAGACCCCAAGACCTTTGAGCCATTCATCTGCTCCCTGGATTTGATTGGCTGCCCCATGGTAACAGAAGACTTTGTAGTGAGCGGCACCTGCTCGGAGCAGATGTACGGCATGTGTGAATCCTTGTGGGAGCCTGACATGGTCAGTATTCACTGTGAGCCACAGCTGCCAAAGTAGGAAGGAAGTTGATGTGTTTGTCAAAATGCATTAATGATCATTTGGCTTTAATGTAGCAAGAATTGCTGCAAAGTTAAAGGATTTCTTTAAAGAAATCCTAATGCTGCTTCCTACATCTCTAAAGAAATCAGCCTCCTGACTGAAGCACAAACTTTGTGGTGATTTTGTGCAGAATTCTCTCCACACATTTACCTCGCATGTAACCGTGAGATAATGTGAAAACTTCAATCATCTTCATCATTATTTCTCCCAAATGGGGGAACTCTGGTTGGATCAGTACGACATCAAGAGACTCAACTCACATCCAACGTCTCACACAATACAAAACATTACAAATCGGCAAAAATAAAATGACCACAAAATTAAAAAAGCTATTTTATGGGGAGCAAAGGAATTTTTTATTGTATTTCTCCAGACTTGTATCTGTATCTGCGACCTGGGTTTCCTGTGCCTGTGTTAAATATAATGAACAACAGGGGATACACATTTGGAGGCAGGAAGTAAACCTAATCCACATGCATGTATTTCCATGTGGACTTTGTGCTGATTAAAGGGAGCGTTGCGTGAAAAGCAAATATTTAACTAAAATGGTAACGAGTTATGTTTGTGGTCCTGCAGGAACCAGAGGACCTGTTTGAGACCATCTCTCAGGCGATGCTAAATGCAGTTGATCGGGATGCCGTGTCTGGTATGGGAGTCGTCGTACATGTCATGTAAGTGCAGAATGAACAGATCTACCACCAGATCCCCTCTCAGTTGGGTTGTCCTGGATTGTCCTGGTCATGCAGAAATCACTGGGATACTACAGGGGTTGGACAATGAAACTGAAATACCTGGTTTTTGACCACAATATTTTATTAGTATGGTGCAGGGCCTCCTTTTGCGGCCAATACAGCGTCAGTTCGTCTTGGGAATGACATATACAAGTCCTGCACAGTGGTCAGAGGGATTTTAAGCCATTCTTCTTGCAGGATAGTGGCCAGGTCACTACGTGATACTGGTGGAGGAAAACGTTTCCTGACTCGCTCCTCCAAAACACCCCAAAGTGGCTCAATAATATTTAGATCTGGTGACTGTGCAGGCCATGGGAGATGTTCAACTTCACTTTCATGTTCATCAAACCAATCTTTCACCAGTCTTGCTGTGTGTATTGGTGCATTGTCATCCTGATACACGGCACCGCCTTCAGGATACAATGTTTGAACCATTGGATGCACATGGTCCTCAAGAATGGTTCGGTAGTCCTTGGCAGTGACGCGCCATCTAGCACAAGTATTGGGCCAAGGGAATGCCATGATATGGCAGCCCAAACCATCACTGATCCACCCCCATGCTTCACTCTGGGCATGCAACAGTCTGGGTGGTACTCTACTTTGGGGCTTCTCCACACCGTAACTCTCCCGGATGTGGGGAAAACAGTAAAGGTGGACTCATCAGAGAACAATACATGTTTCACATTGTCCACAGCCCAAGATTTGCGCTCCGTGCACCATTGAAACTGACGTTTGGCATTGGCATGAGTGACCAAAGGTTTGGCTATAGCAGCCCGGCCGTGTATATTGACCCTGTGGAGCTCCCGACGGACAGTTCTGGTGGAAACAGGAGAGTTGAGGTGCACATTTAGTTCTGCCGTGATTTGGGCAGCCGTGGTTTTATGTTTTTTGGATACAATCCGGGTTAGCACCCGAACATCCCTTTCAGACAGCTTCCTCTTGCGTCCACAGTTAATCCTGTTGGATTTGGGGTTCGTCCTTCTTGGTGGTATGCTGACATTACCCTGGATACCGTAGGGTCTTGATACATCACAAAGACTTGCTGTCTTGGTCACAGATGCGCCAGCAAGACGTGCACCAACAATTTGTCCTCTTTTGAACTCTGGTATGTCACCCATAATGTTGTGTGCATTTCAATATTTTGAACAAAACTGTGCTCTTACCCTGCTAATTGAACCTTCACACTCTGCTCTTACTGGTGCAATGTGCAATTAATGAAGACTGGCTACCAGGCTGGTCCAATTTAGCCATGAAACCTCCCACACTAAAATGACAGGTGTTTCAGTTTCATTGTCCAACCCCTGTACATGTAAACTGTTTTAGATTAATAGAAGGGTTTTATTCTACAATCATTTCTAATTTCAACATTATCTTCAGCCTTTTAATACAGGTATCAAAATGTTTAGAAGGTCAAATGCTTCATCCTAAAATCACATGAAAGGCTGAATGCACTATGGCAGCGAGAGTGATATATTTTTCAATTTTGAATGTAATAGTCCAACATCACTAACAATATTAATCACTTTCTTTTGGTACAAATAATGTTTCATGATGATAAATCCATGGCTAGCAGAGTGATGTGAAAAAATGAGCACACCCCATTAAATATCAGGTTTACTCAAGAGAACAGCGCCCCCTATGGGAATCCAAGCTGGTGGCAAGAAGAGATGAGCTGCCAGAGAGCATATTGACTGACCTAGAGATGACTAGAGCAACTTTTTCTGGACTGATTGTTGGGAGTTTTATTAGACAAGCGCTGCAGTTAAGCCACAGTACACTGTGAAGCATGGTGGCAAAGGTATTATGGTATGGGGGTGTTTCTCATGCCATGGTGTACACTTTGAATACATAAAAGTACTTGAAGAGTTCATGTTGTCTTATGCTAATGAGGAAATGCCTATGAAATGATGGTTTCAGCAATATGATTCCAAGCGGACAAGTAAGCAAGCAGTATCTTGGTTCCGGACCAACAAGATTAACATTATTGGAGGGAACAGCCCAATCCCTGGACCCCAAATAATTGAAACACTGTGGGTGACATCAAGCATGCTGTTTCTGAGAAATGTGGGGAATGTGGTCTGTAGAATGAACGGTGTTCCTGCAGTGCTAATATTTTGAACACAAAATAGTTTATTGGAGGAGAAATTGCAGATCTGGAGGATTAATATTGTGCCGTTTCTGTGTTTTTAATCTTTCACAGAGAGAAGGACAAGATCATCACACGGACCCTGAAAGCCAGGATGGATTAGAGCTTCTGTTTCTCTCTGCACTTCCTCCACTCAGTTGTTTTGTATAAAAATAATTCAAACACACCCGCTCTCTGTTTTCTTACTGATCCTGTTCAATAAAAAAAAAGGGTTTAAACAAGAACCATTTGTCATCTGTGAGGATCCTTGGTCCACAATGAGCTTGAAGCTGGTTTGCCAGTTGTCATCCAAAGGATTTTGTTGCTAACCATTGGGAGACAGGCTGTACACAAATACATAAAATACATCAGTGCATAATTTAAGATTTGCAATAATGTATTATTAATTAAAAAAATAATTTCTGCTAACTGGTGACCCGTACAGGTTGTACCTGGCCTCTCAACCAATGATCAGGGATAGACGATGGATGAATATGTCCGTTACGAAATCAGTGATTTCATGGTTATGTGCTGCAGCTCATCATACATTTATTTATTATAACAGACTTAACCAACAAGGTCAGTAGGTGGCGCTAATTGAGTTCGCAGGGTGACCAATCTGTTGAACAGCAGCATCCATGTACATTATTTCCTGGTTCGCTGCAGCACAGAAGCTGTTAATTTATTAAACACTGAAATATTTAGATTCTTTTTTTCAATATAGAATGCATTCAAATGTGTTTACAGGATATTAAGATTACTTCATTGAAGGTATATTTATTAAATAATGTATTTACTTAGCCTGTGCAGGCTGGACAGAGGTTTGTTAAATAAACGGATTATTTAGTAACTGAATAGTATCTCTAAATGATCATCAGTGATTTTAGTCCTGAACCTTTAGTAGAAAAGTAAAGTGCTCATCAACATTAATGTCATGCTAATTTTGGACTCATCATTGGACTGGATTTACTTTAATACATACAGGATCAAAGGTTTACATACTCTCAGCTAATATTTGGATAAATGGCCCCTTGGCCACCGCTCACTTTGTGTAGCCATCAACAGGTTTCTGATATAAGTGACTACTCTCTTTGTGGAGTTCCTTTAAACCGGGCGGTTTTCTGGCACAAACCCTGATTTTAAGCACAGTCCAGAAATTTCTAATAGATTTGAGGTCAGGGCAGTTCCAGATGATACAGTTAACCTTCTTTGCTCATTCCAAGACACGTTTGGGATTGTTCTGCTGGAACCTGATTGTGTTATAGATGCAGTTGATTTGAGGTAAGGCTGAAAAATTCGGAGGTCGTCGTCCGTCATTCCATCGACTCTGTGTAATGAACCAGTTTTAATGGCAGCAAAACAGCCCCACAGCATAATCTTACCACCACCATGCTAGACAGTAACATGTTCTTAAGGTTGTTCTTAGGTCTAAAAAGCCTCACCCTGACCTCTTCATGTATTCTTACCAGTGTGGCCATTTTAGCTCGACCCCTGGACTTTTCTCCAGCAGGCATTTGGTTTGTCCATGTGGGCAGTGGATATTGGAGCAGGTCGATCTTGGACCAAAAGTGTGTTTCAGCATCTACCAGTTTGTGAACAGTTTGGGATGTGGTGAATCCAGGATGGTTCTTAAACATCCACCCAGTCTCTTCATCCCGAGGGCGACTGACTGGGGCCAAACTTCAACGCAGCTGGATGTTCCAACCTACCAAAGAACCCAATAACACACCAAAACGGGTTTTGGAGGGTTAACATCAAGCTTCTGGGTTGGGCCCCAACCTCAGCCCTTTTGAACATTCATGGAGTATGTTTAAAAATAGGGTCTGAACCTGGAAACCAACAATCCTGCCAAAAGAGGGGTCAAATATTCAGACAGAATTATGGCAGGACTGTTTATGGCTGCAAGCAAGGTACCGTTTACCCAAATATCAGCGGGGATTCTGGGGACGCGTGTTTAAATTCGAGTCCGTGTGGATTATAAAACCAAATGCTTTAAACTCATACATCAAATTCTTATAAAGCAAATCCCAAAATTAATGATTGTCATGAGCGTATGAAAACTTCTGAAAAGAATTGTATATAAAAAAGAAAAAAACAATGTAGGAGTAAGTTTGAACCATTAATTATTTACAAAGAAATGACTCACTTTCCATTTGCTCATTCCAGTGTTATTGTCCCAAACTACAAAGTGTAACTTAGAAGAGATTTATCATTTGGAGATTTTACTCATTTAATGACTACGAAGGATGAACATGTATTTTATTTTCAGTTCACTTATTAACTCAATCTGTGAATTACTCAGCAGGCAGAAATGAGGTCACAAACATATTGAGTTTTTGTGCGATTTATCTCCTAAAATGACTGAAGTCATAAAAACATGCACACTGAGGACAACAGAAGAGCACGGACAACAAAAACAAGATAAAACTCCCTTTAATATGCAATGAGTCATTCTTCAAGTAACCTTTTTCCTAAAGTCTGTTGGTAACAAAACAATACTGTATACAAACACAAAATTGCTACATTAATGTAAACAAGATATAAAAATGATCATTATGGTATTAAAACAAGTATCTGCTGCAGAATTCCCCTTATTTGTTTTACATGGGTTTACTTTTCTATGCTCCAACCAACCTCCACCAAACTTCTGGGTTAAATTTGAAAATATATCCAGAGACATTATGGCAACGTAACATTCAAATGTTTTTTTGTTTTTTTTTTTTAATCCTTTTGTTGGTTTAGTCATAACACAGTCATAACGAAGTTAAGTGGTTTGACGTTACACCTGGTGCTGGAGTCTCATGAGCACGTCAGCCATGCATTTTCGTTTTTTTGGACACTGCATTCGTTTACTTTATACACTGTGATATATTAATGTGTTAATCTCCAATTTGTCAGCAGTACATGTGAATCTTTTAAGGAGAAGCCTGGTGGCGATTGTCAGAGGAGTTGGTCATGCAATCGGGCCGTTCTGCACTTGTGTGTCTAAAAGTGAAACTGACGAGACTCTGCTGACGGACATGGTAACTGCTGAAGCAAGGCATTAGTGAGACAGTTTTCGTGCTGGCGTGAGGAGCAGATAAGGTGTTGTGGAGAGTAGATTTAAAATGAGAAATAAAAAAGGACAAGGAGGTTACTGGGATTTGAATTCACAAAGTGAGGAAGTGGTGGCGTTACGTAACAGGCTCAATGGACCCCCGCAGGGTGTGGGATCATACTGGATGCTTGTTTCTTATTTTTTTATTTTAAAGAGGGGAGAGAGAGAGAGAGAGACAGAACACACAGAAGTGAAAGTGTGGCATTTAAACTGATCTATGACTGGAGGTGACCGGCTGGACTGGAGGATGAGTCTATGACAAGATGTTGGACATGAACTCGTAGAACCGTTTAGAGTACTGCTCCGGGTTCACCGTTGAGATCTCGGCCCCTGCCTGAGGAACAAAACGTAAAACACTTTAAAATCTGAACAATAAGCAAAGCTGCAGACCAACTTCTTGCACTGGTTCGCCTTCCATTTTTTAGTTATTGGCACCAAAAATGTCCACAGCTCCCATTTAAGCACAATATTTCACCAGAAAAAAAGAAAAAAAATGGCCAAAGTTTTCAAACACAAAGTTTCTGATGCTCTCATCAGAAAAAGGTGACACTGCTGCAGAACTGGAGAGGACAGTTTGTAAATATCTGCTATGATCACATAACAACAGCATTTAAATACACTCAAGTAGTTAAAGCCTTGTAAACTATTGTGGACAATTTGGCTGAAGCTGCGTCTGATCTGCTGATGTAAATTTGACGCACACCAAGGATCGTGCTGGAAGCACTTTGCCGCCACCCAGTGATCAAAGTGTGACCTACACGTGCAATTTTACAGCATTAGGCTGTATTTAAAATACTTTGATGATGGAACAGCAGCGATAATACAGAAATCTATTACGTAATTACATTTCAAAGCCTTGTTTCAGCAAAAGCAGCATCAATAACACAATCTACATACCTGAGACTGGACAACTAACGTTACCATTATGTCACTTATTTTGCACCATACCTAAATGTATATCTATAGCATGGGCTGTATTCAAATTAACAATCTCTACTTAAATAAGTATATGTTTGACAGCAAAGATTTTCTTTCTGTAAATAAATTCAGGAAATACATGATCCTCCAACCCCGTCTATACGTGGACAGACAAGGTGTTGGAAATCTGTCTCATGGAACAAACATACTTCAAAAAGACATGTTATCATAATTAGGGGACCTGCTTCTAACATACCTAAATGACAGTGTTACAAATTTGACTTCAATGTCTGTTTTTGTTGTTTATCTTCTCCGTCTCTGGTTGCTAAAAATGTTTAGAAAATATCCAAAAAGTAATATTACATTCTGAGGCTAATGTACAGAGTGTATTATTAGAGCAATAATAATAATAATTATAGGATGTTTATTTCTCAATTTAATTCAACTTTCTCAAAATAATAGTTATATATATATCTAAAAATAGGTCTGTTTGGAGAATGGGATCTTGGTCCTAAGTGAGATAAACGACATCAATAAAGCTGAAATTATAATATAAATAAAAGTGAAAATAATGGAAAGGTCGAAGGTCTGCAAAATTTGCATCTTAGGACAATATTCAACTCACAACCACATAACTATAACTGATTTAATCAGGAAGTGACAGTTCAGGTTTTAATGTCTGCTGCATGGTAACGGAGTAAATTTATCTGCCGGATTTGTGTCTGCAGTGCATTGCTCATGATGCACCCAGCACCGTTCCAGCTTACAAGCCCTGATTAAAAATGCTAACAATATGCGGACAAATATGACCGATCCAAACATCCAGCTAAAGGTTGATTCACTTTAGCATTAGCTGCAGGCACATGCTACGTTCAATCTGCATGTTGCACAGGCAGGAAAAACATCCATGTCTTTACGATAAAATAAAGAGACATGTTGCAACAATGCAAAAACAAAACAAAAAAACATCAAAATATTTCACCCTAATTTAACCAATATTTTAGCCTAAAGCCTACAGATGTTCAAAGAAAAATGGCCCCATGATCAGTTCTTTAAAATCACATATTTTCTAGTTTTGTTGAGTAGGTTTAGCATAACGGATATCAGAAAGTAAATACACTGCAGGCTAAACTGCCTTGCTTTCTGGCTGAATATTTAATCCACTTTATTATACAGTGTTTGGGCCCCAGCATGTGACGGACTGCAGTGCTGTACTGCATGCAGTTCCTGCTCATCAGGTTGACTTTAAAGACTTTAGAGGCAGAGAAAAGTCTCTCATGTCTCTCAGTCGTCATTTTACAAAGCAAACTTTCAGTCAGTCCCTTTGGTTTAATGTACACAGAGAAAACCACAAGATTTTGTTGGAAAACCTTGGAAAATGTCTAAAATGCACCAAACCCAGAAGACTTTTAATTCCAACCTGTTTGAACTTTTATTTAACAGTTTATGTCTCTGACCATCTCTATGCAGGCTGCTGTCAACACCACCAACTCGGTCAGACGACAACCGAACACAGAAGATTTATGAACCGGAGGATTTTACAATCAGCAGAATAGTTGTTGGTATCAGGATTGGGTATAAAAGGAGATCTTTACTGGATCGGTATAGATGGCCTGATCTCTGTTTTAACCAAGACATTGTATTTGTAACATTTGTAACATGGGCTACCCTTTTAAATGGCTCAAACGCATTTATAAAAGCTGCTGAGAATGTTATTTATAAACACCAAATAAAGGAAATGATTTAGTTCCTACCACCCCAGCCACACCCCGACTAAAACATGCACAGGACTCATTTTCAGCAAAATACAGGTTATTAATCCTGTATGTTAACATTCCTACAATTACTGAATAGTTAAAAATCAATTAAATCAAAAAGAATAAAGTCAATAAACAGTTTCTGTGAGCCACCCTCTTGTTTGAACGGTTGTGGCTGACATGATGAATCCATAAACTGGCATAAATGTCTGTAGAGGTCCATGCTGCTGTGCCAAAGCTTGAAATTAAAAAGAAATCTGAAATATTTCCAAACAGCCCAATTAGTACTTCTTCTAAGTGAGACACAAGTGTAGAAGGCTTTATTCTGCCATCTGTCTAGAAAATACAATCTGGAAATACAAAGATTTATCCAAACCTGGGAAGAAAAACCCCTAAAACATTTCCATATTTTTCCAGACTACACAGGAAAACTGCACTTTAAACTTGAACAGAAAACGGCGGTATACTTTTATCCTGGCATTCAGCCCACGGCTAGTCTCCAAAATGATCCCAAAAACAATGTAATCTATGAAAATTACAACTATTACAAAGATTTTTGAGGTATACTCTTATTTTATTCAATAAATGTATTAAATAATTATAACCAGTATATTTGTATTTCTAAATATTTTCCATACAGTGAAAATATAATAGTATAAGCATAAACTAGCAACAAGTGATCTCTGTAGTTGCTTTGGATGTTGTAGAGTCGCTTTAAACGCGTTTCACCAGAAACGGTAATAACTGTTGGCTGTTAACTGGACCTGCTGGGCTGGACGGTGGGACTAGAGTCCATCTAATCAGAGAAACTCTGAAACAGATGTAGAGTATGCATAGAGCCGCTGCATCGTTAAGCTCTCCTTAGAAGAACGGCGTTCTACATGACTCATTTCATGTACATGTGTGCCTTTCTGTCTGTCCACAAATCAAAAGCCAAAGCCTTCCTGCAAGCGAAGTGCATGCCTACAGTTACCTCCCTGATCACGTTTAACAGCTGAGTGATAGTTTCACCTTTTAGTGAAAGCTGATTGCTTCAGGTTTGGTTTTAATCCGAAACGAGCAGCTCTTAGCAACAGCAAATACTGGGATAATTCAGAGAATGATGATTAGCAGTATGGTCACTCTGCTGAATCCTCCGGCCCTATTTTAAAGTCAATAAAAATAGAGCCACCATATTTTAACACTCACCCCATGTTTCACAGTTTTGGCAGCATGTGCAGCTTTTTTCTTAGCGTCATAGTGCGTGAGGATGTCAATAATAGCCATGAAGTAAACCTCCTTCTTCACAGCACCTGGAACACAAACAACAAACAATCACCTTTTGTTTCACCTGTGGACCAATTGAAACTGCTGATCGTATTAATAATAATAATAATGGGAGTGAACCGCATCTGTTCAAGGTTCCTGGTGCTGACAGTCTTAGCTTCACTGACAAAGATGTTGGGTAAGAGTTGGGTTTATTCACAGTGGCTTGCAAAACAGTTGTTTTTTTTTTTTACATTTTGGCACATTAGAACAACAAAACTTTTATCCATTTTATTAGCATTTTGGTCACTGAAAACTCTTGCCACATATTTTCATATGGATTTAGGTGTGGACTGACTGCGCCTCCCTCACCAATGAATATGCTTTGATGGTGATGTGCAGAGTGTTTGTTTTCTGCCACACAAGTGATTGCGCATTTTCTCATCTGACCAGAGCACCTTCTTCCACATAACTGCAAACAGGACTGATTATAGCTCTCTTCCAACACTGGCTTTACTCCTGCCACTCTTCTATAAAGGCCTGATTCAATGAGTGCACCATGCAACAGATTCTCCCACTTGAGCTGTGGATCTCTGCAGCTCCTCCAGAGTTACCATAGGGCCACTGGCTCCAGTGTAGCCATAGTCTTTCCTTTTTCAGATGATGGATCGAACAGAGCTCTGTGAGATTTTTAAAGTTTTGGATATTGTTTTATAACATAAGCTGCTTTAAACTTCTCTGCAGCTTTCTCTCCTTGATCTATACAGCGCTGTTTGGTCACTAATAAACATCTGACGCCTTCACAGGGCAGCCATAATAATACTGAGATTTATACACACAGGTGGAGTCTGTTCAGTCATTCAGTGACTTCTAAAGGCAATTAGTCGGGGATTTCAACGTCAAGACACTTCCTGTCGGACTATCACATGAAAAACTCAACAGAAGTTCAATACTGCGGTCTAATCTAAATGAATGAACTTCATTCGATTTTAAAACAATGTCGCTCACTGTCGTGGCTCTTGATTGCGTAAACGTCCACAGAAGAGTCGAACTCCCCGGGGCCGAAGAATCCTCCACAGTTGAGAGGGTTTCCAGGACTGTCCGGAGGCGTGCCGAAAGAACCGGTCAGTACGCCTCGTCCCATTTCGTCGTTCTCAAACTCCTCGTCCTCCCCTGCGCCCTCTACGTCCATCTCCTCCTGCTCCGCCCGCTCCACATCATGGATGCCCACCAGCAGACTGTAGTCCATGATCTTCAGCGTGGCCAAGAACTGAAACAGCAATACGGAGAGCCCTCGTTATTCAGGGGTCCAACTGGAACATTAGAATGCCAGAAATATAAACCTGGCTTCTTGGAGAAAATAAAAGCTGCATCAGGGAGGCCTTATGCAAATACATCAATAGATTTGAAAAAAATCGTTTGTGAAAGCAAAGCTGCAGTCCTAAAAGCCAGGAGAATAAGAGAAAGTGTCTCTACCTCCACATCCCGTTTTAGCTTCTCCAAAAAGTACTTCTTGTTATCATCTCCTATCTGCAGTTTGTGCCCTTCATTCAGGAAGTCGTTGTCTTTAAAAGTAGGAAGCTCTTTAGCCTGAAGAGAGACGTATTATATTAGATTTGCATCATTTTTTCTGAATATCTAAACATGCACTGCTGCATTTTCGAAACATGAACAATTTAAAACAAGACCCAGAGCATCTTGATGTTTCAAATGAGGCCTTTGCACAAGGTACCAACAGAGTGTATCTGCTTTCTGCTTAGAACTAGCTAATTTAGCTGTCATTTGACAAGTTTGCTGCGGGGGTCAGCCGAGGGGGGTTATTTTTGTCTCTTCATGACGGCAGCCGTCAGCACACAGGAGTAAGGCTTACCTTCTCTTTGTCACTGGCTTCCCTTGCAACTGTAGAACCCTAAAATCAGGATGAATACAAACAAAACGATTAAAGCCAACACACGATCCATCCAGAGAACTTTCACACCGATTTATACACAGGAAGTGAAGCTTTAGAGTTGAGAAAAGGGATGTGAGACAGGTGTGACGCTGTCACGGCCATGATTTCCTTTAATACTCAGCACAAACTGAGGTTCAACAGCCTTGAACAATGAGCTGGACTTCTACTCTTCTGCCGCATAAAATCCATGTTCAAAGAGAGAAAACATCACGAGTCAAACAAAGCAAGCCCCTCTAATATATGGTACATCAGTGCAGAACCAAACCAGATACAGCGTTAGATTAACACGGATTGCTTTTTACTTCAAACTGGAGCTCTGCTTCTCTTTCATCAAGAGGTAAAAATCCATTGATGCATATTTGAATCTTTCTACACTCAAGGATTCACCGTTACTGCATGTTTCCACATGCTAAAAGTCCCAAATGCACCGTTTCCAGACGGAAACCTCCAGAGGACTTAACGTCTCTGTTGCTTTTTTACAGATGGACTCATCTGTTGGATGGACAAACAAATGGACAAATTACAGATAAAAGGAGGAATGGATTGACTGATGGATGGTAGGTTAAATGGAGGAATTGATGGACGGACGGACTGAGAAGTGGATGGGTGGAGGGATGGACAGACAGAAGGATGGATACAAAAGTTCTGACAGCAGGACATGGAGTAATGTCTGGAAAAGCAGATTTCCTTCTATTCTCTGTTTATTCCACACTCTATACTTAGGATTAAATAGGGTGTGCCAAAGGCCACAACAATAAAAGATGAATAAAGTAAATATTCTGTCAGTTTTGAGTAGAGCCACCTTCAGTCATAAGATATGCAGCATTAATGAACTTGGGTTTATCTATTAAAAGTTAAACCCTTTACATTTTTTTTTCCAATAATGTCCAAATAATTCTGTGATTTCTGACTGTAGTTGTGTTCAGAATGAGCAACTTTCATTCAGACATGCCTGTGAAAACGACTGCAATAGCTGGAGTGTATGCATGCTATTTGCCAAATTATGTGAATCCATGAAATCAAAGTTGCTGAAATCTTAAACGATCACGTCCAGTCACTGTCACAACATGGATGCAGTGGCAGCGTAAAATTTAATCCAAGACGTCTCCAATCAGGAGTTTCAAAAAGTCAGAATTAAATGGTCCAAAGATCAGACCTCAAAGAAAACTATCAAATCGGTAACAGAAAAGTTATTTTAGTCAGTTTCTTACAAAGCTTCCAATAAAGCCCATTTTTTACCTTCAGGTCATACTTGCGGTGCACAGTGAGACGATGGCTGAAAACGTTCCGGGTCACCACCATGTACGTCTCCACGCCGTCCACCGTTAGCCTGTACATGCCCAGGAACTGAGGGAGCAGCGTGTTGCCATGACACTCCACTATGAACTAGAAGCAACGAAGAGGAGACGAGCGCAGGGTGTAACGAGGAGTGTGGGAGTGTGGGATGAAATATTCAGCTTGATTAAAACTCAGCAGAGCACTGCTCTACAATCCTTTTATTTTATGCAGTGATGCATCATTAACATCGGTACTTAAAGTGAGCTCAGAATAAAGAGATATAAGTATGTGCCACCCCCCCCAAAAAAAGGGTGAGTCTACCTGGTGATATTTCTTCAGGATGTTGTGCATCTCAGCAATGTCCTCACTGGATACAGTTTTGATTACAAAGCGATGGTCATAGCTGGTCAGGAAGCGGTTACCGAAGCGGCCCTGGGAGTCGCTGTTGAGCGGGGCACTCCTGGTCAGAGAGTTCTGCCAGGGAAAAAAGCTTCTTAGACTTTTAAAAACTTTTAACAACTCATGTGGATTTTCATTTCGGTTACTAGTGTTTGCTTTATCATTTAGCGAAAAGTGGGTCACCTGGTAGTCCTGGTCATCGATGGCGAAGCGCTCCCGCAGGTTGCGGAACACCATGGGACAGTATTCTTTAAACTTAAAGCGACTCGGTAGGTTTTCCCTGACAAGGAAGAAACAGATGAATGGTAAGAGTCACAACGTTTTGTTTAACAGGGAAAAAAGGAAGAAGAAAACATGCTTGAATGAGGATTGCCAGGTTTATTTCGGCTAGTTTTATTCGGTAGAGGCAGTAAAACAATGCAGTGGTGATGCTATAATGCAACGAACTAAAAAAACAAACAACCTAATACTCAAAATCACTGGGCTCCTGGTGTCTATGTGGTTCAGAAACAGGAAACCAGAACTAGAAGATGTACATTTCCAGTTGAGGTTTGTAGGTTTGTGTTTCTAATCAATTTGTTTTTTTAACTGGATAATTTTTGCAAATTAGCAGTCAGACAAGAAGTTTTGAAAGATAAGACGACCTTCATCCAAACCTTCAGCCTCTGATTAACAGACTATCTGTATGAAAAACTTAACATCAGCTGAGTCAAACAGACACACTGGAAGGAAAAATGTCACAGACATAAACACCATGAATTAACTTGGTATATGCACACCATCAGTGACTGCATTTGTGTGTCAAAAGTCTCGGTGCTTAACCACGAACTAAGGATGTCCCGATCCGATTCCAGGTACCGCTTGGCTTTCCGATCAAGGCCTTTAATAATCATCAATATCGAGGTGTATTTTAACCCTTTGCAATGACATTCACAATGACAGAGAGACTGTATTGGCTGCAGCAGCTTTCCATCTATCTGCATCAAATGACCTGCTCTGCACACTGGGCACAGACACATTGGAGGAGTAAAGTTAGCCTACCACCTGAGTGTATTGAAGACTGCAGCGGTATGTGTCGAGTCAAATATAACAAATGCTAAAGCTACGCACATATTAGGTAATGCTTTGTCAACAACAACAAAAAAAAAAACATTAAAGCAGCTTTCTGAACCAAATGAACCCAGAAATGGGGCAAAATATTGAGGCTGTGCTGCAGAAAGTCCAGTTGGGACGAAACATCTGTTGCTGTCAAGACAAATGAATAGCAGAGACTGGTGAGTGGGTTAAGTGGGACACAATACCAGTAATAATATACAGTCTCAATGCAGATGTGTTACATGCATAACCTCAGAACTAAAAACATCTCGATATGGTCATCTCTTCAAGGAAAACTTTATTTCTGTTTTAGCTAGTACAACATGCATTCAGCCTACTCCAGGAGAACCCTGGGAGTTGTAGAGAACAGCATTCACAATAATCAGATTTAGTTTTGCTGGGAAATTAAGACAAATATTCATCAGTGAACATCTCTCTGGCTCTGAGAGAAAAACGACAGTTCTTGCAAAATTCTTCAAGTTTCAGTAGCTTTCAAGCAGATTTAATAGGTAAAAAAGACCCAACAATCTGTGTCACATTCACAGTTTTATCACTTGGGGTGTATTCACAGTTGCCTCTTTTGGTCCGCTTTAAACGGACCAGAGTTCGTTTCCCCCCTTGGTCCGGACCTTTTGTACAGGTGTGAATTCACTCAAGCGAACCCTGGTCCGGTCCAAACAACCGGACCGAGACCACTTTAAAAAGTGGGTCTCGGTCCGCTTCCAAACGGACTCTGGTGCGGTTCGCTTATGGTCTGAATACGAACCGGCCCCGATCCGAACCAACTACAAAAAGCGTAGGTCTCTTTGGACATAAAAAGCCACCGTAGCCGGTAGCAAAGGTGTGTGTTGTACGGTAATCATACCTGATAAGCTGTGTGTTGCTTAGCAACGCTACTGACTTGTTGTGGGACAAGACACGTAGAGAACGTCGGCGTTCAGCACGCATTCTCCGACGGGGTTCCAAAATTATAAATGGAACGTCTCAAAGTCTGTGTTGAATGAGCTGCTCTTGACTCTCAATAATATTGCAGCTGTAATAACGGCATAAATATGCAGAACGGAGGTGCTACACGCAGCACGTCTACAGCCGTTTTCCTACATTTCCGGCTCTGTGCTCTGTCCCGCCCCCTTCATTTCTGTCCAATGGGAACAATGATCGTCACCCGGGTGGCTTTGTTTACAAGTAATAGTTCACTTGCAAAAAGTACAATGTGTAAACAAACCAAACCAATTGAAAAAAATAAAGTTCTCTTTTGGTCCGGACCAAACAAGCGGACCAAAGGCGTTTCCTGGTGTGAATACAACCTAAAATTCAAAACGAAAATCCAGAATGACTCTACAGGAAGTTGCAAAAACCACAGCATCATGAAATACTTGACTATAAAACAGATTTAATAATATCTACAATTCTGGATATTCAGTCTAGCCCTGTACACCTAATAGGCAAATTTAAAGATTGCCTCGGCATCAGATTAATAAAAAAACCAACAGAAATGAATTAAAGATAATTACAGCATTTACTATGACTTACTGTCCTTTTGCAAGTGACAGTCCTTTTTAATCCAACGGTTTGCACTTTGATTTCTCCTTTTAAAAGCTTCACATGAACTGATGTACCTACTTGTTAAATAGGTGGTTGTCCACTTTGATCTTACTGTAGGCTTTAAAGTCATCTGGCATCAGCATCACGGGTACAGGCACATTACTTAACTCATTAATCTACAGGAGAAAAAGGAGAAAGACAAAGGAGGTCAGAAAGGTGCTCCAAGAAGAGTCTAAGCAACAGATCTTTATGCAAACAATGCACACAGTTAGAAATCACATGCAAATGTGTTTTAGGGCGGCTAGCGAGCAAAACTTGTCATCATAACATTCCTCCGGTTATACGTCCTTATAATGAGATGCCAGAGAAACTAATGGATTGACAGGGTTTTCTCGGGCTACATGAAACATAAAGTACTGCCCATCCCCCACTTGTTGCTGCACATTGCTGGACAGCTATTTGAAGGTTGCCTCATTTTTCTCTCGATTACAAGAAAGACAAATTCAGTTGTTTGGAAAACTTTCCAGTTGTGAAACACGCAAAAAAATCAGAGTGTGAAAAGAAACGAGTGCCCACTATGACTCTTATTAGGATCACCGCCTTGTAAAACTACAGCTGGCAAGTTACAAGCAGCATATCTGTTTAGATGCCGACTACAGGCCCCGGTGGAGCAGACGGCCTGACTATTCAAGCAGCTAAAATCAGATCATTTTCCTCCCAGTCTATAAAGAGCAAGACAGCAAAAAGCTATGATATCCTCCTAAATAAGAATTAGAAAACTATGACTAAATTTAGTGCGTTATATTTTTACCATCCCAAACCAGCAGCCAGAACAACTCTGGTTTCTCAGGGCTATTAGCCTCATCAGTTACATGTGACATGATCTATGGGAGTCAGCAGCAGCAGCGATCAATTGTCAGGCCAGAAAAGGCTGTTTTTTTGTTGTTGTTTTTTACTGCTGCAGTTCAACTACCCAACGCCGATTTTATCTGCAGAACCATGTCCAGAACACAAGGTCATCCAGAAGAACTTCAGCAAAACAAAACGATTCCGGCGAATCAGTTAAAAAAAAATCCCAACATACCCAGAAGGACGCTGCTAAATGCCACTGCAGCTGTTTGGCAAATTCTTTTATTGCAGTAAGTAAAGAAAGAACGCTAAAACGCCAACTTTCAATGCTTTTCTTTCTCCATCTCTGCCAGGCAACAATTAACCATGCATGCAACTTCTGACTGGACGGGCACAGCTTTGATGTGAAGGCTGCTTGATGTTTTGAACCGGCCCAACACCCACACCTCAAATCATCAGGCCTGTGTGCAGCACCCACACACCCAAAGTTCACCCGCTGAATACTAAAGATGCTGCAGAGATAAACATCCCATTAACTGCCTCCTCAATCCCCAAGCAGAACCTTTTATTTCCAACGCATCACCTAGATTTAACTGCACTTCGAGTAAAGGAGGTCACGCAGAAGCCCTGGTTGTCCATGTCAGCGCCAAATAAATCCCTAAAAGGTTAAATTACAAGTGAGAGCATGGATGGATCTGAAAAGAAGAAAACAAAAAACACAGTTGCCTGGACACACACCACCTTCCTCCAAATTATCCCACCAATCACAGTACAGTTAGGTCATTTTAACCGTTTCCCGTTCCAACTTTCCAGACATTTTCACTGTGGGTAAATATCCTTGAAGTTGTATATAAAGGAAAGTTGTTGTTTGCAAAACGTGTTGATTTGTATTGATGTTGCATTCATGTATAAATGTGTAACAAGATGTTTGTGCTCGCGCTGAGGAATGTGTCTGTATGTGTTCATTTTGATATTTTGCTCATTTTGGTGGCATGTCTGAAACCAAAATAAACAAACGGAAGACATACGGAGCTGCGTAGGATCAACTACAGAACCTGCATTCAAAGCACAAAAAAAAAAGACAAAAATAGGGTTAAAAGGGGAGGCGTAACTACCTCCAAAAGGATAACAGAACTATGAAAAGATTTCAGTGAAATCTGTAAAATGCGCTGGTTAAAAGAAGCCTCCTCCAAATATTCAAAAGAAAACACCTTTTTTTTATTTATCTCAATCTCTTAATTCAAGTAAAGCAGTCTAACCATGACCGAGCCAAAGTAGCAGCACTTTTCTACAGTCTTTATGTGCATTATATTAAAACACAGTTTTAGTGATGTTACGGAAAAGAACAAAATGATCTTAGAAATAATCATAACAAAATAGCTATATAATTGGGTCCTATAACATGGTTTTAGGATAAATAATAGAGTTTACTCAATGACCAAATTTAAAATTACATTACAAACCAATTGCTTTCATTTAAAGCAAAAATAACTTTACTGCAAAGTAAAAACATACCGATCAGCACGGCAATAATATGCACTTATTATTATTACTAAACGTTTAGAGTAAGCATCCATTAAATTCATTTATAATTTTTGGGTAAACATGTTTAGTGCACAGGATATGATATAATTTTGCCCCTCTTCTCCCTATAGAGTAACAATGGGAGAACGACCCGCAGATATTTGGTCAATTAGTCAGGCAATCCGCTCGTGTCAGCCTGCAATCAGCCGCTTTGCAGACATGGCAACTTCAACTTCAAAACAACATTGTCTTAAATCACAAGTGGATTTTCTTTAGTTTCCACTCTATATTTCTATATATCTATATTTCTAAAAAAACAGACAATATTTGTCTTTCTTGTTAGTTTGTGAAAAGTGTAGCCGCTTTCTTTCAGCCTCATGGCATAGTTGGCATCTCTTTAAAACGACTGTAGGAAACTGGAAGACAAAAAAATAACCGTTTTTTTTATTTAAAACAGTAACTTGTGATAATATAAATATTTTCTTACCTTATTACCCATATATGTGCTACGCACTACACATATTGCTAAATTTACAATTTTTTTTTTTGCTTTATACTTGATTGTTTTTGTCCCTGTTGCTTTCATTAGACACATTTTTTTTTAGCATCATTTCCTTTCTGAAATTTTCGTCTTTCACGATCGTTCGTTTTGCATCACACCAACTACAATTTCTACATCATTTTTCTGTTTTCTCGTCTGCATCTTATACTGAATCACAACGGCTGGCCCCTCATGCTGAGCCCGTGTCTGGCTGGAGGTTTCTTCCCATTAATTGGTGCCGTTGCCTTCCACTGTCGCCACATGCTTGCCAAGGACGAGAGACTGCTGAGAAGTTAACAAATGAATCGACTGTAGAAGAACTGCTGCAAAGTCAATGACTGGACAAGATCGACTGGGATTTTCTTATATAAATAACACCGACCTCATTTGTAGTAGAAAGTGAATTTACATGCATTATATTATAATTAGCGATAATTTAACCATATTGCATTGATTCCAGATTTCTGGATTCAAGTCGAACCCGTTTGCTTTGGAAAGTGCCATGAGACGACACTTGCTGTGACCTGGTGCAATATTTTGAGATAAAAAAAACTGAATTGAGAGGATTACACTAGTTTCATGTGTTTCTGAGCGCACATCTGAACACTGGAATAGGTCCAAAACCACAGTTTAATGTGGCCCTTCTTGATTTTGCCAAGTCTCCTCAGTGATCCGTTCATGCCTGAGAGGCAGCTTTTCCCCCACGTCGATCAGGCTAGACGAAAGCAACAGTCGATGCACACAAGGCGAATCCAAACTGCTTGTGCAACCCACTCCATCCATCTATCCATCACCTGGATGACCCAACCTGCCCTGGACAGAGCTTTTTTTTTATAGCCACAAGCAGCCTTAGCCAAAAGAGAATGTGATAGATTTTCTGCTCTAATTATAGTGAAATGATGTAATGGAATAAAGTGCAGCAAAGAGACGATGGAGTTCAACCCCAGCAGCAGTATATACGAGCTTGGAACAGGTTTGTTTTGAAATCTGTGTAACCTGCTTCTCCGGCTGCCTGTTCCAGCCCCTCCCACCTCATCAAGCCATCACCAGCATATCACGACGCGGAAAAAAAACCCACTTTATAATCATAATAATCTATAACGGCAGAATAATCCCCACTGAGCAAATAAAGCAACTTCTGGTGGGCATGCAGATTTTCTGAGCTCTGTAGATTTCATGCTGGAGTCGGACTTTCATGCACAGATTGTAATTAAACTCTTATGAACAGTGTGCATTATAACTAAAACATAAAATCCATGATTTAATCAGTTTTTTTTTGTTTTTTTTTTGTGAGCTCTAAGGTGGTGAAAATGCCCCAAGAAGTCTGAGAAGCAAATAAAAATCTGGATCACTGCAAAATGCAGAGTGAAATCCTAAAAACAATCCTCCCCATTTGATTACAATATTAAAAACAGCTGAATGCAAGTGAAATATTACGTTTTGCTTTAAAGCATAAAGCTCGTGTGACAGGAAGGTGTAGCTAAATGAAAACACGCCGACACAGAGGCAGCGGTGATGTACTCACCGTGTGATTGACACCCCACATTAACACGCTCAGGATGGGCTCGCTTGCTCGGAACAGCTTCACTTTCTGTCCTATAAAATGTTTCTTTTTCGTCTTGGTTTTGCTGGCGCTGACGGCCGCCGCGCTGGTGCAGTTGGATGACATGATGATGCCGTCTCCGGCTGGCTGTTCGCTTCACGCAACAAAAACAACAAAAAGGAAACCCGCAAAGTTAACGACGTGTAAACTGAGATCTATAAGTGCATCGTGGTGGCCGTCCAACTCTCGTTGAGTCTGTGTTGGTGTAGGAGGACTGCGTGAGTGTGTGTGTTTGTTGTTTGGGAGTCAGTCAGCGGCGGAGCATTTTGCGCTGTCACCACCCTTCCTCCTCCCGAGCAGGCCGCGGCGGAGTCCAGCGAGGAGCAAGCTAGCCGGCCATCGGGCTACAGCGCCGCCGCCCTCGTTTAAAAATAAACAACCAGCCAGCGATGAAATGTCGCTGGGCAGCTCCTCTTCGTCCTCTCTGCACGTCTGTAACCTGAAACTGACGCTGTGCTGTATTATTTCAAGGTGAATAAGCCCCTCATGATGAGTCGGAGACGGTTGTCAACCGCCCGCCGCCAAACAAGCGATGCGTTTGGGGTGTCCTCAAGATGGCGCCTGCGCCGCGCCCCCTGCAGGCGTAGCGGTGGAACTGCAGGGGTTCCCATTTTTAACCTGCAGGAGATTACATGTTTAGCCTGGATTAGGCCATCAGAAAAGGGGGTGATTTACCGACAGATATGTGTTCCTTTTTAACAAATAGTGTTTTACACGCCTATGATAAAGCTGTGTAAAACAACCATAATTTTTATACACATTTTATTTTCCTGTTTTATATGGTGAGTCTGGTTGCCTTATGGTATAATGAGACATTCCTCCTGTTGAACTATTGATTTTATGAAATTAATAGCTCGACAAGCCATATATGGATCAGTGATCAGATTGGATCGATCATGGATCATGATTATTATAAAGAGATAGAGAGAAAATAACTAAAGGGCTAGGGGCAACCAGGGAGACAACAAAAACTGTGACAGACAAAACAAAACAGAAATGACAAAAGTAGTAATATTACCAATAGCAGCGAGGATGACAATAATGTTAAAAAAATAACAAGACATAAAGGAATAAATGTTTATACTGCACCCAAACAAATATGATAGTGCAAGTAATTATGTGATTGTGGCTGATTCTATGCACATATGTTGCGTTTATGTGTCTGTAAAAATCCCCTGTTAAGAAATAATTACTTTTCACCAAATTTCCAGCAGAGCAATTAACATACCAATAAAAACATCCCATAAAAATAAATGAAGCATTTAACCTTCAATGTTTTGAGTTTATCAACAAATGTATCAGAAATATCTAATTTCAGTTTCGCTGGTTTTAAAAAATGGTCTGACAGAGAGGTCCTTTTCCCTTAACCACTCTTCAAATTGAGAAAAAATAGAGAACCAGACTTTCAAGTAAGGAAGATGAATGTCGTTCCTTCTTAAGTCAGGAAATCACAATGGGAAAAATGCTTCTTGCCAAGTTTGCCAACTTGCCAAAATATACAATCAGAGCAATAATTTAAAAGTTTAAAATAACTGAAACTTTGAAACTGGAGACAAGGAACCAAGTTTATCTTGCCATTATACACAGTAAGTAGGATTTTGAGGGAGGTAAAAAAAATCTTCAAAGATCACTATTAGAGAAATGGAGGAACTTGTGACGTCTTAGGAGTCTCCATAACAACCTGTGGTGGTTTCTTGCAAGAATGGTACCCTGTGAAAGCCCATCAATCTGTGCCCCTCACACCAACACACTTAAGATTAAGATCTAAAACAAGTCCATTTCAAACATTATTTTGTTTTTTCATGAAGAAAGATATTAAACATGTTTCCAATAATATTATTGGAAAGAGAAGAAATCTATACTCAGAAACGGTATTTGAATGAATCTGTGACTGTAGAATAATACAATCCTAGTGTGACCAGTCTATATTCTGTATTTTGACACTCGTCTCAATCCACGGTAGTCATAATGTCAAAAAAGTTTTCAAAACAAATCATATAAAGCTTTTAAAAAATTCAAACTCTGTTTAAAAGAATCTCTGTGTGGCATAAAGAAAGCTAGTTTAGATTTGCCGAGTCACAGTATTTAAGCTCATTAGCTGGCAAAATGTAAACTAGATTACATGAAAAACCACCAAAATAGCCCCTTTAATTTAGTGCCAAATCTGAGGCTATGAATTGAACACCAACTTTAGCTTTACTAGTTAATTCTACTCAAATTAAAGTATGAATGTTTTGAAAAAAATTCATTTTGAATTTTTCTACTAGAACAAAACAGATAAATAATACAGAATCTGACTGCAACTGGATTCCCCCTTTTTGTACATAGAGCTCCATCCTTTCTGTTCTGTATTGCTGCTGTAAAAAGTTCGGCAAACCCAAATAAGTCAAATCCTTTTTAACTTGAACATCTTCATTTCTTTTTTTTCATCTTGCCATTTTATTCAACAACGTCTTAACTGAAGTTATAGATTTATAACTGTAGTTATAAATGAATACTTTTACAAGCCACTGTACAACTGGCATTTTATTTACACGGGGAAAGTTTTCCGATATTTGGACTGGAAAAACATGTACAATTGTTTTGAGTGTTTTAGCTTTTATCTATAGTTATTAAAAGATTACCAGTATTTCCATTTTATTTTTATGTCTAACAGGGGATTCTTGGACCATTATTTGTGTGCAACAACAAATACTTTTCATTAGTGTAAGATACCTGGCATTGCATTCAAACCAGCCTTTCACAAGCTATGACCAGCCTCTTGCCACCAAATTTATTATAATATTCTTCATAAGTAAAGAAAATCTCATTAAATTGAAAGATTTTGTTTACAAATGTTTCCTGGTCAAAACTGACAGCAGTTTCATAACCTCTTATATCACAACATTTAGCACAAAGTTAACACAAGGAAACCTGAAGTATTGCAAGAGCAAAAGACAACAACAGTTAATGTTTTCTGATGGTTTGTTTGTTTAGTACATTTTCAGGCCTTAAATACTTTTTAGTTGCAGTTAGAACTGCAAGTCTCTTCCAGTTTTGCACATCAAGACACTATAACGGTTACCCATGTGTTCTTTGCAAAGTAGCTCAAATTTCATCAGATTGGAGAGAGAGTGTCTGTGAACATTAACTTTTGCAGATTCTTATTGGGATTTAGGTTTGGACTTTGACTGGGCCATTCAAACACATGATTATGCTTTTATCTAAACCATTAGCTTTGGCTGTAAGTTAGGGTCGCTTGCTTCCATGATTTTCCTGTATTTAGCTCTATCTGTCCAGTAACTCTGTCCAGCTTCCCTCCACAGCATGGTGGAACCACCACTACCACTTCTCACTGTGGAGATGGTGTGTCCAGTGTGATGTAAAGCCATGAATATTTTAACACACATTGCATTTTAAATTTGGGTCAGCGGCTCTCTTCCTGCAAATCTTTCATATAGGCCAGATTTGTGGATTGCAGGACTAATAATTGTCCTATTAGCAAATTCTTCCACCTGACCTGTGGATCTCTGCAGCACCTCCAGAGCTACCATGGAGCTCTTGGCTACTTCTCAGATAAATGCTCTTCTCGGTCAGTTTAGGTGGACATCCATGTCTTGGTGGGTGTGTAGTTTTCAGATAATAGATAGAACAGTTCTCATAGAGATGTTTAAAGCTTCAGATATTGTTTTATAACCTAAGTCTGCCTTAAACTATCCCCTGAGCTGTCTGCTGTGTTCCTTAGTCTTCATGATGCCATTTGCTCACTATTATTCTTTAACAAACCTTTGAGGACATCAAAGAGGAGCTGCATTTATACTAAGATTAGATTACAGACAGGTGGACTCTAATTTGGCAACTTTTTAAAGAAACTTGTTGCACTGAACTTTTCGGGGCATCCGAGTCAAGGGGGCTGAATGGGAAAAACACTTTTCAAATTTTTGTTTGTACAATATCTAGAAAATAAAACATAATTTTATTTCTGTGTCAAATTTACACATTACTTTTTTTCTTTTTTTCACTTAAACGCCTAATAAAATACATTAAAGTTTGTGGTTGTACAGTGACAAAATATGAAAGTGTTTAAGGAATATGAATAATTTTGCAAGTCACTGTATTTATATTTTGCCTTTCTCTGATTTAGTTTAAAGAAAAAATGTATCTGAAATGAAAAAAGTCATTTGAAGATTTTAAAATGATGTAGTTAAAGAGTAGATGAAAAATAATTAGACATGCTTGCACAGATCACATTTTGATTTCTGTGATGTAATAGATTTAAATTAATATGGTGAGAGTGGTCACTGCTTTGGAGGTTTGTATGATTAGTTGGGAGAACCTGCAGCATGTCATATCTCTTTATTGCATTGTTTTTGTGTTCAGTGATTGTTAGGGTCTCATTAGTTTTTAAAGTCAGGCTTTTTCTTGTGTCATCATATAGAGGACATACAGGACTAAAGAAACAGGAAGCAATTAACAACACAGACAAATATCTTCATTAAACAGAAGAAGATAATGCCTTAAAAAAAACAAGACCTAAATCAACATAATTAAAAAACAAGTACTGCAAACAATTATGAAGACTGAATGAAGGGAACCAAAGATCACAACTGCGAAGGAAAGTGATAACTTAAAACAGAAAACGTGTGGCAACTAGTGAGTGAACCGACGTGTGCAGAGAAAGCTGAAAAAAGGACAGACAGGATTGGACAAAGGCAGAGGGATTCCTAATTCTAAAATGAAATAAAGTTACCAAATCACACAATGTCAGCCCCAAATCAGGAGGCATGAATAGACATAACAATAATGCAATAAAACAAAGTAAAAAAAAAATCTAAATACTTTTTTACAGCGAGAAGTAGAACAAAAATGGCAACCAGTATCCAGAAACATTGCAATGTAAAATAAAAAACTGATCTCAGGTATTATAAAAGACAGCAGGCGTGTTTTGATGTTCCACCTATGTAGTCCTGCGTTTTGCTTTTTAAATCCACAGCAGAGCTGCACAATATATAAATTGCAATCATCATCACAATATTAATGTGTGCAATATCACAGTGGCAAACAATTGCAAGGATGCAAATATGGTGGGCCATTGTCTTTCATGCACTCAAGCTCGTCTTGGCACTTCAAACCAGTCGGACGGACTAATAATCTCATTAGACAAAAATTAGAAGGTAGACAGCATCAAACAAAGCATTGAAATAAGTCATGGTTCACTACTGTTGCTTGAGCGAGACTCAAGCTTTTCCCGTTTCCCAGTCTCTCACGCTACCCAGATCGATCTCACTCCAAATAAATAAAGTTCTGTTTGTGACTGAGTAAATACAGTGGTGTTTAGAATATTCTGTCAGAGGTCCCGTTCACTCTGCAGAGGCTTGCAGGCTCAGTACCACAAAGTAACTGAGTTGGTCAAGATGCTCTGGATGACGCAGATGAATTTAGTCACGATGTTTTACTTCAGGTCAAAGTTACCGGTTCTCTATTTGAAACTGTCTTTCCTCCATACCTCAGTGCTTGGGTGGTTAAGGTGTGGAGTTGTGTCCTACATGGCCTCCAAATAATCTCATTGGTTTTATCAATATGAATAGAAGAGTCTTTGGGGATGATGTTGTTTACATGTGGCACCACAGTCATTTGTTACCAGCATTCAGAGGAGACCTTGTACCTTTAGACATCTCAGGAGGACTTCCAGTGTTAGAGAGCAGACAAAGGTATGCACCTTAATGATGGAGGAAATCTTTTAAAGTAAACTATAAAGAATTGACTGCGTAGAATGTTCAGCTGTTTGCATGAAAAAGTATTGATGACCTAAACTTATTTTATTGTTTCTTAAAACTAAACAGGTATCAAAAATATATATATTTTAAAGATGATGCCATCTACACCCCGGTTTAAAGCCTCACTCAACAGTTGGCAACTCTGTTGAAGCGCTCGTTTCATTAGATATCAGGACTACGTGGAGGAGGAAGACTTATTGTCTTCTTCTCTGTCCAAAGAGAGAGAAGACGAAAATACACTCGATCCTGTCTTTCTGTGTTTAACCTTGTCCTTCTTTTAGACAGACCCATAAAAGACACTATTTCTGCCACTTACTATATATACTTATCCTGTGTCTTTCCTAGAATAAGCTACTGAAAGAGCTACTGTGACAATAAATTCCTTATTAGGTTTTTTAAGAGAGAAAATACTCCTGGAACCATTGGTGGTATTGATATGTGCAATATGACTCACCACCCAGGGTGGCATAGCTGGGGGATGCCACACTCAAAAGTCATTTGTCAGTTCCCAAACCAGTTTTAAATAGCTTATTTTTATTTAATTTAACCTTTATTTATACAGGTTGTCTCACTGAGATCCAAGATCTAATTTACAAGAGAGGCCTGTTATTAGGTCCAGTCAGCTGTGGATAAGTTGGTATCTGGTTTGATGCTTTCAATTCCACTCTAAATTAAAGGACTGTTTCACTCTTTTCAATGCACCTGAAGTGCATTTATCGCCTCCATTTCAAAATCTATAGTACTTATAAGATGGGGTTGGATTTAACATTGAACAGAGAGTCTTAAAAACACATTTTGAGTTTCATGAAACTCATTATTCCATTTGTAAAAACACAAAATCACATAATTTTTCTTTTTTTTTTTTTCAGGTTTAAGTCTGTTCTAGCTGTGAAGATTATGGTGGCAACAATAAATGGTCAAACCTGGACTAAATTATACCACATTAGTTACAATGTTTTTATTTCATTTGTGAAACCCTTTCTCTTGTGAACACAAAACGCATGGATGCTTTTATCTTTATCCCTAATCTATATATAATCATCTCCTTGTGAGGAATATATGTATATGTTTATATATAAATATATGCATACATAATCAGATTTTTTTTATAAAACTATCAAACAGATCTTTTTTTTTTTTCGTTCCTGTTATTATGATTATATGATTAGGTTATATCAAGGGGAGTGAATGTGTGTTTGGTTGTATGAGGTTCATATAGCAGGAGGAGGGCTTCCCTCATGGTGTCATTCATTCAAGAAACATCACTACCTATGGCAGAAGGTTCTGCTGGGGATTGCTTCCTGGTAAAAAGCAGTTGTTCCTTTCCACTGTTTCCACATGCTTGGTCAGTATGAGGAGTCGCTGCAAAGTCAGTGACTTCCTGGATAATGTTTTACCAGTTATCATTACAAACTAAATTGGATTTCAATGTATTATTACTGGGACTGAATTGGAATGTTTTAAAACCTAATTTGAATCTGTTTATATGACTCAGTTGATCAAATTATATATTTCGGGATGCAGACTGGACCCATTGGTCTTGTAAGAACGTACTGAAATGACATATATTAAAATATTTACATATTTTAAGATATTTGTTAGCATTTTTGTAAGCATAAGGCAGCCAAAACTCTCTTTCTGTTTTGTTTGAGCAAAGTAGAAAAAAATGCTATTTAAAAAAAAGATGAGACAGGTTCTGTGTTCCCGATGAAACCCATGTTTACGGGCCCTTTCTGAGTTGGGGCCCTGGACTCGTGGGGCCTGCAGGGCCTCTGGAGCTAACAGTTTTCCGCACAGCCTGGAGCAAACAGGGGGCGTGGTGGAGCACATTCATCCCTAGTTCGGCGGCAGAAATTCAACAGAAAGGGCTGATATAAAGAAGAAGTGCAGTGCACGGCCTGCGAGGGGGAAGACGTCGTGCACTGAGTGAGCAGGGCCTGCAGAAGGTCCGGACTCCCTGTTCAGGCCCGAGCAGAGAGAGCAACAAGGCGACAAAATAAAATCACGTGATCCAAAATGGGCAGTCCTCTGACGGTGCTGAAAAAAGCCATTTTCTGGCGCCGCTGCACAATTCTGCTCAAGTGCAAATAATTTCACCTGGAGTCCGACTGGGAGCAGAGAGGGGGGAACTTTGATGTCGGATCAGGTAAGAACACATGCGCCGCTCTCGGCTCTCTCTGTTTTTGTCGGGGCTCTTTGCGCCGCTGTTAGCGGAGGCGCACGCAGAGTTGCACTGTGTCACATTTGAGGAGCCTCTTGTTCGCTTTCCCGATTCAGCCCTGTCAGTGAATTTAAGATGGCTGCTTTGTGTACCAGTGTGATTCTGCAACCACCTCGGTGTCGGTGCTCTCCCTCTGGATGTGCTGCGCTCCCGGCCGCCCTGCCGCCTGGCCGCCTGCCTGCCTGCCTGCTCAGACGGGTAGGGGACGGCGGAGCTCCGGGGAAATGGAGTCGCTCTTTGTTGGCCGAGGGGGGAGTTGGGAGCTTGGTGCACAAGATGAGGCCACACAGAGGGCTATTCAATTGCGGGCTGCTGCGTGTAGCTCCCCTCATAAGGGGGGATATTACTCGCAGCAGCGTGCAGTTAAGAGTTGTTTTGGATCTGTTTGTTGTGGTTTCACAAGGTGCTGTCCCAAGGACGAGCAGCAGACATTGTCAGCCTGAGAGCAGCAGCAGTATGGAGATAACAAAATCAAACACATTTACATTTCGGCTGCCTCTGCTTCCCCCTGCAGATCTGCCCAGATGGATAAAATGCAGCCGAACCGGGTAAAAATCACAGATCTGAACCCCCTGCTCACATGTCCGCTGTGCGCCGGCTACCTGATTGACGCTACAACCATCGTAGAGTGTCTGCACTCCTGTAAGTTCCCCCCGATAAACGCATTAACATACCTGCATGCACACAGATTCAATAAACCTCACATGTGCATGCAAAGCGTACCTGCTGAGATTGTTGGGCGTTTTCTAGAGTTAGGACTCTATTAAACTATTGCATGGACTGATATGGACATTTTTTGTTTGTGGGTGTAAAAAAAATCCTTAAATTAATTAAATTTTCATTACATTTGTAAAATGTACCTCTTAAAATGTAAAAAAAAAACATCTAACCTTCAATTTGCATACATTTAGTCACTGAGGGAAAATCCAGTGTAAGGAAACAATTATTTTTAAGAAAATGAGGGTGAGCTGCATTTTCTTGCAAAGCAATTTAAATCCCTGCCTTGGGTCTTTCTACATAGAGTTTGCGTGCTTTCCCCGTGCATGCCTGGGTTCTTTCCGGGTACTCTGGCTTCCTCCCACAGTCCCAAAGTATACGTGTTCTATCAACTGGTTGCTGTTAATTGCTCTTAGAAGTGAGCGTGTGTGTTCATGGTTGTTTTCACCTGTGTGTCTCTGTGTTGCCCTGTGATTGGAGTGGCAACCTTCCCAGGGTGTACCCCATTTCTCAACTAATGACCGCTGGAGATAGGCACCAGCCAAAGTAATCCTTTTCTGTCCTACCAATGTAAATATAAACATGTGGAGTAGTGATGAATGATTTTAGGAAAACATCTAAGTGTTATAATTTTGCAATGACTATTGATTAAGTTACTTTTTTCTGGCTCTGTTTCTTTCTTTGCTTTTATCACAATGTCCCCACCTTTAGCATCACAGCTACAAGAAATAAGCCTTAAAGACAGTGAATGGCCATGCAATAAATCATATATATTATTGGCATGCAGCATTTGCATGCATTGGATTTGAAATATTGTCATGCTAAATACTGCATCCAAGCAGTCCTTTGTGGTTCCAGGATTGCAAAACTTGATATTGCAACTGTAATTCAGTATAATGTGCAGCTCTGATGTGGAGTTTTCTGAACTATACTAGGGCGTCAACTAGAACTGTTGAGACTTGGGTTGAACTTTCTGGCAGACAACACCCCAGATGACTTTAAAGTAAAACAAAGAATGACTATATCTTCCCCTTGCTGTTAGGTACGGTGAAGGAAGTGTGATACTGTGGTTTGTTTCTCTACTCATGGCCTTTGTAACCTTGTTACAGGGCACAGCTCCATGAACTCTTTGAAATGCCAGATTTCAAATAAAAATCTAATGAATTCTGCCAATAAACTGAAAATGGGTTTTCATGGAGTCTTTTATCCTGTGACTATCCTAAACATATGGCTAAATCAACATTCCTTTTTAGTAGTTTTTTGTGGCACTAGTGGCCTTTATTTGTTAGCTGGGCAGGAAGAAAGTCAGAGAGACGGGGAATACAGCAAATGGCGCCGGGCCGGGAAAGAACCGGGGACAATTGCGACGAGGGCTTTAGCCTGCATATGGTTTGCCTGCTCTTCTACTGAGCCATGAGGCACCCCAGAAAAAAGCTATTGTTTTTTTCACATGCTTTTCTTTCCCTCACTGAATAAATATCCTGAAATTTAAGATTACCTTTTTTTTTTCTCTCAAAATATTACTTTGCAATTATGCTACGGCGATTAAAGATGAATTTGTTTTAGCGCACATCTTTTCCTACCGCAGCAACAGCGTAACATTGTCAAACTTTTACCCCCACCTCCAAATCACAGACTCTATAGAGAAATACTCCTCACAAATCTCTCCAGAAACTCTGATAAAGAACCAAATTGCTTCAACCCAAACACAATCAGGGATTGTTTTCACGTTTCTATCATTAACAGCAGTCAGTCAATATAACATTTATTGAACAAACGCTCCGTTTATGTATTTGTCCGTGTAAACATCTGTGCATTTTTAATTTTTATCTGTTTATCTCCATCTGTCCTCATCTATTTCTTCATCTCCATCTTTCTATCTTTATTTATCTGTCTACATCTATTAATGCTGGGCAACTACTAAAATTCTTTATCAGGATTAATTGCACTGTTATGTGCAAAATTCAGTAATGAATTAAAATGTTGTTTTGTGGACTTTAAAAGAGTCTATATGAACAAAAGTGTAGTAATGTTTGGTTTGCAAACAATTCAAACAAATAAGATGCTCATTAACTGCAATATACAAAAGTAACTACACATTTAGTTTGGTTTAATAGTTAATCAGATGTTTTAAATAAGCGACTGAATAAGGAATCACAGCAAATAAAGGACAGCCTGAACATTTAGACGCTTCACAGTTTCTGATATTCAGTTTGAGTTAACTTGTTCACCTTCTTCTGATGCACGTGTGTGAAACATGGATATGACAGAGAGAGGGGGAGCTGTTTTTTTTTTATAAATTTCTGCCGCCGTCCCTGTTCAGGACTATTCAAAAGATTTAAGGAAAGGTTTATACTTTTTTTACTTGTTTTTTTTTTTTTTTAAGTGCACGCATAAAATGCATGGCTAAAGCCCCAGGTGAATTAGAGTTTTGGCCCATACAAGCTTCAATACCATGACATGCCCTGGTAAATTTAGTACATGTCGGGATTTTTTTGAGGGGGCGGGCGGTCCTGTTGCCGGCGGGGAGCGCCTCCTTGGATAATGGTAAACGCTGTAGTGTTTGTGAGAGAGCAGTCAGCATTCCACAGCTCTGCAGTTAAACAGGGTTTCACTGATATTTTTAAACAGAAAGTTGTTGCGTTGTTTAACTTGTATACTGTCTTTAGCATGTTGCGGTGATTTCTCATATATTCAGGAAAGTTGGATTTTCAAAGTTTCCACAATGCAACAAGAAAACCAGCTGATTTCTGCAAAGTTGGAACTCGCCAAGCAGCCGAGTTCAGTATCCAATAAGGCAGCACACATATAGGATGTAATGAAAGCTGCTGGTATAAACTGAGGACATCTGATGGTTTGTGGCTCATTAAACCTCTGGCACACATAATTCTGTAAAATATCTATTCATGAACATGTTCCTTTAGTGTTTAAACACCTAAAACAAAAAGAAATGTTATTCTCGTTGGCTTGTGTTGCTAATAGAAGTTAGCACCACAACAAACGGTAAGACTCTGTGTTCTTCAGCTTGCGATGAGAACCCCCTCGGCTCGGGTGGGATGTTAATCAGAGCTGCGACTTCAAATGCAATATTATGTTGGCTATTAGCATGTTAGCCTGGATAGCATTGCTAACTTTAAACTTCCTTCTCTGTTTGTTTGTAGAGTTTTTCCCCGATTATGAGATTTCTAAAAGGCTGTCAACATTTCCTAATCATGCATGTCCAATGACTGACAGAATTGGGCTCTTCTGGACTCTGCTTTAGCACGCAACTCTGACATGCATTCTTGTATCTACACATGAAAATACAAGACAGAACATAAAAATTAAGCCTTGTCTACTATGACTTATTAACAGGAAGTTGTATTTTGTCCCTTATTCTTTTCTAGTTTGTAAAACATGCATTGTTGCCTTCCTTGAGACGAATAAGTTCTGTCCTCGCTGTGACGTCCAAGTTCATAAGACATGTCCACAGCTCAGCATCAGGTAAACCAAAGTGTTGTTTTTTTGTTTTTTTTAATCCTATAGACTTATTTGACAACATTATCTAATTAAACCTTTTTATTTTTTCAGAGCGGACAAAACTCTGCAAGACATAGTTTATAAGCTGGTTCCAGGACTGTTCAAAGGTACAACCCGAAAGCATATGTTGGTGTTGCTCTTTTGTGTTTGGTCCATGTGCGTTTATTGGTACTTTTCTTTTCTGAAACCCAGACGAGATGAAAAGGAGGCGAGACTTCTACGCAGAGAACCGGGAGCTGGAACCGGGCGAAGTGGTGGAGACCTTTAACATAGCAGAAGATGAAATCATCAGTCTGTCCATACAGTTCTACGAGAGGAACAGGTGAGGCTGAGTGTATCTTTGCGCGAATTTTTTTTTTTTAAAGAAACGGTAATAATTGTTTTTCTGTTTGTTGGAAAGTTGCTGATGATGGGAACATGATTAAACACCATCATCTGCTTATGCATAGATGGTTGCACAGACACTATATTGGCAAAAGTATTGGGTCCCACCACCATATCAATGAATTCTGGTGTTACAATCACTTCCATGGCTGCAGGTGTAGAAAGTTTGGTGTGAAGAAACTTGACTGGCCTGCAGAGTCCTGACCTCAACCTTCTTGAACACCTTTAGGATGAATTAGAGCAGAGGCTGTGATTGTTGTTTTCTCACCTAACTATGAACACACTCCTAAACCTTGAGGAAGATGTTTACAGAACAGTTAAAGTTGTTATTGCAGGCGTCGGTGGGTCCATCAACAAATTGGACCTTTTATGGGTTAAGAATAGGATGTCATCAAAGTTCATGTACATTTAAATCAGTGTCAAATTCTGTAAAAAAAAATCTTCTATTAAGCACCTTTTCTATTGCTATCCGATTTATTAATTAAAAAAATAGTCAGATTAATCGATTTTAGCAGAATAATCTTTAGTTGTAGCGTTAATGTGCTTTATGTGATCTGCCACAATACAACTTCATTTTACTATTTTACAGTTTTCTGGTTTCTTACTTAACTGAATACCCTCGTTTAGAAATAAAAAAGGGTATTTCACTTTAAATTCACATACATCTATGCTTCCTAAACTCAAACTGTTTTCTTGCAAACATAAATATTTATTTATTTGATGGAATATTTATTAATAATTTATCAATAGCAGTATTTATTCATTTATTTTTGAATGAAACTGGTCTCCATGGCTAAGGAGGCTGTGAAATGGCCCTTTACCACTCATCCAAGAACAAAACCTAATTCATCATTGTTTTGTTTCATGATTTGTGGAATCTATAGATAATAGGACCAGATTAGTATCCAAGCAGTTTAAGATAAATGTTTATTTAAATAAATGCTAGAAAATGTTCAGGAAAATTGGAAAGCTACATATTTGGTTGTAGAAGAGTATGGAATCATGAAATTAATATTTTATATTTGCCTGCAGAAGCAATGAAAGGCAGCGATCGGAGACGGAAGGGGACAAGGTACAGATGGTTCCTGCCACATATTCAGTCATTTCGACTTAATTTTCTGTTCTTCATCCTATTAACGCTTTTTCTCTTCACCGTTCTTTGATCCCAGTCCAACGGGAAACGCTTCCTGCAGTGTCCGGCAGCTATGTCCGTCATGCACTTAGCCAAGTTTCTCCGGAGCAAGATGGATATACCAAACAACTACCGGGTAACTGGGCGCACACACACAGTAACCGCTGCTGTTTAGATTCTGTTGAATCTTAAAAGGGATTAGCTGTTACCTCTCTGTCAGTTGCCGTGCTCCGGATCTGGGATGGACTTTTCCAAATGCATGTTCCTTTTTTATACAGCAGCTAATCACAATCCTTAGCATAAAAAAACTGTTTAAAGACATTGTTTTTAAAGAAGTGTTTAGCTGTGGCCAAGCATGAGATTCTCCGTGTTGTAGCTTCTGGCAACAACACCATGGCTTCCTGGTATTTACATGAAAATTAATTAAGCTCTAGAATAGGGCTGAGCGATAATTTCTTGTTATCAATGTATCACTGTACACAATATGTAAACACAAAGAACTGCCTGGCAATAAATGTAAGCTAATTATTTGGGTACCATGAATTCAGGCTCTCTGTGCCTGTAATATATTTGGTGACACTTGTCAGCTAAGTAGTTTCATTCTCAAAGATCTCAGCCAGAAGCAACTTTTTCATTAAAACCTTTTTGTTGAGATGGAAATAAAACATTTTATGTTTTCTGTCCTGTTGCTGGATAGACTACTCATTATCAGTGGTCCACATTTGCTATGAATCCAAAGCAGAAAGACGACAACTCTTTATTTTATTTATTTCTTGCACGTTGTAACGTTATTTTTTTAACATCATGTTTTCCTAACATCGTGCAGCTCTTCTTTCGAACTTGACCTGATTTCTTTTAATTAAAACAGAATGGCAAAAAAGATTCACATAATAGTACCTAACATGCCTCTGTTGCATTTGTAATATGTTATCTATGAGGTTTATTTGTTTTAATTTTTGATAGACTGACTTGCAAAATATTATTTTGGAAAATATTTATTATTGTATGAAAAATATATATTATTCCTTTTTGCTATTTTGCACTTTATAGAGGGTCACTGGAAACAGTGATGTCTCAATCAGAACTTCTTGTGTCACCAATTCGGGTCATGTAAGAATAGCTCTTGGTTGAAACCAAGTCCCAGTCCAATATGTCATTAAGGGTAATTAAATCACTGCTGTACAGTTGAAAGCATATATACTTACACTGTATAAAAATAACCTTTTTTATAACCTGACAATAATTAGTCTAGATTTATGCTGATTTAGATCAGTCACTATTGCCAGAATTATTTTTCTGTGCTGAAGGCCTTTCTTAAACGTTCCTCTAATTCAGACGTTTGCATATAATTTCTTAGTATTGGTAGGATTGCCTTCTAAACCTTTTGGGTCTCCTTCCCCAAGCTTCTCACAATAGTTTGCTGGAACTTTGGTCCATTCCTCCTTTTCAACTCTGCCCATATATTTTCTATGGGACTGAGATCAGGGCTTTATAATGGCCTCTCCAAAACATTAACTTTGTTGTCCATAAGCCACTTTATTACTAATTTGGTGAAATGCTTCGGGTCATTGTCCGTCTGGAAGACCCACTTCTGCCCAAGCTTTAACTTTCTGGCTGAGGCCTTGAGATGTTGCCTCAATGTTTCCGAAAAACGTTTGTTTCCTCATGATGTGATATATTTTATGGAAGTGCACCGATCCCCCAACTGTAAGTCACAGTTAGGATGATGTTTTCCAGCTTGCAAACTTCCCCGTTTTTCCTCCCAAATGCAACAATTGTCAGTAATTTTGGTTTCATCAGACAACAGAATATCTCTCCAAAAATGCATGGTCTTTTTCCTAGAGTGCATTTGCCAACTGTTGTCTGGCTTTTTATGATGCGTTTTGAGTAATGTCTCCTTCCTCCCTGAGTGGCCTTTTAGATGTTCCTGGTATAGAACTCATTTCACTGTGGATAATGACACTCTTACCAGCTTCAGCTAGCATCTTCACAGGATCTATGGTTTTGTTGTGGGCTTGATACACACATTTGGCAAACTGACCCGTCTCCTTCCTAAACTGTAGGACAACTGGAGATTACCGTCGTTTTTACACTTCTGTATAAATCTTTGAACTGATCATCTTGGTGCCTTCTGAAAATCCAACCCAAGAAAGAACCAGAACCTGTGAAGGTCCGACATTCTCTTCCTGATATCTTGACTGATTTCTTGTAATTTTTCCACAGCACAGAAGGAAGCGGTATGTTAGGGGTGTTGCATTGAAATACATCCACATCATCATCTGGGCTGTGTTTAAAGGGATGGTAATCTTAGTGTGTGTGTGTGTACGTCTGACTTTAAAGAAAGTAATTAAAAAGAAATCGTCTGGTTTCAACTTTTACTCTCTACAAATTGCCCTCAACATCTCATCAGTACTAAACCTAACTCCCCTCTATTCTTGCTTTCCTTGACACAGACAAATATTTTGTCTTAACTGGAGAGAAGATGCTGTGACAATGTGTCACATAAAATGTGCATAGCTTTATAATTTGTTACCAATTTTCTGTTATTTTGTCCCATTTGTTATGGAGCCCCTAAAGGGACATTCAAGGGGGAAAAAAACTTTCATGTGTGCACCAGATCGTTTCTCCAATTCATTCTGTTACAGAGGATTTCATGCTATTGTGTAAATACCTGACCTTATTGTGCTGTATTTCTAGTTAGGGCTGCAATACAATGACACTGCTGCTTGCCAGAAATCACTGTTATGATGTTTAAGAACTGAATACTTTTGCAAGTCACTGTATCACCATAAGGTAATCGTGAGTAGACATTTGCCAGGCACCCCGGGGATACCTGGGTTTAGATCAGAATATCCCTAACTAGGAGCATAACAAGTTGATGTTCACTGAACATATATAATTTGGAGCCTTCGGTTGGCGTTTAAAAAGACATGCTAATTATAATTTGCTAGAGGTACTTTAAAAATAGTTACCTTTTTAATAAGAGGGATGGATGGTACTCATAACTGTCTCTTCCAACCAGAAATATTTTCAAACAGACACATTTGCATAACTTGCAAGGTAAAAGTGTAGGATTGTTCCTTCACCCAGCTGATCAGCTGTATGCAGCATTAGGTGGGGAAGGGGCAACAGCTTTTTACTTGGTGCTCCACACAGCCAGTTAAACCTGTGGTCAGTCCAGTCACGCTCTCTGGCATCTTATTACAATATCTTTTAAAAATATTATAATAGAAAAATGTAGAGGTTTTGAAGGCATAGCTTCTTAAAACCTTTGTGTAGCTTGATGCTGCTAATCAGCCCATAGCTAAGGGTTATGTACTCTAGTTATATTTATGCAGCATCTTAACTGCAGTGAAAAGCAGTCTGAGATCTCAGTTTAGAGAATCATTATTACGTCATTTAAACCAAGGGATACTCAGAGTAGGGATTATTTAAGAGCAAATGTCACCAGTTAAACAACAAACTTTAAAAATCTTGCTAGCACATTGAGAGTGTTTTATTGATTATTTTTACACCTTGTTACTTTTTGTTTGAAGCATATTTTCAACAGTTCTCCTGCAATCTGGGGCTGGTATAGATGACCACAGTTGATCTTTTGGGATTATAACAGAATAACAAAAAGCACATCTGATCAGTGGAGGAGTATAAGCTTTAGCTCGGCAGCAGAAACGCTGGTGGAGAAAATGTATCGCAAACAACCCTGTTTCATGCTATTTCAATTTAAAACTCATTTCATATAGCGTTTGTCTGAACTACACGGAAAGTTTTGCTAACTGGTGCCTACTTTGAGTAGTTTCTACCTTGGCTTTTCCTCCAAATTCTCCAAACTGAGATCACTCTGAATTCTGTCTGTCACTGCTTATAAGTACATTCTGGAAACACACTTCAAAAGTGTATATACTGTACATTTAAAGCTTAACATTTTCTAACCTTTAGTAACGATGAATGCTATAAAAAGTTCTGTACATCCAGCATGTAAACATTTTATGCAGTGTGCATTGGTCCAACAGATTTATATTTTAGGAATTAAACAACCTTGATGTGGGGGGCTGACTAACATAAGGAGATGGTGGTGCATTGATTAAGTAAATACTGCCACTTGCCATTTAACTGCTGATCACCACAGAATCAAGACACGTTTCTACTCCAAGAGTTGTGTACAGTACACCGCTTGTACTGGTATGATGTGTGTCAGATTAACTGGTGGAGAGTTCAGCTGGTGAGAATCTAAGCTTTGGACAGATGGCCGAATCCTGATTAAGCCGCAGCAAAGTGTGACTGAGTCCGACGAGATTAAGCTATTATACACCTTTCCTCTTGGAAACTAACATTTTTTTTATTTGATAAAATATATATAATCTGTCAACATTTTCAACATGTACAGGTACATCTAAAAAATATATGATCATCATGAAATCATGCAATATTTTTCGGTACTCATTTCAGAATAGAAAACATATATTATAGAGATTCATTACACATAGAGTGAGTAATTTCAAGCCTTTATTTCTTTATGGCTTACAGAATAAAGAAAGCCTGGCATACAGTGTCTCAGAAAATTAGAACATTGTGAAAAAGTTAAATATTGGAAACTCATGGTGTTACACCCTAATCACCTAACTAACAACATCTGCAAAGGTTTTCTGAGCCTCTAAATGGTTTATCAGTCTGGGGCAGTAGGCTACACAATCATGAGGAAGACTGGTGATTTGACAGATGTCCAGAAGACAGTCATCGACATCCTCCACAAGGAGGGTAGGCCACAAAAGGTCATTGCTAAAGAAGATGGTTGTTCAGAGTTCTGTGTCCAAGCATATACATAGAAAATTCAGTGCAAGGAAAAAGTGTGGTAGGAAAAGGTGCACCAGCAACATGAATAATCACTGCCTTTCAGAGGCTGGAGTAGGTGCATCAAGAGCCACTAGGTACAGACGAATCTTACACATGAGCCACAAGCGTCTTACCTGGGCTAAGAAGAAAGATAACTGGACTGTTGCCCAGTGGTGCAAAGTCCTCTTTTCAGATGAAGTAAAGTTTGCACTTCATTTTAAAAAATCAGCGTCCCAGAGTCTGAGGCAAAGAGAGAGGCACAGAATCCACATTGATTGAAGGTCCAGTGAGAAGTTTCCACAGTTATGTTTGGGGTGCCATGTCATCTGCTGGTGTTGGTCCACAGTGTTTTCTGAAGTCCACAGTCAATGCAGCTATCTACCAGGAAATTGTATCAGGAAATTTTAGAGCACTACACTACAGTAACACTGTAGTCTGGGCTATCTGTGGAGTATTGTCAAGATAAAGATGAGACACCAGACCCAACAATGCAGATGAGCTGAAGTCAGCTATCAAAGCAACCTGGGCTTCCATCACACCTCAGCAGAACCGCCGCCATGCCATGCTGCATTGATGCAGCAATTCATGCAAAAGGAGGCCCAATCAAGAATTGAGAGGATAGAAATAAAAAAAAAATTCAGAAGCCTGAAATTTCTGTTTAAAATAAGCTTTTTTTTATTGATCTCATGTAATATTCCAATTTTCTGAGACAGTGATTTTTGGGTTTTCACCATCTGAAAGCCATAATCATCAAAATAACAAGAAAAAAATAATGCCTTGAATTATTTCACTTAATAAAAAAGTTTCACTTTCTGAAATGAGTGACCAAAAATAGAGCTTTTTTTTGTTCAAGATTTTTAAGATGTTCCTATACATGAAACGAATATGAATATACATATGCAATCTTAAAACTTGACTTATAAATCCATAGGTGCTAACAATTTTACATGAATAGTTTTGGGACTTTTTGCAGTGTAACATGATGACCAGCAGAGGCTCAAAGGGGGTAATGAGGAGTGTTCAAACCAACATTGCTCCAACAATCAAATATGACCACAAAATAAGACTGTTTTCCTGTGTGGAAACAGGTGTGATGGTTTAAAATGGTAGGATTTGGCCTGGATTTGTGGTTCTTCGAGGTGACGTCTGGTTCAGTTCAGGATTTTCAGCATCATGAAGCAGGTTCTCTTCATACATGGGTCTGTCACCATGGCAACCTCAGCTGAAAAAGAGACTTCCAGACTTTAAACCTTATTCCGTTGTCTAACAGATGTAGCTCAGGGCGCGGTGCTGGTGGTGTAGAGGTTTAGGTTTTACATTATTTGACCCATATAGAAGAGGCTTTGGTCCTCGACGTGGCAGTCCCGGGTTCGAGTCCCGAACTGCATGTCTTCCCACCTCTCACCGCCCCCATTTCCTGTCTAACTACTGTCAAATAACTCTGGGGAAAAATAAAGGCCGCTAGTGCTGCAAAACAATCTTAAAAGATATAAATCAGAATTTCTGAAACAACATTGCTTTATACCTACAGTAGATGACTTCCTGCATCTAAATCACCACTGGCTTTTGTGTCCAGCTCATATTGTCTTGGCTTTTGATATGCAGACATGGCCCTCAAATAAATGCACATTGATTTAAAAGAAATCTAAGAAGGGCCTTTTTTACAGTTTTTTCTTTTTCAGTAACCCTGTAGATCCGGGGTTACTGCATGGTCTTAAATCTTAAATTTAACTTACAGAAACTTGCAAAAACCGTGTAGACCCTCTCAGATCACTGTTTTAAACTGAACCCATTACACTGGGGACTCTTTGGATGCTCAACAAAGCACTGACATGTTTTTGGCATTTCTGCAAACAAAATAAGGGGAACATAGATCACAAACTGTGCTGTTAAGAATGCTGTTTTTATTGTATTCATTGAATTAAGTCAGTTCAGATCCCCACAGATTACCAACGTAGTCCTTTACCACAGTGCCTAACAGGAAGGATTTGAGGAGCAAACTGATGACATAGATCTAGGTATATGTTTCATTCTGTATTTTCCAGAATGTTACAAAAACTGCTGAAATTTTAAGTTTGAGTCTGGGAAAGTATGTTTTTTTTTAAAAGGAAAATTTTGTGGAAGTCATGCCTTTTTCCAGCTGCACGAGTTTTTGATGAATGGGCACAAATCCAGAGTCAGTAACCCTGTGTGGACTTACTGAGTTGATGGCCAGCTTCGTAGTACCAATTAACCTTGATCTTAAGTATGGCGCTTTGTTAAACCGGATCGCTCACAGGAAACCTGCTCTGTAGTATCAGGCCCCTGACTCAGTTCCAGGGTTGATCAGTATTGGGACGATACTCATAAAGGTCACAGAGGTGATACTGTATATGAGGCTTAGTGACAGTTAAGATCGGTACATCATAATTGTGCCACTGTTAATCATATTTTATTGTGTGTTACAGGTGGAGGTGTTGTATGGGGACGAACCATTAAAGGACTATTACACACTAATGGACATCGCCTACTTCTACGAGTGGAGAAGAGTAAGTGACAGATAGTGTACCCTTAAACAAGTGAGGAATGTTCTGAATTTGAACATTTGTTCTAGTTTTTACCCTTAAATGGCCCTGATTTGGATAAACTGGGATCCTACAGCAGAATATTTGTTGTGTAAAGAAACATTATGTCAATTAAAACTAGTCATCAAAAACATGTTTCAGGGCTCCTTACTGTTCTTGGCAAAAGTATTAACTTCACAGTAATTCACAGAACTTTTTCACATTTTCTCGCATTAACAGCCACTGGAGTGTACTTTTCTGATAGTCCAACTCAAAGTAGGGCATAATTGAGGGAGGCATTTTATTTGATTTTATATATATTTTTGAAAGGGGACAGTGCAATTTAATAATCACATGACAATTCATGAGTGGAAAAAAGGCAGAATTAGCCAAAAGGCTATTTTTCGTCTGTAATACCTTGGCCATGATGTTAAAAGAGCAATAAAAGAATATAAGTACAACACAGACACACAATTAGTAAGGACATGAGATTAGACTGAACAAATCCTGACGCACTAGGAAGGCAACGAAACATTACTGTAATGTAGCATGGTTTGCTACAGTAAAGTTTGATTAACTCTCTAAACGGGCATCCGACTTAAGAAGTCGCCAAATTAATGAACAAATTCAACCTGTCTGTAATTTAATAAATCCAGCTGTTGTATA
This sequence comes from Crenichthys baileyi, assembly GCA_036173005.1. NCBI lineage: Eukaryota > Metazoa > Chordata > Actinopteri > Cyprinodontiformes > Goodeidae > Crenichthys > Crenichthys baileyi. The sequence continues at coordinate 602,401 of JAHHUM010002612.1, read as the reverse complement.
AAGGCCTCATAGGTTTGTTGGAGAATATTAATGGACAAATGGCTTTATGTAGACCAAGTACACAGCAGACAGATGAGGGAGAAGGTTTTGGAGAAGTTTAAAGGAGGGTTGGTTATAAAGCAATATCCCAAGCTTTGAACAGCTCATAGAGTACTGTTCAATCCCTATCTAAAAATGAAACTGAGAGCAAGAAGAGCGTTAATCAGAGAAGCAGGGAAGATGCCTTTGCTAACTGTGGATGAGCTGCAGAGATCTATGGTGTGGACTTCAAAAATCTGGCATTTGTGGAAGAGTGACAGAAGACAATTGAAAGTCAGAAGATGTCTTGTTTGCTATTTGCCACAAACCACATGGTAGACAAAGCAAACATGTGGAAAACGATGTTCTGGTCAGAGGAGACCAGAATTGCACTTTTTAGGCCTGCGTAATGCTACATGTGGGAGAAAACTAACACTGCACATCATCCCCACAGTAAAACACAGTGGTGGCAGCATCTTACTGTAGAGTTTTTGTTTCACCAGGAACAGGGAAACTGGTCAGAGTTGATGGGAAGATAAACCAAGCTACATAGAGGCTTCTGACTGGTTCACCTTCCAGCCGATGGAATGGTTGAGATCAATTTTAATTTTTTTTTTGAATGGCCTAGTCAAAGTCCACACCTGAATCTAATTGACAATTTGTCTTGCAACGTTTAAAAAATTGGCAACATTTTAAGTCTCATAATGTATGAAGTGGATTCATGCCCCAAATGACTTCTAGCTGTAATTTCGGCATAAGGTGGTTCTAGAAAGCACTGACTCGAGAGGGATGAATACAGATGCATCCTGCACCTTTCAGATGCTTATTTGTAAAGAATAATTGAAAACCATGTACTTTTTTTCTTCTACTTCATAATTTGTTGGGCTGTTACAGATAATCCCACTGGAATATATTTAAGTTTTTGGATTGTAATGTGAAGAAATGCGAAAAAAGGTATGATGTGTGTCAGATTAACTGGTGGAGAGTTCAGCTGGTGAGAATCTAAGCTTTGGACAGATGGCCGAATCCTGATTAAGCCGCAGCAAAGTGTGACTGAGTCCGACGAGAGTGACTGAGTGTGTGACTGAGTCCGATGCGAAAAAAGGTAGAAAGACTTTTTGCAAGAAACTGTGAGATTAGTTTGAAAGTCCATCAGTCTTGGCTTTATTTCAGATTATTATCAGGTGTTAGAAAATGTGTAGGTCTCTTCAACATCCAGTTGTATCTTCTTGTATGTAACTCCACACAGACTGGACCCATCCCCTTGCAGTACCTGGTCAAACCCACTCAGAAACGCAGGAGGCCTTCTCAGTCCACCGCCCAGGGCAACTCTGACGGCGTCAACACCAGCCCAACATCAGAGAGCGACTCTCAGAGCGACAAACTCCACAGTCCTGCCGCAGCCCAGCCACCCAGAGCCACCTCCCAGACAAGCCCCGCTTCTCACAACGTGTCCCCCGCCATCCAAAACCCCAACGGCACCGCCACGCCCAACAACACTCAACGACACGCCATCGCCTCCAAGCAGGCCTCCGGCACCCGGAAGGTGACTGTCAACGGCACGAGCTCCGGGGCCGGCAAAGAGGAGGTGCGGGGAGGCGACAAAAGCGGCGCACCTCCAACGACCTAACACCCACGGGGTAGCAGGGGGAGGACAGTGATCTTTAAACTGCTCCCTTTCTTTTCTTCATGGAGCCGACAGAGGCTCGAGCTTTCATCCTTCTGGACAGACAGGAGGCGGATCACTGTTATCCTTCAGCTGGAAAGACTGAGACATGCAGCCAAATAGACGCTCGTATGTATGTGCGTGTTTGTGTGGTAGACTAGAGCCGTGCGCACATACAAACTGTACAGTATGTATTAAATGTGAGCATGTGTGCATACATATGTATAAACTTATCTTTTATACAAGATATCGTAACCGTTTTTTGTATCGTATATGCAGTGAGTTCGCTTCATTTCACAGACATCCACGCAGCTTCGGCGGCAGAATCATCCAAGCTATTTGTGGTGCCAGTCACTGCGTTCAGCTGGATGTGGAAGGAAAAAAAAAACAAAGAAGCCAAGAAAAACTAATCCTCGCCTTTTTAAAGAGTTTCTCTGAAAATGTCCGATATAAGCAGCACCTCATCAGGGAGTGTGTACATTTATGGAAAACCGTTGATGCACTTTGTGAAGGTCCCGTCACGGAAACCGCCGGTTATTTTTCTCAGCAGGAGAATTTACAGCTGTATTATCACACTCAAGTCCAAGCACTACCATGCTGGCGAGCGAAAAAAAAAAAGGGATTTTGGAAATTTTGCCATGTATGTTGTTCCGTACATTTCAACATTCCCTTTTTGTTGCTTTTCCACAGATCCATTTTTTTAATCAGCCATATGTG